>CM014096.1:462031-623039 GCA_004119915.2 Collichthys lucidus | reverse complement strand
GGAGAGAGAGAGAGAGGATAGAGAGAGAGAGAGAGAGAGAGAGAGAGAGAGAGACCATAGAAACTTGCTAATGATGTGCTTTGGCTTATAGAGGCTACATTTAATCTCCACAGCTCCCCCAGGCTTGGTATGGAGAGAGAGCAGAGAGAGAGAGGGAGAGAGAGAGAGGGAGAGAGAGCGAGAGCGAGAGAGAGAAAGGGAGGGATGAAGGAGGGAAAGACGTACAAACCCATTGCAGGCTCAAATCAGCGACGCGGGGACCTGAAGAGCCTAAAACTTGAATAAAGGTGGGGGGACAGAAAAAAAAAAAGAGGACCACACTGCCCTCTTGCTTTTCTTCTGCTCTCTACCTCCCTGACTGACTGATCGACCAACTGCGTCTGCACCTCGGCTAATCTCAATCCTTTTTGACTGACTGTTTGTCTGGCAGACGGCGCATTGTGCCGCTCTCTATCTCTATACAGCTGCAGTTGCCAGAGAAAAGTGTGCATCTACATCTACAGCATGCTCGCCCTCCTTCACCGCCTCCTCCCCCTGCAAAAAAACACTGACGTTTACCAATTTTAAAATCTCCCTGTTGACACACAAATGTGCGCACAGCACACACACACACCACACACACACACACACCCACCAACACCACAGTGCTGCTATCCTCATTTATCACCTGCTTTGTGTCCAGATAGAGCCAGTCTTTGCTAATATTAGCATGTTTTGACGGTGAGAGCAGACAGACAAAGGCTCTCACACACACACACACACAACACACACACACACACACACACACACACACGTGCGAATACTGAGGCATGCATTTGCACACAGGTAGGTTCGGTGCACACACAGGGGAAACAACTCCTGAACGTGGTTTCCATGGCTGTGGAATATAATACTTGGTTAATCTTCTGTGAAAAACTCCATCCACATGCAGCTAAGCGCCGCGTTCAAGTAAATGACAGTTTCATCCATTGATTTACTGAATCCCATTTCACTCTCTTCAAGATTCGTTATGTGTCTAATGGCCAGGAATCAGCCCCAGCGAGCCAAGTAGTACATCAAGAGAGACCCAGATCTGTCACGCTAGCCCACGCAATCCGAGAAAACAGCAGCAGGGACTGCAAATAAGCACACAAGCACTGGGCCGCAGAGCCAGAGAGGTAGAAAACAAACATACAGTGTGGACACTGTGTGTGCAGAGAGGGAGAGCGTGTGTGTGTGTGTGGTGTGTGTGTGAGCAGTGCAGGGTGACATGCAGGACACACTCGCTCGATGGCTGAAGCAGCAGCACTGTTGGCCACGGTGTTGATGACAAGCTGTCACATCTGATTCATGGGATGAAGGGGACAGGCGTTTTGTAGAGGTCATGGGGGTCATTGTTATGGCAAACAGAGATGATGGAAATAAAGGTTGTTCTAGTAAGCTGTAAGCTGGAGCACAGGATGGCAATGACTGGGATTCTGCAAGAATTGTTTATTAGCATTGAAAGGTCATATTTGTATATTTTTCTATTTTTTTCGTGGACACTGAAAACTGTGAATTTTGGACATTAATCTAACTGAAATTGTTGATCTCAAAATAAGAAATTCTTTAAGGCAATGAAAAGGGGAGAGGAGAGTACAGAAAACAAAGTCGAGACAGATGGTAAAAAAAAGAACAATGTTTGTGTCCGATGGAGAGACAAAAAGAGGAGAAGAGAGAAGAAGGAGGGAAACGGAGGAGAAGACAGACCGCACAGAACCCCACAAAGCTGGACGGCTCTCACTTTCTACTCTGGATCGGATTAATGCATCATGCCACACTCACACACACACACACACGCACACACACACACACACACACGCACACACACACACACACACACACACACACACACACACACACACACACACACACACACACACACACACACACACACACATACACACACTCGCATGTGCAGGCACAAACACTCCATCCAAACACCAACGAGCGTACATGTCACTTTACAATAGCTTTATATCCTATCAAATCACATCTTGTTTCATATTTTCCATCATTTGCCAAGTCTGAACCTCAAGCACCAACAGCTGGGCACTTCACAGAGGTAACCAACAGGGGGCAGTCTTTTATTCTCTACCTATTACCTCAGCTACACACACACACACACACACACACGCACGCACGCACACCACGCACACACACACACACGCACACAGACACACGCACACACACACACGACACACGCACGCACACACACACACACCACACACACACGCCACACACACACAACACACACCACACACACAACACACACACACACACAGACACACCACACACACACACACACACACCACCACCACGCACCACACCACGCACGCCACACACACACACCACACACACACACACAGAAACGTCCTGATAGACTGGGAGGCCTCAGTATGTTCTCAGTATATACCACGTGAAGGCAAAACACACACATGCTGCTGCTACTGCACTGACTTCAACTCCAGCCGAGCTTCATCGGCACACTCACCCTAAAGATTCACAGCAAACATTCAATTATATTTATAACCAAGAGAGCAGAATACACAGAATGTCAGCTGGTATCAGAGGACACACGTGGAAGAAAGAGACCAATAAATATTTGATTGACTTCAGTTCAACTGCTTTGATGCGATTCAAAAGTTGGACACGATGTGAAACAAACAAGTATTTCTGCTTTCGTATCTGAAGAATTATCTGTCCATTGCTGTAATTGTTCATTTTCAGTAGATTTCTTTTTCCTCCCTGAGTGTCACAATATTTCACATGTCACATATTTTGACAGCAGTAGTTTCCATGCAGTCTGCGTCTGCTGATTGGAAATATTATGACAATAATTGTTTGTGGTGACAACTGATTTTACAGGCCGTAAGCAGACCGGGATGCTGCTGTCTGAAGCCTTGTGTTCCAGTTTCAAACTCTTTTTTTTTTCTCTTTTGTGTCTGATATCTGTTACAACCACACATCTGTCAGAGCACAAACAACCTTCTTCTTTTCCTTCCACACGATCGTCAGCATTAATGAGCCAATAATAAAATGTGATTTTAAAAAAGGAAAAGAAGCAGTGATGTTCAGACACCGAGGTGTGGTTAAAAGCTCTCACACGATCTGCAGCAATGCTACTCTGATCTGATCTCTGTTCTGATTTCTACCTGCCTACACACCAACACACACACACCCGACTGAGAATCAGCCACAGCAGAACACACACACACACACACACACACACACACACACACACACACGCACGCACACACACACGCACGCACACACACACACACACACACACACACACCCACACACACACACACACACACAAACACACACACACACACCCACACACACACACACACACACACACACACACACACCTTTTACAGGTCAGAAAACACACACAAATACAGACACATGTCGATTTTGGCCTTTCAGAGTCGTCCACTTTATGCTACTACAGTGATAGATTTAATACTATCTATATATAAATATAACAAATAAATATATGTTGCAGCTTCTCAAACATGAATATTGCAACTTTTCTCTGTTAGTAGGTTCAATATTTTCAGATTTTGGTGAGACAAAATAAGTTATTTGAAGGTAAGGGTGATATTCTTCACTGTTTTCTTTCACATGATGGATCAAATCATTACACGATTAATTGAGACAATCACCAGATTAGATTGACAAAAAAGTCATCACTGAAACGCTAATATAAAAATGACAACAGAAATTCGGATGACTTGAAATCTTTAAAAAAATATTTTGTCACGCGAAAAGAAAAACTCCCATATAACAATAGTTGTAAACATAAATATCAGCTTCAGTATCAGTCTTCAAATACCAGAGAGATGAAGCGACACAGGCACAAACATGTCATGAACTAACACACTGGCGTCACAGAGCCACAAGTGGAAACCAGAGAGCTTTTTCTCCCTCCTCGCTCCATCAGCAAAGCCTGGATTGTTATTGACCATGTGGAGTGTACAGTATCTCGCTTCAGCAGGCTGCTTGATTCTTTTTTTTTTTGGTGTGACTGGTACAGTAACTTTGGATTGTATTGATCCAGCTGTGCAGAGTGCCATGCGTACCTCAGGGAAAGCTAGGAGGTTGTACAGTTATCTCCCGGGTGTAATTCTCAACTATACAACCTACTACCTCAACCTGGGAGCAAGCAGACCTGGACACCAGGGCTTCATGGCTCAGAGGGGGAATAAAAAACTGAGGGAGGGTGCAAACACTTGGACCAGAAAAGAAAGCTGCTCACGGTCCAAAAAAAAAAAATATTCACTTCAGAATTGTACATGTTACCTTGATACTCTTTGTTCACAAGACTTTTATCCCATCTCAAAGTGAGTATAACATTCTCAGAGCTGCCTGAGCAGCCCAACTGTGTATCTTAGATACAGTCTCTATACACAAAGCAGATAAACATGTCTGACTCCAAAAGCTTCTGCAAACTCTTTACGTCACTGACCCCAAAGAACACAAACGAACCCCAGCCTCCCCCCAAACGCTGATCAGATTTTCTCCCGTAAAGAGAGGCCTTGCAGTTGCTCATTTTAAACAGCTAACATGTGGGGGATAATGGCTGTTTCTCAGAAAACAAGCATTACAAACTGTCATTCGTGTGCATTCTCTAATTGGGCCGATGTCTACTTCATTAACACTAGAAAGGCCAGACTGCAGCTAATTGACTGTTGACTGAAGTAGCTGTCTCCTGGTGACTTTTCTATGCACTAACAGCTCAAAAACAGACAAAAGAAATGGTGGCGCTAATTATATTTTCCTTTTTAATTGACTCTCCGTTGGCCTTCTCTTAACCCCTCAAAGTCCAGTCGCTTCTGGAGAAGACAAACATCCAAAGGAACATCCAAACCCAACTTTTCAAAACTTTTGGGGGTTGGTTAGAAGATTACGATGAAGACATTTTTTTACATTAGGTTTTTTTCAAAAGGTTGACAAAAGGTGTCCCAGAGGATTCAGGTTTTAATTGTCTAAAGACTAAGCCCTAAAAACCTGTCACAGACACAGTCTAGAAGAAGCTTTCTAGGTCACGACTATGTTCTCTGTGACAGGGAAATGGTTAATAAAGTTTGTGAGAGCCGGTGAGCAAACCCCCGCTGTGTTTTGCTGATGCTGCTCAGGTCGTTGGAGCTGCACAGACGCAGACCTGTAGATACAAGCTTGTGGTTTCAGTTAACACAAGTTCGGATCTACGGGTTCGGGGCCGTGAGCAGATGACTTCACACATCCATTAGCGTGACGAGACAGAAGAAATAAGTCTCTTTAATCAGCAGTTGCTTTTCAAGAATCTTCTCTAATTGCAGCGTGTTGAGATTCTCGATTTTAAACTTCACACACAAGCGCTAACACCACTTGTTGCTGAAAATTAGATGCAAATAATTAGCCTAATATTCAACAAAAATGATGGAGTCTCCATTTCTATCTTGGATTTTAAAAAAAATCACAATCTGTTTAAGGATGATGTGGCCCAGAATGAAGCGAGTTCTGATCAAACGTTCACATTCAAGTGAAAGTGAAATTTTTCCCCCCCAAAAAAATACATTTAAAAAGATGGTTAGATTTCCTGTAGTCATGAAATGTTATTCACAAAATACCATGTCTGTGTGGCCATGCTTCATTCAACACTCCCATCTTCACTCACAGTTTCCACCAGGCTCTATAGACTCCCCAAACTGAGCTTGCTTCGAACCCACAATGCACTGCAACTGCATCGTTTCTAAGCGGGCACACACACACACACACACACACACACACACACACACACACACACACACACACACCACACACACACACACACACACTGAACTTTGTGTTGTCCTTTCTTTATTTGCTTACAGGTTCTTACAGTGCCAACACTTGTGTATCACTCTCTGTCCTTATTGTGAGAGAGTCAATCCGGTGAGTGATAAGTGGAAAAAATGCAAGTGGCATTTTAAGAGGTGTTTGTCTGATTTAAAATGAGATGTAAATAATAATAAAATGTTAAAAATAAATTGAAGAAAAAATTGCTCTCATAAGACACCGTGTAGGAGCTTGGCTTTGTTAATACCTGCGGATATTTAAGGACTTTGTGACAACATAAAGATGCAGTAAATATGTGAAACAATGAAGTGACCTGACGTGACCCTGATTTGTGATTCTGTCATGGGCAGTTTTGTGTTTTAATGAAATAAACTGAAGAATAATGACACGGATGAGTAGTATTGTAATGGGAATTCTACATTTCCAAATTCTTTATGTATTAAAATAATAGGTCAAATAACTTTGAACTATCCAACAAATAACAACAGGAAAAAATGATGAACTCGAAAGACAAAGCACGTCACTTAACACAACATGAAGTCATTTTACTAATCTGATGATATTAAAACTATTCTCTCTCGTCACTCACTTGACATGACAAACTTTTCACTGAAGGTAAAAGCCACATTTCAAACGTGGAGCACATTCCTCTCATCATGTGCAGAGAATTGTTCCTCTGCAGCACCAGTAACAAAATAAAAGTGAAAGAGAGGAAAAGATGAAACGAGAGTCCAATTTTAAACTTTCAGACTCCATCTGAAGTCCTTTTTCTCCTTCTCTTCCCTCGCCTGAATTTAAATGGGATGTCTGACTTTGAAGCTGTTGCCAAGTTGCTTAAAGTATGTCAGTGGGTCTTTGCCAGCAAGCTGAAAGACACCTTGAGATTGGCCGAACAAAGAGGTCAGCGGGGTCCAAAGCACCCTACCGCCCAACGCCACCGCTGCTGCACCAGCATGTGTGTATGTTTGTGTGTGTGTGTGTGAGGACGACGCTGAATGCACGACCAAGCTAAAGGCCATCACCTGCATTGTTCAGGACTGAACAGCACCAGTGGCCAAACCCAGCGGCGGCTACCCGCCCTGCTCACCCCAAATCTACCCAGCAACAGAGGTGGCGTGTGTGTGTGTGTGTGTGTAAGAAGGGAGGGGTGTGTGTGTCTGTGTGGGGCGGGGGGCAAGTTCAACAGAGGTGAAGAAGTGAGAGGTGAGGAAGTGGCATGTCGTTAGCACTTCATAATATCACGCAGTGTAAACAGATAGCCCTGGCTAGCCAACAGGTAGCGTTCAGTTTAGGCCCTTTTCACCACAGCTAATGTACAGTAAACATGACAGAAAACCTGCACCATCGGACAAAAACAGCAGCCGCACTGTTAATATTAGGAGCCACAAAGCAAAGAAAGAAGTGGAAAAAAGCTTGAAGCACATTGATAGCATGATGACTTACCGATTTGCCTTTTTGTTTAGTTTCCAAATGTTTCTTTTCTCTACTCTGCAGGGCCTACGGTGCTTGGCAGAAGGTATAGGCAGTCATGTCCACTGTGGCCCATCGAAAAAAAAACAAAATGAAAAAAAAAAAACAGCTGAAACATGCAAGTACAGGAACAAAACCAACCCGAAAAGGAGCTCGGGGAGAGGGTGGGAAAGAGTGAGACAAAATAGGAAAAAAAAAAAGCAAATGGAAGAGGGAGAGAAACTGGTGGGGAAAGAGAAGGAAGGAGGGGAAAAAGTAAACGATAACAGAAAAACAGACGAGTTTTTCCTTTTTTTGGGGGGTGTTTTTACAATTTCTTTTTACCGCGCTAGTAGTAGTAATAATAATAATAATAAGTAAATGAGCGAGAGTTAATCTTTGAGCCTGTAAAAACCTACAATCTGCTTCCCTGCACTACGAGCAAATGACAAGCAACATCTGTTTGTAAGACAGCCAAAATCCCAGCCTTAAAAAAAAAAAAAAAAAAAAAAAATCGGAGAGAATTGGCTTGATTTTTCTCTCTTTCTCAGTCTTCAAACTGCAAACTCTTCTTGTCTGTTTGAGTCCCTCACTCGTTCAGCTGAATAAGGCAAAACAGAAAAGAGAAAAGGGGAGTGTGGAAATTCAGCGCAGGCAAAAAGCAGCCATGAAGCCATCCTCCTGTCACCCCTGAACCTCTCCCCTTCTCCTCTCCCTTTTTCCCCTCCTCCTCCCTGCACACTCCTTCTTCCTCTTCTTCTTCTTCTTCCTCTTCTTCTTCCTCACCCGCCCCCCCCGTCCCAAAACACAAGAGGGACAGTCCAGTAGAGGTGTGTACCTACTACTCACTCAGTTCCGTCTCTTCCCAAAACGCCCCACTACTCCGACACATAAACACTTGGACACACACACACACACACACACACACACACACACACACACACACACACACACACCACACACACACACACACACACTTTGTATCCTCGTCTCCCAGAGCGTCCCACACAGCCAGAAGCAGACTGACTGGCTTGCACGTACACACTCATGGATGCACGAACAAAAGTGCATACACAGAAATACACACACACACACACACACACACACACACACACACACACACACACACACACACACGCACACACACACACACACACACACACACACACACACACACACACACACACACACACTTCTTGGAAAGCTTCCATGCACCAAAAACAAATACCAATCTTTAGTTAGCCTCAGCTGCGAATAGAAAAGAAGGAGTCATTTCGGGACTTGGCTCTGGTTTACCGAGGCACAGATACAGACCATTTCTCCATATGCCTGCCTTTCACAGCTCGGGAGCAGCTCCAGATTTGACTGTATCATAATACTGTGAAAAAATGTCCTCTGTCACTGATATCTTTTGATAAAGTCCAGCTTCAGTAATAGGAGCGTGAGAGTGGCCGACATTTGGCAAACCTGAAATGCTGGACTTGTTTTTCATGTTTTTTTAGCCTCGGAATTAAAAGGTAGGGTTGTGCAAATCTCCAAATATATATATATATATATATATATATATATATATATATATATATATATATATATATATATACTCCACTGCAAGTTTACCGTTGGCCCAAATTAAATTCAGGTGTAAGCTAGAGAGAGAAACTTGAAAGTATAATACGAGCTCCTTTACAGCGAGTGAGCTGGACTCACTAAAATGATCTGTTTTCCCTCCCTCATCTCTCTGGTATTCTTTGGTATGAGGCGTCACAGACTGGCTGCTTAGGTAGACAGGGGAACGCTGCATGCTGACATCACATTACAGGAATTCTGGGTATTCAAAGTGTAAGAAATAGATCGCCCAAAAATAAAATGTACTCATCTGGGTAATTATGGATCCCATTTCAATTATGGAAAGAGACCAAAGAAAATTTGAACTTCACCAAACCTTTACCAAAGCATCTGATTGTTTCGTATGACTTTATATTTAAACCGAACTGTCTCATGCTTTAATTCAGTGTGACTGTTTTTAAGCCTGTGCCAAAACCGAAACTTCCAGTTTGGTGGGCCAATCACAGCATTTGTGGAATCTAGAATTTCGCCACATGTCCTCAAGGCATTCGGCAAACTATATGGCAATTTTTTCTAAAAGATAAATCCTGGAGAATCTTCTGAAAAATTAAAAATGGTGCTGGCAACATAAGCAACAATATTATACATACAGTACATATTCATCATGCAATAGACAAAGTCATTGTAGTAGACTTTGTCATG
This sequence comes from Collichthys lucidus, assembly GCA_004119915.2. NCBI lineage: Eukaryota > Metazoa > Chordata > Actinopteri > Sciaenidae > Collichthys > Collichthys lucidus. Next base: position 613,478 of record CM014096.1, on the reverse strand, counting down.
AAAGGCACAACCTGCGATCAAATCTCCAAGAGCACAGCTAAGAAAAGGAAGTGAAATAAATTCAATAGGTGATGGCTCCCCCATCATCTATGCATCATAAAAAAATTTAGGTTATGACCACCTATAATATGCTATATTCTGTGTATGAACACAAACTGTTTCCATGGAAAATCCTTTATATGTGGGTAAACTTTCCTCAGTAAGTATTCGTCCTGGACTCTGAATGAGGCAAAAAAGACAAAAACTCTATTTGACTTCCGTTACATCCTTCACTGACTCCAGTCCGACCTTTAGCACACAGATAACTAGCATAACAGTTCCTCCAAAGGCCTAGGAAACAAATAAATTCAAAGCAGATCCACAATAATCTCTCTGTAATGAAAGCTGACTGTGTCAAGTCTTTAGCCCGAGTCGGGCTTCATGAGAAGTGTTTCCTGCAGTTCTTGTAATCCCTTCAAATTGCTTCTCACACAGAAATGAAAGTTGCATGGTACTATGTCATAGATCATGGATTATGGGTTCTGCCTCAAATGCACATGATCAACCCAGACTTAAGTTTTCCTGTCTTGGAAAGGTTAACCATGACTGTTTGCTTTGACTGCAGATTTCTGCAGACTGACTGCATCTTACTTTAAATGAGCAGAAACATTATAGAACCATCCTCCTTGTCCCTGCTCTTTAAGACTTCAGGATAAATCCTCGTTCAACTTTTAATTTAAACAGCTACTTATTAACTAAACTTCATGCAAATGAAGCCTCCATAAGTGTGCTGTTTTACATTTTTGTTGAAGTTTACTGGCACTTCCTTTCATGCAGCGTGAGCGGCTTGTCTTTAGTGTCTTCAGGCGTAGAATATCACCCCTTTCCAAAATTCAGTGTGTGTACCCTTTCCATCTTTCTCTCCTCTCTTCTCCCTCTGTCTGATATTCTGCTCACGCACAACTGCGGCAGCCCTCCTCCAATCGCTGGCATTAATCCACACCTCAGACCCCCCAGACACACTGTCTGCTCTCCCACAATGCACCTCAGCTCCAAAACTTTCCCAGACACATTTGGCCTTCTCTCTATCGCTTACCTCTCCCTCCCTCTTCAGCCCCTTTTCTTTCACTTGGTCTCCCCATGGCTCTTCATCGTCCAGTTTCATTTGCTCTGCCTCTTTCTCTCTCAAACTCTCTAAATTTCCCCTTTCTCTCTCTCTATTCAGCCACAGCCTGTCTGACAAAAGTATCTCCTAATCTTCCCCAGAGTCCATTTGATCTAAAATGGCGGCACCGCAACCGACCAATACCAGTCATCCCTCTAACATTGGAGAGCAGAGCTACATTCTGCCCAGTTGTTGTTGTTTTTTTTGAAGTTTTAGATTTGAGTGTCTCAAATACTTTCATGTCATGGACCCCCATGAAGATCAACAGTACAGTCCCAGATCCAATTTATCAAGGGCACAAAACCTAAGCCCTGATACTGGTGTTTAGAAAAAGGAATAAAGCAATATATTTCTGCATCTTGGTTGAAAAATGTCTAACCCTAACAACAAGATGTTGTTTGACCATTTTTCTCATTCCTCCCAATCCAACTCAGAACAGAATTTGAAAAAGTGTACAGATTTAAGATTACTTAAAGATTTTTTTTTTTTTTTTGCACAACCTAGAATATGAATGACCTGTAAAAAGCAAAGACGTGCACATACACGAAGCAAAGAGACCAATCGCTTGCTAACCTCAATAGACCAGAAGCAGATAAAAGACAACACAGGTTAAGGTAATGTGGCTTCCTCAAAATGTTAAATCACATCCATCCATGACCCTAACTCATGTCACCACATTTAACTTGGAATGCACTCAATGTCCAATATGGGATATAGGTAAAGAGAGCAATTTTAGACAATTACATTTTTAGAAAAGAGTCAGCCATTAAAACCAGAGCTCCAAACATAAGTATTGTCTGGATTCCACCACCGCTGCTGAAATATCTAAAGGAGGATAACAGAAGTAAGTCATAAAAGCCGAGGAGCACCACAGAATGAACTTATCAATTGTTTTCCTAATCTTCGTTGGGATGCCAAGCTCCTTAACATTCTTGTACTGCACGGTCACTAATTTATTGCATGGTCACTAATTTATTTTATGGCAATCGACTCCTAAAAAAGAAAAGACCCCTCTGCAAAGGCCACTAATCAGCATCTGTTGGCTTGGACTGGTAGTCTCCCCTCTGACAGCGTTTTCCTCATAAGGGTTTTAACGTTTATCTGTGATCTGGTTTGGCTCCGGTCTTGGGAATCTTTCTGTTGTGCTGGGAAAAGACAAAGCTAAGAGGATTGAATTCTGAGCTACAGGCAGACATGATTGGAAGGACAGATAGAAACTAGAATGAGTCGGTCCTCCTGGGAGATAAAAGATTCATTGCAAGACTCAACTAATAAGGAATGAGTTTTATTTTTATTGAGATGTGATTACAAGGAAACTTGTACCTCCCTTCCACCCACGTAGACAATATATTATAGCACACTATACTCTAGTATACTCTATTCTTTAGAAGCCATAGACATGCTGTGTTTTATCTTCAGAAATCTATTGTTAGCCAGGTGGAACAAGCAGCCTTGTAGGAATAACTTTGATACTCCGTACTATCTACAACGTTTCCAATGTTTTAGTGCTAGAATGTAAAGGTATGGTGGATGTAGCATGTAGCAAGTTCATCTTAAATGTGTGTGTTTGTGAGACCTGCACGACCTGTAGTAATTATAACCATCTTATTCCATCTAACTATCATACCAATCTGCTTGCTGCAGGGGTTTCGTAGAACATAAAAAAGGACTATGACTGTTACCAGCATCCAGGTAATGTGAACTTTTTACTGAAACACGGAATGCAAAACATTTTCTTTTATAGTCAGATTTATTGTAAGCGGATGATGATGATTTCATGACATCTGTATCTCAAAGTCGTTACTGGCCTCATATATTAACAAACAGATTCATCGGTCTAACCCTGCCGCCCAGCCTTTTGTTTGCCACCTCTTGCTGTCCTTTTGTTTCCTTCATCGTACGAAACGCCCCCTCCCCTCCACCTCCTCACAATCCCTTTTTGCCTTCCTCGCCTTTCTTCCTCCTCTTCCCTCCCCCCCCCCCTTTGTGTTTGTGTCCTCATCTGACCCTGCTTGGCCTGAATCGCTGTCAGTGCCCATTTGGATCAGGCACAGCTGGTGCTGCCGCTGAAAGCCGAGTGCCATTACCTCTGCTGTCTACTGTCTGTCCTGTCTATCTGAGAGACACATCTTCATAATGACGTTGGCCCTATTTCTCTGATATTTTTATAGTTCCAATTAACTAATTTCACTTACTTACATGTTTGTTTTATTTTCTGACGTACATTGCTTTTTTTTCTGCCGTAATGACCTCATCCCTGCAGGGGGAATCGTTCAGGGTTTATCTCATTTTCTCTGCCACTCGGGAAATGTGAAGAAAATACAAAATAAACACAGAACAAGATAGGAAAGCATGTCAGCCATTTTAAGAAAAGGACGACAAAGTGTGGACGAGAGGAAAGGGGGCATTTGTGCTCTTCTCAGTCAAATCAGATGTCACGGGTCGATAAAGACCAGGAAGTGGAGAGTGAGTGTTTGCAGCTGATTGGACGGCGTTGGAGCAATAGCTCACTTTGTGCCAGTTGCAGATAGGCTTAGTGAAAGCAAAGGAGCAAAATCAAAGCCTGCTGTGCAGAGCGGAGAGCCGGAAAGAAGCTCAGATAACACTTTTTGAAGCAGTGCTCCTAAGTGCATGATAAGAACAATAAGTACTAATTGTTATAATACAATGTAAAATGAAATGAATGGGGCACAAGTAGAGTCAATGACATTTTTGTACATAGAGATGTGATCATATTGTAAAACATGACTCTGCGCTCCTCATGAGATAATGACTGAGGATTGTCTGAAGTGTCAAAGGCAGCAGTCCATTTACTGAAATTAAAAACCTTCAGCAGTTTTCATATGATCATCAAACATCATCAACAAGTCTTTTTAGAGCATGTAAAATATGGCAAATAATTTAGTAAATTACCATGGTTTTCCATTATGATGATCAAAGGCCGTGGGGAGGTGAAAAATTTGCAATTTATGATTTTTTTGCAACACTGCATGGGTAGCTCTATGTGGAGCTCGCAGTTGGTCCAGCACTTGAAAAAGGGATCAAGGCTTTCAGAACACAAACTGGATAGTTCAATTTTAAATTTGACATTTTCCAAAATGGCCTCGACAGAAAAGAGGAGTATAAAAAAGGAAGTTCTTTCATTTTCTAGTGACATTGAAGTCTCAAAGGAAAAAATGATTAACAGCTTCGGCCTGAGGCTAAATACAGTAGATCATTTCTAAGTATTACATTTTTTACTTTTTTTATATCTTAAGCATGTATTTTGAGGGATTTTGTGATTTTTTTACTCAAAGAAACTTTGCCAAAGATCATGGCCAACACGATTCTCCTGAGTACAGTCTAAACCTGCTCTCCATGTAAAATACCCTGAGATAGCCTTTGCTGTGATTTGATGCTATATAAATAAAACTGAATTGAGAGGAATTGACAGGTGTGGATTAACATTCAGTTATTGGACAGGATAACATATATGACAGAGGTGTTTGTCTGCCGATTGAATGCAGCATGTCAAAGACAGTCAGCTAAAAGAAAATAAACTGAAAAGATGTTTTTTTAAAAGTCAAAACTTATTAGTATTATTCCTGATCAGGTAACAGGTTATAACCAGATTAGGATATGATGGACTAAATTTTCTTATCTGAATTTTGTACAATTATTAATTATTTCTTATGGTTTTACTGCCCAACTGATGAGTTTTGACATTAAATGCATACAAACTCTTAAACAGAGCTCTCTGTGCGTCCTCAAGCTGAATCGGACTGGGCAGCACAGACTAACATGCGAGGCGTTTCAGAGTGACGGACATTGAACTTTATTTGAAGGGAGAGACTGAGATCAGAATTTGATTTAAAGCTGAAAAGAGTCCTTCGACATCAGTTTACAAAAAATGCTGTATTACTGAAACATGTCTAAAAAGGTGTAAAAAAGTATGAATTTAGTCTTTTCACCATTGTTACGCAAAAAACACACTGTTGACCAGGAGCTCAAGGCAGGTAGAATTATGAAACAAATTATTTTACAAAAGACAGGGATCATTCAAACATCCTGATATAGATGACAGTGTTTTGTGTAGAAGAGGATGACACTGATGTCTCTGTCTAATGTTTGATTTTTAATTACATTATGACATGCACTTTAAAATAGCAAATTGCTTAAATGAACTGAATACTATGTTTTTATTTTAAGCCTGCAGAGCCGCAGCCTTTTGCAGTCAGAAAACAGAAGCTCAGACTTTTTTTATGCCACACAACCCAGTATATTCTAGTATTAGCATCTGTAGTATCTGAATTGCAAACTAATTGCACACAGCAACAGATGTTCTTCATGCTTTCGTTGCATTTCTTAAACTCTGATTGGCCAGCAAAACCTAGAGGCCTGTGGACAAATCTGCCTGTGAGCAGAGCAGCTTTCCAGGCGCACACAGCTGCACGTTCACCAATCAAATTCCAGGCAGAATTTTCACCACTGTCCAATCAGAGAGAAGGATTTTAAATTAACTTTGGAAGCAATTCCAGCTTGAAATAGTCTGAGTGGCAGTGAAATTGACTGTGATCCTGAATGGAGCCGAACACAGTGCAGGGCTACGGTATGAAATGGACGCTGCAGTGTCATCTCTGCAGGTCACAGTTTGGCCCTGCCGCTGACCTGAGATGAACGCCTGCTCTGCCTTACCTGCAACCCCCACAGGTCTGACCAGCATGGACTGTATTTTCCAGATAATTATGTCTGATAATGTCATCAACTGTCATGACAAAATAATTTGTTCAAATCAAATGAAGTTTAAACTCACACAGTTCTGTTTCAGGAACACTGTGTATGCTGAATACGTTTTGGCTCATAGTTTACATGAAAATGATTGTGACCTGTAGTTTATTAACTCAAAAGCAAAACTCTGTTTCATTTCTGACCACACCCATCAGTGATATCATCCTGTGCTGACCACGCCCACATATACTTTAACCACTGGAGGTCAGCAAAAACAAGATTTGGGCCAGTGTAATGCTGAATCATTCTTGTCATATTTGATGGCAATTAAACTTGTTGTGTTGTTGTTTCTTCTTCGGTAATCTTTCAAACTGATATTCAGCAGTAGCCAACATAATGTAAGTTTTCACTAGACAACACAACAACACCGCAGTTTAATCTAAAATGAGTCTAACCAATGGGATGCCAGGCTGAATAAACTAAACACACCCATGCAACCAAGAAATGTTAGTTGTAATATAACATGCACATTTTGTAAAGCTCTGTCAAGTTTATTCGTGTGTGTGGGTGTGAGTTATTGAGCATGACCTTGAAATACATGCGTCTGTTTCCTTTCTACATGCAGCCACTCCTGGACTCTAAATATTGTTCTTTTAACATTGTTCCTACCTCCTCTCCCTCCGTTTACCACAGTTTGTTCTATCTTTTCTTGCTGCAGTTGTTCTTTTTACACAGCACAGCCCCATCTGTCCGGAACAACTGACTCCGACCCTCACATATTTGAGTATTTGATTTATCAATAACAGCCATTTCTAAACGTAAAGGCAATCAATATGTTGTTACTAATTTAGACTCTGTGTAAAAGCCAATAAAAGCCATCAAACACAGTCAAGTTCTGTATCTGACCCGCTTCCTTTGCAAATCACCTCTTTTTGGAGTACCTGAAGTAACCCCACCCTCTTTCTGTCCTCTCTGTCTTTTCTTCATTTCTCCTTCTTTCCTCTCTTTGTCATCTTCATTACCAGTCCCCCATGAAGGACAGTCACTGTGAGCTGACAACCAGGCCGCCTGCCATTTGTTACTCTGCCAGTCCATTTTTCTGTCCCCCTCACCCTCCTCCACACCAATACCCATCATGCATTTGTCAGACACTGTCTGGGCGCTGCTTTTGCGGCTGCTGCTGTGGCTGCAGAGTTGTGAGTTAAATACAAGAAAGAAAATCAATGCTTTTGTTCAGTCTTGTGTTTTAAGATGAGATTCATTCATTGCTTTAGAGCCTGTGATTTATCGCTGAACTCCAGATTATAAAAGCAGTTTAAATGCATCTCACCGGAGAAAATGGAAAAATACCAACTATCAACTATCAGTGGCACTGCATTCTGAAAATGCAATGTGACATTTGCGCTACAAGTTTGCTGACAAAAATTACAGAGAGCCAGGGAGTCTGGCATTGGCCTAGAGAGAGAAACACAAAGGGAAAGACTCACTGTCAAAGAGGAAAGATCAGGATTATTTCAATGCCAGACTGAAGAACATCCAAGTCTTTCAGGAAAAGGGGCAATCCTTGCATGTAATCGTCCCACAAAATCATCAAGATGAATGCCTCAGAGCTCTTTCCACTGTGCAAGATGGTGACCCCTGTTTGTGGGTATGGTTCTGTTTCCATGACTTCTCAGGACTGTACTTTAAAATTAAGTAGACACTACACTCCCTGCTGCAAGGTTTGCCAAAACTGATGGAACCAAGCTGAGCGTGTATATCATCATCGGGGGAGCTGTGAATGATAGCGGGGCTATCAGCGAGTGTCTGATGGCCTCCTTTCTTCTTTCCCTGTCATCCAAACTCTCATTTCTGCAGATATACAGAACAACATCATTGCCTGGCAAGAATGTTGATTCTGCAAAACCCCAGATGATGTCCGATGTCCAATGTCACTGTTTGTTTTGTATTTTTATGTCTAATGCCAACATGTTTTTTTAAATTCTTGCTTTCAACAATATCTGCACATGGTACATGCACTATGGACTATCTTTTTATAAAATTATTAACAGAGACACAACAATTCCAAGCAAGGAACATCAGTTGCTAATTTCTGGCGGTGACCTGAGTGTGTCTAAATTGGCACTGAATATTGGCATTCAATTAAAAGAAGAATCATCCAACATGAAACTAAATTCTCAGATACTGAGTTGAGATGTATAATATATGATATATTGTCACCCCACTATCTCCTGTTCTTTATACACTCGCTGTGGCACCTAATGTGACTCCAGTTGGCAAAAGGTTACTTTACAAATAGCAAACATTTGATTTGGTATTGGTTTAGCATTGCTTAAGTGCACAAAAACCCACAGGCAGCCACCTGGAACATGTGTCACTTTAAAGCTAGGGGCCCTATTTAAAATGCACAAGCACAACAATTATGTGAAATGGTATGTCTTGGGGACATGGACAACGTTTGCACCTGTTATTTTGGTTCAATTAGGTGCTATGGCGCTATGAGCAAAATCAGAAGGTACAATGATGACTTATCTTCTCAGCCAGGCATATTACTTGTCACATGGCTCTGCGACAGCTGTGCCAATCACAGTGAAGAGAAGTGAAGAGAAAGTCTGAGACTCTAGGCTTTGTAGACTAAAATAGAATACAACAACTTCCTGCGACTTATCATCTGCATCAAAGTCTCAGTAACTCCTCAAACACGTCAATGTTGTAGTTGATCCAAGACACAAAATGTGTAATTGTGTGGAGAATAAAAGTAAAGCTTGAAAAAGAGGAATCCTGCATATCTTATGACCTCACACATCTGGCCAATCTGCTGCTGCTTGGAGTGGACATGATTGTTGGAAGAAAATTGTAGCTCGCTGTCCAATTGCCAACATCAGAAAGGTTTGTAACAATCTGACAATCAGAAGAAAAACTTGAACCTTCCAATGACTCTGATAGCCAGTGTGAGCAGTGTAAGTCGGTAACATGCTGATATTTTTTTATCTCAATGGTCTTTATTTTAAATCAACTTTTAACTAAAAATATCAAGAATGTCTATCCATCTCTGTTGGTGCGCATGTGCATGAGTGTAAAGATACTGTACAGATAAAATGTGGCGTGGCTGTCAGTTTTGATGTTTTTATGTTTTGTCAGTGTTGTTTAAATTCTGCTGTGAGAAAGTGCATGTTTGTATGAAACGTGACATTTCTTTGTTTACTGTTCCAGTGACTCATCTGGTAGTTTAAATCCAGATTGTGATTATGTAGAAAATGCAAAAGTCTGTGTAATCTCACCAGGACGGGGGAATAAACTGCGGCTCACTGTCTGTCTGTCTGTGTCTACACAATCTGCATTACATAGTGGCATGTCAGTTTTACTGAAAATTTCTGGCATGCAACGAATACCTCTCTGGGTGAACATATTATCATTGAAGTTGTTAAATCAAAATTCTGCTGTTAATTGTGCACTATTAATTGTCAACACTCTGATAATGAGCGCAGTGTCTGTGAACGCACCTCCTCCATGAATCGGAATCAGATCTGCTTTATTCAAACTGCGATACAGCTCGATGCAGCGGGAGATCTGACTCATGTCTTGCCAGAAAGCCCTCCCTGTTTATGTGAGTGGCAGAAGACCACAGGATGTGCTGGGAGGCTGTCATTACAGTGATAGGGTGGCCTCCGCTAAATAAAACAAAGGAGAGGGAGAGAAAAAAAACACATGGACGGCTACTTATTTAGTAATTAACTTCACATGCTGTAGGGAAGCTCAGAAACACATGTGATGATGGTACACATCAGCAAGGCTCAGAGGAAGAGGGAGATAAATGAAGAGAGCAAAGCCGGACGTCTTTGTATAGAACAGTTACAGTACAATCATTTCTGATGAGGTTTTAGAAAGTTATGATCAATAATTTGTTATTATCGGTGAAATAAGCAACAACACCCAGTTGTGATGTTTCAATAATACCTGATTTAATCCTGGTACCACTCATGTCATCAGTCTTCACAGCCACAGCCAAGACAATAAAGCCAGGATATACTGGAACACAACCACAATGAGCAGATGTTCTTTTTGTTCAGCATGGAAAATTACTGGTTAATATAAATTGAAAGCATAAAGTGTGTGCCTTACGATATAACTGTGTGCATAGGTTGTGTGAGGACACAGTATAATTTATGCTGCAGGATCCTGAGTGGAGACAGCCAGCCGGAGGATGCCTGGCCCCGAGAAGAAACATGCCAGGAATTTTAGAAGATGTCTTAGCAGCAGCTCCAGATGTAGGCAGAGCGGGAAGCTGCATTACTTATAGAAAAAGGAGTATAGGGAGGAAGAGTGTGTGTGTGTGTGTGTGTGTGTGTGTGTGTGTGTGTGTGTGTGTATGTGTGTGTCTGTGTGTGTGTGGTGGGAGGGGATCCCTTTTGATATGAATGGAGCAGAGGACAGAAATGGAGAGAAAGGGAGAAAGAGATTGAAAGAGGAGGGCAAACTGTAAGTGAGGCACAGCAGGGAGGCAGAGAAAGGGAGATGAGGAGGACAGAGGGAATAGTAAAAGAGGCATCGGAAGAGAGGAGTAGGTAGGCAAGGAGAAGAGAAAAGGAAAGCACAATGCAGGGGGAGAATAATGGAAAGATGGAGAGACTCCCTCGGAAATATGGTTTTCAAGGCTTACAGCAGCAGTCTGAATGATCTATATACGTTATATTTGGATGTATTTATGGAAGAGATACTGTATATTTGGGCAAAGAAAGAAAGAAACATGCAGCCAGACAGTACTACAGCTTGTAAACAATCCTACAGGCAAGACAAATCAGACACTAAAGATTAAATTATCATCCCCACTGTCTGTTGTAAACGTCCACAACAGTTCGATTGATTTCTTTGTTTAACTTCGACCTACCAAACGTGGCGTAGTTGTTCAAACCTGTTTTCTATTAGTGTCATCACAAGTACAGTGTTTGCCTCTAAATACAGAGATTTCGATTGTTTGATCAAAACTTCCAGCTTCGTTTAAACCTGTCTGATCTTCTGACTGATCACATCTATCAGCACGTTTAATATATTTGTAGCACTGTTTGCCACTTTTTCAGATTTCAGCAATTATCCATCCAAGTATTTCTTATTTAACAACTAGCAACTTTCTGTGGCAATGCTCCTGCAGAAGTGTACCCTTAATGTAGCGGTCAGGCGTAGGTTGTGCATGTCAGACCTTCATGCATTAGACCACAGTTTGTGTACACTAACCACAATGTTTCCACAACCATAACCATACCTTAGCCATAGTTTATTTGCCATAACCACATTCAGCCATAACCATTACCATCTGCCATGCGGAAAGTGAAAATTTCACTAACTGAATAAGAAACCTTGGGTGCGTCACTCAACTTAAACCCTGATTTTGTAAAATGCTGAATACTGGCAACAGAATTGTTGGTTTTGGTAAGTACAATATTATCATAAATAATAGAACTGACAATAAAACCCAAATTATGATAAACTACGGTTTTCATTTACTGCTTTCTCTGAAACTACTTGAGAAATAAATTTGTTTTGCAGCTGTAGCAACTACTACTTAATTACGTTCTCGCATATGAGTTTTCACCTGCCTGCCATGATATGAAATGTTGTCAAACCCAAGATGTTGTTTTTATTGTAGAATATATTAGCAGAGGACAGACAGTTTTCATTTGAAGAAAGAAAACGCTTGTTCTTCTGTAGCTGTGCCCTGTCATCATCTCCACAAGCAAATAAGCTGTAAAATCTCAACAGACAACCTCTGCACAGTCTGTTCGGTGTCTACATACAGCTAGCAGGGTTAGGGTGAGCAAAGTGGGCTCTCAATACTGATGTCCAGTATAAGTGTGTAAGCCGGGGGAATCCTACGGTGGCCGGGAACCCTCAATGCTGCTAATAAAAGAAATGCTGCAAACAAAAAGAAATGTCGCTGCAAATAAGAGAAACAGCGCTGCAAATAAAAGAAACTTCACAACGGAAGTGAATTACCGGGGACTATTATTGCCGGTGCACCTGTAGTTATTGATTAATATTCCTAATAAAAATTCCCAGAACTTATGAAAAGTCCTAGTAAACACTAATGTTGTTGGTTTGGCTCCGAGGATGGCTTGTTGTGATGAACATTAGGTTGTAGTTCGTTGTGATGAACATTAGGTTGTAGCTCGTTGTGATGAACATTAGGTTGTAGCTCGTTGTGATGAACATTAGGTTGTAGTTCGTTGTGATGAACATTAGGTTGTAGCTCGTTGTGATGAACATTGGTTGTAGCTCGTTGTCTGTCTTACTACGGTTGAAAATATGTGTTTTGTGTTTTAACAACGTTTCACTTCAGAGTTATTGATCCCGGAAGTGCCAATATCTTTCTAACTTTACCGAAGTGCAGTGGCCAATAAGGCACCTTTCCTTATCTCGTAATTACGAGATCAGGTGTCTAATTTATTTTTTTCAAGTGAATGCAATACGCTTTTGTACTTGTAAAACTACAGGTGCACCGGCAATAATAGTCCCCGGTAATTCACTTCTGTTGTGAAGTTTCTTTTATTTGCAGCGCTGTTTCTCTTATTTGCAGCGCTGTTTCTTTTTGTTTGCAGCGTTTCTTTTATTTGCAGCATTGAGGGTTCCCGGCCACCATAGAATCCGGTCAAGTGATGCATCAGTCCGATCAAACAGACAAAATGATGCAATTCATCATTCTCATCTTATAGACAGACAGTAATCTACAATAAATAATCAGTTACAGCTATGGACACTGACTGGATGATGCACACTTTTTCAAGACAGGTCGATATCAGCCCTTTATAATAGAAACCCAATTTATCACTGAGAGCCTTCTACAGCTGTACTTGTTCTTCAACTGTAAATCATTTATGATGCAAAGTACTTGACTTCTCTGCTGCATTTGGCGATATGAACATCAGGATGCACTTTATTTCATAGACAGATGATAACGGGTGAGGGGAGAAGGGAGAGACAGGAAGGAGGAGGGGGAACAGTGCTGTATACGACTTCCTCCAGCTCTTTAAACCCTCTAAAAGAACAATCATTTCTTCCCCTATCTGCTGCAGCACTTCAGAACAGACAACGCCATTGAGGGGTATTTGGCAGAAAAAAAATGGAAGATTGGAGGAATAGCCCTATGCATTAACTCCCATAGATAGCACTGCACGGAAGTGGCAGAATTCCACTCAATGCACAGGTCGTGAGAAGTATTGGCTGTCCAAATCGTGAATGTTGAAGACAAGTATATGTGAACGATATTGATAAACTGAAGTGAGCCATTAGGACATATTGTCTCTGTTTTCTTCTCCTATGTGTGGTTTGGGTAGGAGGCGACTGCGAGAAAAAAGAGAAGGCCAAGACAATGCATCCATCATGTCTGCCCAAACATCATCATCTCAATAATTGAGACAGCACCAATTCACTTGATTTAAAACAAAATGAGTTATGTGTCCATATGTTTCTTGGTGGGAGAGTCAATAATAATTTAATGTGTTAACTTGCATGTGGAGCCCTGTGTGTCCAGAAACGACACTAGAGGGGTACCTGCTGAGTCACAAGTTTATGTGTAAGCATACTTTTTCTCCAAACTCTCCAAACACTTTGTAATAGAGATGGTCTGATACCATTTTTTCCCTCCCGATACCGATTCCGATACTTGTACTGTGGGTATCGGCCGATACCGAGTATCGATCCGACACCAGTATGTTTTTTTTTTTTTTTAATTAAAGTGCAGCCACAATATTTTTAAATAAAAAAGGCATTTAAATAGAACAGTATAAAAACAGTAGTGCAACAGCAACTTAAAAAAATAAGCAAGACGTGGTTAGATTTAGGGAAAGAAAACAATTTGGCCAAGGTTGGGAAATGTTATATTTCGTAATATAAATAAACAAATAAATCTTATGTTTCGTGACCAGGTTTGAGCCAAAAAACTTCATTTGGACATCTTTGAATGCAATCTGCTGCTATTAATTATTAGTAATTTGATTTTGGGGGATCATAATTCCCCCAGATTACAATGATTCAACTAGTTCACAAAGCAGCAATTACATCCAATGATTCAATACCAATGCAGGAAATGCAGTAATAGTGTAAAGTTATGGTGACGGATCGGCATATGTTTCTTGGACGATATGGTCCATGATTTCCTGTTTCATCATTTTCCAGTTACCACAACCTTAACTGGGTGGTTTCAGTGGTTCAGTTGCCACTGACTGAATTGAAAAGAGCAAGTTTGACACTGAACAGTTCTGAACTCAACTTTGCATTTGTAAGAGGAAGAATGTTATTTCTTCTTTCAGAGGGTACAGAGAAAAGTTGAGACGTGAATGGGAATTATTCAGGTGGAAACCTCAACACAGTGGACCACATTCCATCTGTCAAAGTGTATTCTAAAAAAGTAAAGTATTTTTGTCTTCTACTTCTTTCTGTCCTTCACCTCTCAGTTTACTAACTCCTGCCTTCATCCAACTACTGTGTGGATGGTTTTATGCTTTAAACGGGACTAATGCTGGATCCTTATTGCTCCCCAAGAGGGCATGGACTCTTAATGCCCACCCCCCACTGTACATTGCTTCACTGCTTTCTCCCGGGGAATGCCATTAGCATGAGGCGAGAAATCTTTGTACCGTACAGCACCTTTGGGCCACATGCACACACAACCCCACACATGCACACACCAGGTGTATCGTGAACATTTTCTAGCTCTCCATCATGCAGATTAACAGAGAGAAGCTCCGGCCTTAGGCGTTTCACACCAACGACAAACCAAAGGTCTTGGCTGGTGTCACAAAGATATAAACTGACAATGGCTTAAATCTAACACACCTCACATAAAAGTTCACCTAGCACACAAAGCTTTCTACTTCTAGAATATCTCTGATTATCTAGGACAAACCTGATACTAAGTCTAAATAAAGACTTTTCAAACTAAAAACATAGTTGACAGAGTTCCAGTTTCGAGCTGTTAAGCTCCAGTCTTTCTAGCTGAAAATGTGTGCCTTGTGGAAGAATTTAACATTTACAAGAACGTTTTACTATGTACATTTGGTAATTAGTGAAGCAGTAACAGATAAGAAATTCCAAGTGGCTACTGCTGTCTACTTAAATTGTATCCTATTATTACTTGCCCTACACCGTTGTAAACAAACCACAAATTGAGCTGTTTGTCAGCAGGTGTTGCTGACTGTCAGCTGTCAGCAGGTTAGTCTGTTAAGGCCAACTCACACCGGACGCGGAACGGAAGTGGCACGGTACCGCCGCGGTCACCGTGGCAAATAGAAGCCAGTCTAGTCAATGAAAGGACTCACACCGGACGTGGCTCAGAAGCGTCTCACCACGCCACGGCGCAAGCTTTTCGTTTCATTTCTATTTTTACCGCGAGCCGCGGCTGAACCTCGTAAATTTCAACAGAGCACTGCGCACCAGACAGGAAACCCGACACAGAATCAACATAATAAACTTCTGCCCCCTTTCAAAATAAAACACAATATGCAGTTCATGTAGCTTTTTACTACTTCACATCAACGTTACGTCATAACCGGTGGCACCAGGTGATCAAAGATCGATCAAAGGGTCTCAACATGGACGATAAGAGACTATTTGTTGAAGTGGAACAACACACAATCATTTATTACACAACAGATGCTTTTTATAATCTCCTCCACGTCGGAGAAGCAAAGTCAGCTGTTTGTTGTTGTTGTTTTCTTTATACACTGTTTGTCGCGGGGTCTCGCTTACGTCCAGGATTCTCGCGTGAAAACGGCTGGATCGCTCCGCTGCCGTTCCGCGGCTGAAAAGCGTCCGGTGTGAGTTGACGCCGAGCAAAGGACCGCGGCACTACCGTTCCGCCTCCTGTGTGAGTCCCGTGTTACTCTTGTACAGACACATCCTGGGACAGGACAGCTAATTTCCAAGGCTTAAAAAATATTTTTTGACTTCAAGTAACACCATTCTCTGAGTGAACTGGCTTAACTCTATTGGCCAGCCTTACATATCTTTATAAAACCTCTGATTGAAAAAATGTGTGGGTGGATTAGTAAAAAAAAAAGATTTGATTTTCACATGTTTATACAAGTCAGTATTCAAAATCAATGAATAGCACTGCAAGGTTAAATGCCTACATGGACCAACATGTGCAATATGTCAAGATGGACTCTACCGCAAGTGTTACATCCACATCAAAAGACAAGGGAGATCTAAATAAAATAAAAAAGCCAAACAGAGATATCTACAAGCATTCAATATGGTAGAGGTAATTGCCTTATATTTTGTGCATCCCCTCACAGGCCCTCTGTCTTCAGCAGCAGACTCTTCCATGATTACTATTGTGATCAGAAAAGAAAAATCCAGTTAGAGAAAGAGACAACAAAAAGGTACAACACATGAAAGCCCACGATTTTCACTTAAGACAAGCTGTCTTTCATAGAAACCCATTTTAAAATCTAGAGACTCAATCATGCTATCTCATTGCTCATCATGAGAATCATGCCAATTGGTGCGTACATTACAGGAAAAATAGGAAAGAGCTGATGAGAGTTATAGAAAGATGTTTAGATGGTTATTTGGATTTTATCTCAGTAGAAGTACTTGCCAAGATCTCCAGAGCACCAACAGGTTTAACAGACCTTCAGTCACTCTTTCATCAAAGCTTGTTCTGCTACTATGAAATTAGACACGCTTCAAGTACAAAACACAGTCCCTTCTAGAGATACCGTCGGGTCAGGCAGTCAGATCTATTATGGAGAATTCAATTCACATTCATTACAGAGGGAACTAAAGAGGTTGACACTATATAGAATATCTGTATATGTTTGTATGACTGGCAGTTTGCAAGGGGTGTTTTATTTTGAAAATGTCTTTGTCTGGCTTCCGGCCAGCTCGAGCTGCTCTGTGCAGATTGATTGTGGTGTCCGTCAAAAATAGAACAGCCGAGCGGAGGCCCGCTTCTGGGATGCTTCTGAATCAGACGGCAAGGTTTGACAGACTGACTAGAATGTATAACTCCGGCAGCCACGGTGCACGCTGAACGCAGCGTGTCCGTGCCCAATGGATTTTGGTGGTTACTGTCTGTTCACTTGCTACTTTTTTAAAATACTTAACAAACACCATATGCACATGTACAACAGTTGATATTTAGGAGGGTGGTTCTGTCCTGGTCATTCAGCCAGTCAGATGTTGCCAACCTGCTTCTGATATCCTATCTGTTGTAGACAATAAGCCTGACCACTGAAACCACCCTATTTTATCATTTCTGTCTCATGGAGACTAATTATGGGCCAAGTTTATGTGGCGATTCTGTTTTTTATGATAAAAAAATAAAAATAACTATTCATCATTCGTTTTCCACCACATCTCCCAGTCCATGTCACATGGCAGCAGAGAACTCTAAATTTACATTTGACTCTTTATTATCTATTATTTCTCTACAGCCCAGGGGCCTCATGTACGAATACTTGCGTGGATTTCCTACTAAAACTTGGCGTAAGCCAAAACCCGAAACTGTCGTACGCACAAAAATATTAATCAAAGTGTGCGTACGCATGGATCCAAGCACGTTTCTTTTGTACATCCCAATCAACGTGGAATTGAGCGCACGTGCAACTCCTCCCTGTCCACGCCCCTATTTACATATGCAAATCTATTTAAATAGGCCCTGGACCTGAGATTCACCCCTTTGTCCATTCAGATAACGCGATGAACAAAGGAAAGAAAATGAATTTCACAGAGTCTGAGCTCGAGATTCTAGTGAATGAAGTGGAGATTCTGTTTGGTTCCCTGTCAACAGGGATAAATATGACCAAAAAAAGACGTGAGTGGGAGCGTGTGTGTGAGGCTGTAAATGCCGTGGGATCCGAGCAGCGCACACACAGGTGTGGACAGGTGTGGCGCTGTGGCTGACACTTTATGCCCGCTTTTACTGACAAGAATACTGAACACAGGGAGACCATCAGGGGCTTGTTAGAAAGCTCTGCAGCTCTAATTTCACCAGCAGAACCAAAAACATGATATTTGAATGCGCACATGCCCAAATATGCTTTGGCACACTGGAACGGCTTCTGGGTAAGTAAAGAGTTTATTCGTTTAATTGTCCCATATGTAAACCAGCGTTACATACGGGACAATTAAAGGGAATAGAAGCCACCCATCGCGCACCGCGCCAGCCTCCAGCCTGTTCCCAACCATGCTGTTAGTCATAATGAATGAGTCGTGCGTTTAACCAGGCCACCTTGCCACGATGTTAGTTATCACTTATCACGATGATGGAATCACATATGATTTGAACATTGATGGAATAAAAATGTTTCCCACTTAGATAAACAGCTCCCGCTGGAATGCCCCTGTTGCCAGGACCCCCAGCGTATAGTCAGCACAACCCCGAGCTACTCGCCGGCCCCCGTTGCGCTCTCGGGCCGGCCGCAGCTCTGCACACAGCTCCAGTAACACTGGCCTTGGCAAACGAAATCGGCTTATGAGCCAATTATCATGGTTTGCAAGTAAATCCTCGCGTTCCTTAAATTGCTCACGTTTGCAAGGTCCTCTAACAACGCTAACGCTGCATTTGTTAATATCATTTTCTTCATCACGTTACGCATGCTTTCATAAGCACCTATATAATCACAAACATGTGGGTGTGTTAATTGTGCATAAGTGTGTCTCTGATATTCACATCACTCTGATGACTACTTGTTTTCACATTATTAACAGTTTCCCAGCGTCACCTCTAAGTGTCGCCAAAGGAACAATAGCTGTAGAAACGTGCGTACGCCAGCTATGAAATTGGCGTTGGGGCACGCACATTTCTACGATCATTTCACGTTTGATACATTTGAACATGAGCGTGGAAAAGGACGTACGCCACTTTTTTTGTCCGTACGCAAGCTTTGTGCATGAGGCCCCAGGTCTTTACATAGACATCATGCATTCTGAACACCCCTATGTTATATAGTATGTAATATGTTACGCTAAGTGTAAAATTTCATAAGTGGCTAGACTACAATATTGGAAACAGACCCTAGTGATTAGATAAAGCAATATCAGACACATACGTAATTAAAAGGCTAATACAAAACATACTGAATAATGGAGTGGGAACAAAATGGCAATTTAGTGTGAATATCACTCTGACATGGAACTGCTGCTAAAGGCTAGAAATGTGTCTGTGTGCCCAAGGTTACTAACTGCTACTTTGTGCCTGACACTTGCGTGACACTCCGACTGCAATAATAACAGTAGATCCATAAAGCAGTGACCATTATAATAAAGCAGATAGAATGAGGGCAGGTCACTGTATGAATCCTGCACATCAAAAGAGCAGCTAAAATATTTTTATCTGTGATGAAAAAAGCAGCCGATCCATTATCTGGCTGAGTATAACAGGAAACAAATAGTCCTTTTAAGCTTCTGTGAATTGTTTGATCTATTTTATATTGCAAATGAACTTTGCTGACTTTGTATTTTTTAAGAAAAAACTGTCTGGAGGTCAGCGGTGGCATGCAGTCTCTGGTCCCCTGTCTCTTTAAAGACAATGGCCCGATCAGCAGGGCAGCTTGGCTAGAGATGAGAAAGCAGTTATTTCCAGCACCCTCCTCATTTATTTGTGTACGTGTTTTAAGAGACCTAAAGCAGCAGGCTGGATGCCTGGGTGCCATGCTGATAAAGCAAGAACGGGACTCTGTGCACTTTACCCAGGGCCTCTGAGTGAGTCGAGGGGCAGCATGAGGGGGCTCGGACAGGGGATCAGGGCTCTAAGCCAGGCGGATACACTCGGGTGGATAACATGTCTTTAATGCTACTGATGGACTGCCCAACTGGCGCCCCGGCTGGCTGGCACCGTTCCCAGGGTTCTTCCAGTGGCTGAGCGGCTGTATAGCTTGGATGACTGTTGTGAGACAAGGAAAGTCAGGGGTGACAGACAGACAGACCGCAGACAGACAGACAGACAGAGGCAACCTCAAACACACAGGACCCACAGAGGCCAAAAACAGACAACAGATGGGGAGAATCACTGAAGGACAGACTGTGTAAAGTGTAGTACATACAGAGTACATACCTACACTCTGAGATATGAGCTTTATTAATGCATCACAGTAGTCAATAGTATCAAACTAAAGTTTAATGACCTCTCGTGTCTCTTTGGAAGACTTTAAAAAAAGGCATCACAGAGCAGCCAGCTTGGTAAAATGTGACTCTGCCGTGTGCAAGATTTCCTGATACTGAAGCCGAACTGCTCTCAACACTTTATCAACTGTAGCATATCCATCTTTTTTGTTTAGCATTTCATCACTGCAGCAAACAAGCTACAATTCATTTCCCTGATATCCATTCGAGATCCTGCGAAAGACCCATCTGTTAGAAGAGCCTGGCGATTCTGAAGAAAGCTACAATATCACTCTCCTGGCAGATTTCATGCGAAATGTGCTCAGTCAGCCTTGAGCTCCAGTCTGAAATAACAAAAGGGGAGAAAAATTGGAGGGAAAATGCAGATTTCAGTGCTTGGAATGCCATGTATCAGTTGACTCACATTAAGTGAAAACTGAACCAATAAGGTTTCACTGCAACAATGTCAAACATTTCAACTCTCGTCCAGAAGTACGAGTTCAGTACGAGTTCTTCAAGGTGCAATAGTTTACTACATGTGTCTAGAAAAACATATAAATCACTTTTTATTGAATAATTCTGCTTTTTGCACAGATATCCAATCAATGATATTTCCCCCTAATAACTAAGAGAACAGGAAGATATAGTGATGGTTTTAAAAACACTAACCCAACCAGCCTGTTACATGAGCAAATCTGTAGTTAACTATCCACCTAAACCCAACAACAGTATGCATTATAGTAGCACAATTGTCATTTATGAACCAACTGTTCTTTATTGTTAAAAAAAAGTGGCTAACCATTTATTAAACTTATCGTTTCATGTCATTCTGATTGTTGGGTTTGTAGACACACCTACACGCTAATGCTGAAGAGAAAGAAAATATTCTGACTAAAAATTTTATTTTAACTTATAAACTAAAATTACTTTTTGTCAACCAAAACGATAAAGGAAGAAAATGAAATGTCACTATAACTGCAAAGCATTTTCATCCAAAGACTAAGACTAGATCTAAAATAGCTTTCAAAATGAACGCTGGTACAAGCGCTGAGATATTTATGGGTTAAACATCAAAAGCTCAACATGAGAGGCTGCAGCTAGTTGAGGCACGGCTGTGACAACTGTGGAACAGGGAAGAACAGCACAGCAGGGACACAGCGAGAAAAAGTTTAAGAAGATTCTAATTAAAATGAAAAGATAAAATTAGAAGAGGGATGGAAACAAAAGGTATGACGGTGCGTTACACGTGAGGAAACTTCATGGTCATGGTGGCCGGAAATGCCGCAGCAAATTATCATTTGTCAGACGTCCCAATGGGTCACACAAGATTTTTTAAGGCATTCAAAAAGTTTTAGTGTTTGTCAGTTTTTCTCTTTCACCATTCGAAGCTTTGAAGCCTTGAAAAAATCCTTGAAATGAAAGAATCTGAGAAGGAAATCTGATTGAACTGCTCACAGCTAGTGCCCACGCTAAAAACATGACTTGTTATGATGTTTGATTCTAAGGCAGGGGGGTCAAAGTCAAATGGACGGAGGGCCAAATAAAACATTTAGCTACAAGCCGAGGGCCGGACTGACCAATCTTCATTGAAACCAAAATTTAACCTACTGAAAACATAACAAATATATTACAATATGATTGGATAAATAAAGCAATATTTTCTTATGACTCTGTCAGTAATTTTTAATTTCAGCAGGCACAAAATACAAATGTCCTTTATATAAAAAAAAAAACATAACATGAACATTAAAAGAAGGAAGTGATATTATTCAAGGCAATCAGTATACTCTCTCATTTAGCAAAAGTAGGCTGAATTTAGGCAACTTTAAAGAAATAAAAAATATCAACAATTTTCTATCATTAACTCAACTGAAATAATTTTAAAAAATATATTGCATCGAAATACAATAAAATAAAGTGCAAAAATCTTTTAACCAAAAACATGAGTTTCTCCAAGGAAAAGTCATATGTGCATATTTCACTTTTAACCTTGAACAGAGTAAAAACTCCAAATATGTAATTGCACAGTAATGTTCACTTCTTTGAGGCTGATACTTGGTGGTGTTTCATCTTTTGCACAAGTTCATCAATGTTCGGGGTCAGGCTCTGAGCTGAGGAAATCCTTAGAACTGAGTGAAGGTGTTCAGCAGTAAGTCGACTTCTGTGTGATGTTTTGTTCAGCTTCATTAATGAAAACAGTTGTTCACACAGGTATGTGCTGCCAAACATAGACAACGTTTGAGCAGTCTGGGTGCGCAGCTGGGGCATTGTGTCGGGGAGGAAGCGCGCAAACTCCGCAGCACCCACTGCTGCGTATTTTGCCTTCAGCGCATCATTGCATTGTAGCTCAATCAACTCCATTTGGAGGTTTGGCGGTGAGCTTTCTACATCAACTCCAAATGGGTTACTGAGCAGTGCAAACCTGCTTTTTTGTGCTTCAAAGTCAGCAAATCGGTGTCGAAAGTCAGCGGCGAGTACACTAATTTTATCAGCAAACTCTGCGCTCGGGAAAACACTGGTAGATAGCTTATCTTTCATGGTCTGACAGCTAGGAAAGTGGCTCAAGTTTTCTTTCTGCATTTATGCCTCCCACAGAGTCAGTTTGGTTTGAAACGCCTTCACTGTACTGTAAATATCAGAGGTGACACAAGCCCAACCCTGCAGCTGCAGGTTCATTGCATTCAGATGACTCGTAATGTCACACAGAAAAGCCATTTCACACAAAAACCTTTCGTCTCGGAGTTGTGTTGTGTCTTTCCCTTTGCTGTCCAAGAACAGACAAATCTTCTCACGAAGCTTGAAACATCTGTGCAGCACCTTTCCCTGGCTTAGCCACCGCACCTCAGTGTGATAGAGCAAATCTCCATGCTCCGTTTCTAACTCACTCAGAAATGACTTGAACTGGCGGTGATTTAACCCTTTGGCTCTAAAAAAGTTAACTGCGCTCGTGATGGTGCTCATTACATGTTTCATTTTCAAGGCTTTACCACACAACGACTCCTGGTGTATGATACAGTGATAAGCTGTCAGCTCATGTGTGACGTTTTCCTTCTGCATCTTCTCCCGTATCTTTGCCACCAGTCCATTCCTATGTCCACACATTGCAGGTGCTCCATCTGTTGTCAAACCCACGAGTTTTTCCCAAGGCAGCTCCATCTCGTTTACACATCTTGAGACCTTTTCATACAAATCATGTCCTGTAGTTGTGCCATGCATAGGACGTAACGCTAACAACTCCTCTGTCACGTTTAGGCTGGAGTCCACTCCGCGGATGAAAACTGACAACTGGGCAATGTCAGAAATGTCTGTGATCTCGTCCACAGCCAAGGAATATGCGATGAAATCTTTTCCCTTTTTAACAAGCTGCTCTTTTAGATTGATAGACAACAGGTCTACTCACTCAGCAATGGTATTTCTGCTCAGGCTGACGTTTGAAAGCTGTCTTTTATCTGGGCAAACTTCGTCACAGACTTTAAGCATACAGTTTTTGATGAAATCCCCCTCTGTAAATGGCCGGGCTGATTTAGCGATCTCCTCTGCTAAAATAAAACTGGCCTTGACAGCAGCCTCGCTTTGTGACTTGGCTTTTCTGAACAGACTCTGTTGAGATTTGAGGCCTCGTTTTAATTCCTCGACCTTCTGTAGCCTTTCTTCCATGTCCATAATCTTGTTTTTGTCCGCGTGTTTTGTTTCATGATGCCGTCTAATATTATACTCTTTGATTACCGCCACACTTTCTCCACATAGAAGACACACAGGTTTTCCAGCTACCTCCGTGAACATGTACTCTAACTCCCACCTTGTTTGAAACCCTCGGTTGTCATTGTCCACCTTCCGTTTTGCCATTGTTGATGGGTATCTGTAAGATTTTGCTGTTATGCTAATGACCGCTAATAAATAATCAAATGAAGCCGCCTCCCGCTCGGCCCGTCCCCGTTGCATTGTGGGAAATATAGTACTGGTGCGTACATTATATCTGCGAGCTGCTGGCTTGCAGAGGCCTGCGGGCCGGATCTAATAATAAATTAATATCATCACGCGGGCCAGATAAAACCCTCTCGCGGGCCTGATGTGGCCCGCGGGCCTTGACTTTGACATATGTGTTCTATAGAGTCACAACTGGATATGTAATGTCATCATCGTGAATCATTTTGGCCACAATAAGCATTCAGTAATAATCTGATATTGTCACAGTACGTATTAGTAAGTATTGTTGTTATTTGCAACATCAGAATTCTTTTTGGCCATGAGAAATTTAAATATTACATTTATCATGGCCAGGTTTGATCCGGGCTTTACCAACTCCTGAGAGCGAACTCTGGAGCTGCTAAATGCTCCATTATGTTGCCAGCTAGTTGCTAATTTGCCTGGGTGTTGCTTGGTGCTGGTCAAGCAGTGTGCGGCAGGTTTATGGAGCTTTTTCACTAAAAACAGCTGCCTGCTGTGAGAGTGGGGGTGAGAAAACAAAAAATAATGAGCCATAAGAGGCAAAAAAAGGAGCTGTGGAGCTGAGGTGAATTACAGAGTCAGATGATTATTCTTGGTAACGTAGCTAGTATGAGCGACCCTTTTTCTCTTTTATATTTGGTATTGAATTAATAACTGATAGTTTTATGTGTTCTGTCAACCATCTTCTTTCAATCAAAATGTAGATACAGTGATTATTACAGTCAGATTTATTCATTTGTGGGATCCCAGAGAGATTATTGTAACCAAAGCATGTGATTCTTTGGTTTTGGTGGAGGTTTCCTCGATGGGCAGTACCACACTCCAATAACACATCTCCCCAGAATGTAAACACAGTATTGTTACGAGATCTGAAAATGTTTAATCTAAAGATACCTGCTGCCACAAATACCAGGACACAGCCCCATTGGAAATTATATACTTATGACCAGCCGATCAGCAGGAAGCTTTATTTAAAATGGCAAGAATAAATATACTGTGTACAGTTAGCTCCAACAGGACAGGCTGTTTATATCTGGAAGGCTCTTAAGGAAATCAAGCTGTGTTTAGATTATCAGACATTTCAACTGCTGCGGGTTATTTAATAAATAAACAGCTGAAGCTCGGGGTCTTAGATTTTGTCATGCATTCGGTTCAACATCATTTGAGTGCTCTGGTCAAGCGCTTACCATATATTATTATAAACCCTCATCTTGAGAGTCTGCTTACTTGATAGAAACACAAACTGGATCTGTTCTATTTGTGTTAAAGTGCAAAGAGTCTTAACTGAAATAAAGCGTGGCCTACAGCCAGAGTCTAACACAACAACACTGTGCTAATTGAGCTGATGATAGCTTTCTGCTAAAAGAGTTGATCTGTGCGGGTACTCTATGCGCCTTATGATTATTTATGATAATCTGTATATTGTATCTCAGAGTTTTAATGCCCGGTTAATACATTTGTACACAGTTTTTCTAACAAAGCAAGAAAAAAAAAGACTGATGTTAAAGCCATTGTGTGGAATATTTGTGTGAGATTACAGAATGCAAAAACTCTGGTGGAACATGTTTGTAGAAAAACAACTCTGGCGGGAAACCATATTTACCAAGACTAAAGATGTAAATGAGCCCAGCCGCAGTTCATCTGATCCGCCGCTAAATAAGATCTGATGTTGGCCCGTTTTGACTCGTGTTACAGATGTCTGCACAGTAATGAAGCATAAAACAACACATTCTCCGCAGCTGAATTTGGACTGTCAGTTGAAGACACGTTTGATGACCCGTGATGCCAGCTCCACCAAAATTAGAACTGAATTATAAATAATATATTTTTGTTAAAACATCTCCAGTGCTGAAAACATAAAACTATAAAAGGCTGCTTAATATGTATTGATAGCGCTTCAGTTTAATGTATCATACTGGTATTGATCACTGCCTTTAGTCTGGAAAAATACACATTCAAGGTCAAGGCCACTGTGGTATACGGAAAGGTGTGAGTGATTACAGGTTGTTGCCACTGCTCTTACACTAAGTCTTCTGTGGTACTGAATGAAAAGCTCTTCTAAGCTTACATTATGGTGCTTCTGTTTAATTTGCTGCAATATTTTCGGCTGCTCATCTCATCTGTTTGGACCTTGCTAGCCTCTCTCCCTGTGTGTGTGTGTCTGCAGATTTAAGCCCATTTTCCTGAATGTTACATTTTGGATGCTGTTTCTTCTGTCTGTGTAACCCTGTGGTCATTTCTAATATTTTGAACAAAAACACCTTGACAACAAAATGTTGATACATTAAATTATTTAAAATGAAAATCTCAATTTCACAAAAAAATGTCTCTTCATGTGAATTTTTGACACGGAAAGTAAATGCTTTTTAAGGGAGACTGAGATGATGATCCATGATGCTCCACGCAGACCTAATGTAACCTTTACTCACATTATTACATGAAACAAACACAAATCTCTGATGTACTTCCTGTGTCGGCTGTTTTTCAGCGGTTGCGCTTTAAGTGGCGCTGGTTTAATTACGCTGTTTTCTTCTAGTTTTCAGACTGGAGAATTGCCTCCACCTACTGCTTATCTCGTGAAACAACTCCTAACATTCGTAGAACGATAGTGGATGGATTCAGCACATTTTCCCCCTTGATGTAGTTTCTTTTAACCATCAGTCCTGATCTTAACAAAGTACATATTTTAAACCAAACCATAATCTTTCCATGAATGTAACTGAATCGCTTTTTGTGACCGAAGCTAAGCAAACCCAAACCATACCTGTGTAATGTTAAAAAACACTTTGACTTTTGTAAATGTAATGTTGATTTGTAAGCTTTGAAATGATGTAATGCTGCTCATAAATCTTGTTGGCTTGGTGGCTACAGGTGTTCATTCTTCAGCAAATGTAGGTTATAGATAGTTGATGTATAGACACTAGATTTAGACTCCCAGTGAAGGAGGCCTGAGGAGACAAATATTGCCCCTTGAGCTGGACCCCAACTGGCACAGCTCTAGCATGCTTTGTCTTATAAAACTGTATATGCAGCTTACTAGCTGACTGCAGTGCTGATTCATTATTGGGAGACTCACATGGACTTAATGGAATAAGTGGGCTAGCACCTATTGTTGCTATTGTTACTGACATGGGGTCATGGCGTGGAGCCGGGACCAGTGGGCCCGTCGGCTGGTCGGTTGGGACAGCTGAGAAGTGGCCTCAGAGCTGCTGTGGGAGTGGCCCAGCCCAGATGGCTGTCCTATACAGCCCAGATTCAATACCTTTCTTTTGCCCCCTCACAGTCCAGATGGAGACCATTACAGTGGCCTGAAAGACCTGAGAGAGAGAAAGACAGAGAGAGAGACAGAGAGAGAGAAGCAGGGAGGTGGAGAGGTGGTGGTGGGGCTGTCTCGCCTTTCCAAAATCTCTAATTACCACAATTGTTGAAATCTTTTCAGCCTGCTTTTTTCCTGCTTTTCTGATACAAAAAGCTCCCTCTCAACATGCACTGCAAGCCCTCCTGAGAATTCCTATAAGAGACCAGACTGTTTCACACAAGACTGAAAGACAGAGAGAAAAAGGAGAAACGCAGAGAAGGGAAGGAGAGAGGAGGAAAAAAAAGCACATTAAAGATATGCAAATCCAACTGTCTGGGGTTGAGGAGCATTAAGCAGCGTTAGTAGGATAGCTGCCTCTATTTTTAGTGTTCGCATGTGTGTGTGAGTGCACGCTCGAGTGTGCGCGTCCGCCTTTCTCTGCCGCAGTGTGTGATGACTTCCTTAAGCCCGGGCTTTCATGTTCTAGTGAGACAGTCTGGGCGTCGAGATATGTCGGCAGAAATATTCTGCCTAATTGAGACACTTCACAAATGAAGCTGTCAAGCCGCAGCTTCAAACAGAATACACAACGGCGGTTGAAAGAGAATTTCTAGGACAGCAGTGTGAAGGAGTCCCCCCCCCCAAACAAGTACAGTGCGTTAAATGATTACAGGTTGGTTTCAGGACAATCATTAGAGTTGCCAAGGATGTTTAAAAAAAAAACTTCCACAGAGTCAAAAATAGCAGCCATGCCAATCACGTCTTCAAGTCAAATAAAATAAATCAAAGGAGGGGGATACATTTAACTCGTTTATTTTAAACACATGGTTTTGACATTACCCAAGGCCAAAGTCAAAACCATCCAGTGTAGAGGGCTTTCAAGTGATGTAATGCAGTGTCTGGCAGCCATGTTGGCCTTTCTTAGTTCCTGGAAGCAGCATGGTTGTTTCCAAATGTACACCATGGTCATGTCAACAATCAGAGCCCACAAGATGCATCTTTCAGATACAAGTGGACTGCAGTAGATTTTCTCTTTTTTTTAAAAGGCCCCATTATTCTTACACACGATATCAGGCTGTCTGTGACAAAGGTTTTGGATCTTCAATCCAAAATGGTGGCCATAGATTTCACTGCAAAACATGTGCAACAACAAAGCTTTGGTGACCTTAAACCAGCCTGAAGCAAATCCTCACAATGGAAGTGCTGCTACAATGCATGTCCATAAAGCAATCCAAGTAACGTGAAAGATAACGTGGGTTACACCGGAAGGGGAAATCCCACAGTTACACAAACACACACACACACACACAAAAATCTTGCTAAAGAAAAGAACCTTTATGGATAGAACATTTTTAAACAGTGTCTAATACAGATGACATGCCTCAGACTGATAAGATTTTATTAGACTCATCCCACACAATGACACATTCAATAAACTCACATGATCATTGTTGCACAGCCTAAAGGGTTAAAGAGTTATTTTGTGCTTTTTATAACAGTAAATGTGTTTTCAGTTCCTGTTACCAAAAGCTACGCTTGTCTCAGACTAAAATGTGTATGGAAAGCAGACACTACATAAAAGTTTGTAGGCAAGAGCCTCAAGAGCCTATGGCAAAGTTTTAATAATAGTTCAATAGTTGGGCCTGAAAGTATGACAAGCCAAACTTCTGTAACCCAATGCAGTGATGGAATGAATTGACTGTCTACAATCTACATTCTAAGGCAAGGCAGTATCGACTGCAGCATTTTGTAATCGAGGTGCGGGTACTTACTCTATCGTAACTTGTTTCTGTCCATATCCATAAATCCATCAAAGCTCTTAAAGTCATTTACAGTGGTCCCTCGTTTTATCGTGGGGGATACGTTCTAAAAATAACCCGCAATAAACAAAATCAGCAAAGTAAGTTTAACAATTATTTTACATGTTTTAAGGCCGTAAAACCCCTAACCAAACACTTACACAGTACTCCCTTAGTTAATCAGGACGCAGAACACATGTGTGGTTCTCCCTTAGCCAATTTAGGACGCAGAACACAATGCGCGTTCATACTGTACAGTACGCTGTAAAAAAAAAAAAAACATGCAAAATTACACTGAAAAAATCTGCGAAACAGCGAGTCCGCGAAAAGTGAACCATGTTATAGTGAGGGACAACTGTATTCTAAAAATGTCTCCCACGTTCAGTCCTTTCTGTCCTGCTGTTGTTCAAAACATGTCTGAGCTAGCCATGACCCCTTCACTCGCTCTGGGACCATTTCGCTGAACGACTATCCTGGGGCGCCATGTGCTTCGTGTCATCCCCTCTCTATCCCCCTTCCTGCCTCTCTCACACTTTTATTATCTCATACAAAATGAAAAATAAAAACAACTTTGACAAAATCTTATTAGCGTTGCTACAGGAGGTATTTGGATTTTCAATTTAGTTTTCCAATTCAATAATGCAATTTTATTTATATATAGCGCCAAATCATAACAAAAGTGTTCTCAGACACCATACAGAGCAGGTCTAGACTGTACTCTTTATAATATCATTTACAGAGATCCAACAGTTCCTACCATGAACAAGCACTTGGCGACTGTGGCAAGGAAACATTTCCTATCTAAGAAGAGTTTCACTTAGGTTCTCTATTGACTTGTTGGGTTGTGTTCATTACAGAATAAAGAAACAGTTTGTCACGTTGTGTTCTTTGGTTGTGCAGATGCAACTTTACTTTCAGAATCATTTTTTTAACATATTTTTGGGGGGCATTTTATGCCTCTACTAATGGTTGAGTCAGTGGAAAGAACAGGAAGTGGGGGGGGAGGGATGGAGAACTTCCATAAATGGTTGCAAACTGTGGCAATTGCATTTACTTTATATGACACTCCACCACCATCAGTGTTGAACAGCATGGTTCCCTAATATAGTGTCCTGTTGACTAAATGATTAATGGTGACTACCACATCACTGCAATGTCCCTGTTTCATTCAGGCTGGGGACTTCTCTCTCTCTTCTCATGTTTCATGTCTCCATCACCACTATAAAATATCTGTCTTTGACAATTAACAAGATTTATTGAGATTAGTTTGTTGTAGTTGGTTGCAATTTCAAACATTTTAAATTGCAAGTGACTTCAGTGTTTAAAACATTGACCTAATGTAAGAAAGTTGTGATCCATGATGACACATCAGCACAGTTTTATAATGAAGTTCTTATGATTTACCATATGGAAGACAGATGATGGGAAATGTACTGACAAGAAGTGTCTGAGAGTCATACTATTTTCAAACATGTTTCTTTTGTGAGAAACCTACAAGTGTTGACATGATTTGATCCATATGGCTTCCTGTAGCACATTAGGTTACTATGACACAGTTTGCTGGATCATGCATACTTCTATTTTTTTTTTTACTCAACATAAAACACAGCAAATCTGGAATTTAGATTTAAAGCGGGGATACATATTTATTTTCTTCACTGTGTTTTGAAAAGACTAAAGGATGAAAAATATGTAGGGATTGTATAAATGAGTGCAGCTAAAATTGTTGGTGATTCAATTAGGCTACGATCAGCAAGAGCCACCATTCAGAGAAGTACATCAATCCTCTGATAGGTGTTTGAGGTACCACACAGGTGAAATGAAATGAATGAAATGTGTCCTCTTAATAAATGAGGCTGTAAAATAAAACCAGAACTGAAAATCTCCTCAGGCATCGGTGTATCCAGGTATAATATTAGAAGAGTGCTCAACTGATTTTACACATGAAGATCAGTTTACTCGTCACAAGGAGTACTACTCAGCCCGTGGAAACAATTGTATATTGTCTAATCTCTGTGAGCTCTCTACAGTCTGAGAAAATAACCATAATGACATCACGATCATGATGTCAGGTGGTTTCTGCACCTAAAGATATGTAAAAAGTACACACACCCTCAAGGCAAAGATGGCCAAAAGAATACTATTATAAATATATATTTTATATATGGAAAGTCTATTATATCTTATTTATATAATACATTCATGTTTATTCATAGTATTTCAATAATATCCAATACACTTTTGCATTCATACAGTGTATAGCACACTTATAATACAGTAGTTTATTTCTACATATTTTATTTTAGTATTTTTATTTATATCACTCCATTCTTTCTTTGAATTTTATTTTACTATATTTCTTTATCCTCGTTTTTTTCTAGTGCTCTTAGTGCTGAGGTGACCCATTTTTCTCATCCAGCACATTTGTACCATTAACCCTGTGTTGACCTACATATGACAAATAAAACTGAAGCATTGAGATGCATGATGGGAAGTGTAGGAGCTGGAGTTTTAGGGTGTGACTCAGAAGTCCAGATATCTCTCCTCTCTCTCTGTGGCTTAGATGTCTCTTCCAAGCCTCCCCACTTAATCAAAGTGCAGCACTAAATCACCAGAGAAAGTTCCAAATATCGAGAGGGCAGGTCGGTGTCTCCATTAACACCTTCAGACACTGACCTCTGGAACTTTTCCAAATCACAGCAGTTAAGCACTTGGTCTATTTAATTAGAAGAAAACAAGGAAGTTGAACAATCTGAGATAAGATAATCCTTTATTGATCTCCAGAGGGAAAACTCATGTGTGACAGCAGACGAGGACAGTGTAGGAACAGTTGGAGAAACTTAGAAAAAAAAAAAATAATGAAATGTGTATAAGCTTTAATCATAAAAGATAGGCAAATGACTGGCAGCAGCTGCTGCCCAAAATAAACTACAATATCATCATTTAAATAAAAGCCAAACCTATAAATTACTTGAATCATTAGTCGTTGCAGAGCAACAGTGTTATTATACAGATGTTCCCTGAATTATTAAGATCAAACACATTCAATAAATAAAACTACCTAGCATACTGCTAGTAGCAGAGAAATACTGTTGTAATATTTTAGATGACTTATTACAAACAAATACCTTCAATAGTGAAAAAAGAGACAATGCTGATATACGTGACGTGTATACGGCTTTAAAAAACGACTAATAATTTAGAGTTATTGTCCGCAAATTTGGTTACAACGCTTGAATGTGAAAATTCATGTTTCTACAATACATGTAATGAGCCTTATATTTATTTACGTATAATTATTGTCATTTTACATGGATTTGTATGTAATTTACTGTATTACTGTAGAAATAGTACAGAATTATCTTTGTACAAAAATGAGAAATAACTGTGAATGGTCATTATTGGCATAATACTTAAAATAACAGTTTTATTGTTACAGATAGTGCCCCAGTTTTGTATAAAATGAAAAAATAGGCTACAGAATTATTTTCAATACATTTACTTTTTTACAGTGTATAAAATGCATAGCTGATGCAGAGCAGCAGTAAAGCGCTGCACACTGATTTCAAAGGCAGCCTTTCTTCGTGATAGCTGCAGCAGAGCTTGGGGCTACTGCGATGGAGGCGCATAGCTGTGTATAAAGTGGATCAGTAAAACAATATGTGAGTCTCTGCTCTGAAACTTTCATCATGAACTCTAATACTTTACTGTGTTTGTCAGTGCACTCTTTGTTTAGACAAGAAGAGCCGAGCCCTGAGAACAGCAGGCTACTGAGGGCCTGCCGCAGAGTGTGATACCAATGGCTACGGATAGCATATGGCACTGGGAACTAGATACAACACAAACAAACACAGGACACAGGGATGGGCCGGCACAGACGATGGGATTACATAGGCTTGTGTTTGTGCATATTCTTGATGCTGCATGGCTGTAGGTGTATGTGTGTGTACAGCACAGCATGTGTGTACAGCTGAGCACGTGTATCATATAGTTTTCAGCACCACATGTCTGTATTTTGATAATAGAAAGAGTGAATTCACTGTCAAGTGCTGTCAACATACTTTTATCAGACATGCCTGCATGAAATTCTGTGGCAGTGTCGTGTCTTCAAAGCATACATGTGGATGGAGAGAAGAGTTGGAGTAAAATATTCATGAGAGCGGTTGTAACAGACAAATCAGCCTGTGGCCCGTGACACTTGACTGCAGCTGTTAGCATGAAAGATCTAATGCACAATTAAGTGACCAGACATAAGAAAATTATGGACAGGGCCACCTCAGAGTGTATTATCTTAATATGGCATGGCTTACCTAAGGATGAAACGCAGCATCAATTTGTTTGTAATATTACTTCATTTACTTTTTGTTTTGATTACATTAGATTGTACAAGTGTACGCAACCAACGAAGTGCGTCAGAGCACCCACCTGTCAAACAAAGCAGCCAAACTCTTAATCCAGCATAACCTTAAGCCTTAATATCATGTGAACAGGTGAGTTGTATAGAAATTCACCCTCAGTACAGTTGTCATAAACGGGGAAATGAACCGCCTGTGTAAACATGTTTATTCTGGTGTGAAGTTGGAAGTGCTGGCGTCACTTCACAGTCACAGACTTAATTGATCGTGTTTTTGTTTCTGTAAGTTTGCATGGTGGATTGCTCTAAATACTGAAAGACTGGCTGTGATTTGTTGTTACAGTTGGAACAAAATATCATACTTGGTTGCATAATTCATCCAAAACTGACCTTTAATCTGAACGTTCAGTGATTTAAGTTGCTGAATGTTTTTTCTGTGATTGGGAATGTCTTACCAAAATTCACCATGGGAATTTTTCTCTAAAGAACTGAGTATTTTCATCGTTTGTACTAATGATTTAATTTAGGAGTTACATGTCTATCCAAATGTTTGAAGTGTTCCAAACTTCACAGCTTGATTCCATCGGGCATGGCTGTGTCGCATGCAAGAGTTGAGATTCCACCAGAAGCATCGCAGCGTGTTTCAGAAGCATCTCCGCTCTGCTGCGCCACCCGGCTGGTCTACTTTTGACCGAAGCCACGTCATGCAGTTCAGAGCAGATCGAGATCAGACACCGAAACGCCATCCTGTCAGTTTTCAAAATACCACAATACAACACCTTGTACAGACGCCCAATCATAAAAACAGACAAAAGGCAAAGTATTTAACTACGTAGCATACTTACCCGTAGTAGACGCAGATAAATCAAGGAAAAACTATAGGTGTTTACTGATTTGATGTCACAGAATCGAGGGGTCCGTGACCTGACATTGTCTATGCAGAAAACGAATGATTTTAACTTCTAGAACTCTGGGCACTCAAAGTAAAATTATACTCTCTTTCTATTTGATTTAGTCCAGTCCACTGATATATTTCTCTTTTTATGCTATGATACAAAAACCTGCAAAATGACAGTACTGCTGCTTGAAATGGATCCAGTCCATCTAAACTGGTGCCATGAGCCAAATAAAGTCCAAGTAAAGCATGAAGACTCATTACTGGTGTTTTTCTTTGTTGTTCAAGAGACAGCCTATATTTTACAATAAACTTTTGATCTGTCAGCTCGTAACAATCCTTTCTTCCATATCGGAATCAAATAGAAAATAGTGCTTTCACGACAGCAATGGTGTAGCTGTTTAAAGGAGCTGTCAGGAGAAGGATTAGCATTCGCTGCAGCAGAAGTTGGGTGGATCGTAGCCAGAGGAGAGAAAGGCGAGTGGGGGTCTGACAAAAAGCAGGAGGCCTAAAGTCAGCCTGGCCTGGGGCGAAAGCTGCGCTCCGCAGGGATTCAAACACACTGAACTCAAGCTTGAGTCTCTTCTAATAAACAACGAGCGAGAAAACACACACATGTGGCAACACACATGAGCATACATGAAAATACATGCAGCACGCACTGTGTTTGTAGAGGAGAGGTTAAAGCCACGGGCCTGTTGTACAAAAGGATCCTTTGTTCTATAACTGCAACACACACACACACACACACACACACACACACACACACACACACGCACACAGTATACACACACAAAAAATGTGCACACACACACCAAAAAAAAACAGTAGTGCTCCATGCATACCAGGCAGAGCAGAGAGAAGCTGCAGGTTCAAGGCTGTCTGGGGCTGTTGAAGTCTGAAAGTTGCATCTATCTCATACATCTGTGTTGTCTCAATGGAGTACAGCTACACTGCATATCATCCTGTACATGCATCTAGTGTTTCATGTAAGAGTGTGTGTGTGTGTGTACACTGAGATAAAGATACTGTGAGTGCATGCTGTATGTGTGTCGGGTCACCTTACAGCAGGTTCTGTCAGGAGGTGAAGATGAACTGTTAGGAGAGAAATGTCTCTCTGTGTCAGTACTGTATATCAGTCTGGCAGCTTCACCCCCTCCTCCACCTGCCGCCTTACATCTCTCACATACACTCCATTTTTAAGTTGATGTCTCTGTGCAAACAGGGAGACGTCACAGCGGTATGCGCGACTGTATATCAAAATGCAAACACAGACCCCCTCTCGCCTTCTTTTCCTTTTCTTAACCATTAACATGTAAACCAGCAGCATACAATTAAATGATTAAGAGAACAAGACCCCTGTTGATCAGATTGGCAGCCACGACAGCGCATTTTACTCTGTGTGAGTTGGCTCTGTATTCCTTTCCAGCACAAAACAGGAAGTGAACGCCGTCAGAAGCTGACTTGATTTCAAACAACGTGTCTTTTTCTATTCTTGGATGTTACTAAGAGTTAAAAGTCAACTAATCTGCTTCTGCATCACTGCATGTATGGTTTATTCAGATTTGGTCAGGTTCTAAATCCCTCCTACAAATTTCTGATTGGCTCGGTTTCACAGCCTGTCAATGAGCATAACATCCTGAGCAAGACTAAAACCTGTCATCAGAATTGTGACGATATTTTGCTAAACCGAGGCAGACATAGCACATATCCGCCTCAAAAAGTATCGAACAAATCAGCATGAAAAACCAGAACCAGAGGCTCATCATTGTTTGTGGGTTGGTGAATGAGCCATCCTTCAATTTGCACAAGGCTGTGCTGATTGCCACCAATTTTGATATCAGTATTCATTGGCATTTATTTATCACTACGCTTTGAATTCTAATGTATTTGCTCACTACCTGACCTTTCCTACCAGTGAGACAACTAGAATTTTAACCAACACAGTTCGAAGTGTACTGAGTGGACCGCCATGAAAGAGTCTTAGACAAAATCTTAAATTTTAAGTCTCCGAGACCTTTCATTTTATATTTCTTGTAGGACAACTTGTGAGGTTGTAAAAACAGCAGAATCAGTGTTGGGTCCAGTGTGCTTTCTGTAGTTCAACACGTTTATAATGAAGGTAATAATGTAACATTTTAACCATTGGCGCTGCTCTGAACTTCACTCTTTATAGAGATTTCTGAGGAGATGAAAGGCAGATAGAGCTCACTAAGTGATTTAAGGCCTACGAGGGCACACAGAGCAGAAATGACTGTGACTCTTCATGATTAAAAACATCTACAATCAACACAACAATCTGCCAATATTGTCCTTTCATTGACGGGTTAGAGCGTTTATTTGCATTTATTACAGTCTAAAAACAGAAATTTGCTGCTTTAAATGGGCAACCTTCACAAATTCCAAACCTGTTACACCGACCATTTTACTTCTGCTGAAGTACACTAAAGTATACTGTTATTGTTA
The DNA here is from genome assembly GCA_004119915.2 of Collichthys lucidus. Lineage (NCBI taxonomy): Eukaryota > Metazoa > Chordata > Actinopteri > Sciaenidae > Collichthys > Collichthys lucidus. The sequence continues at coordinate 576,767 of CM014096.1, read as the reverse complement.
TTGCTAGTTTGTTGCTATAGTTATTGACTGGCTGTTATCATAGCTTAGCAACACACCATTGGAATAATGCACATGCTGAAGTGGTGTGCATGGGCTGTCTGTCTACTCTGCATTTAGCATGTCGGGCTAACTATGTCATTATTATTATTATTATTAATTATTATTAGTTATTTAAACGTTATTTTAAAGCACATCATTAATCATCAGCATCATTAACTATATGAGTTACAACCAGTGACTGCTGAAGAATGGACAGCGCGTGTGTGACCATTCAAAAGCGCTATTTTGAAGCTCAGAATATGTTGGCTCTCCTATTTATTCTGGACTAATGTTGGAAAATAAGAACAGGTTACTGTTGGCTGACAGAGTTACAGCTGATACAATCTGCCAGTGACAGCTGTTGCACATGACAAAATCAACGTCTGCTGGCTAAATGAAAAGCTCCTTTTACCCACCGTTGCCTGAAGTCAAGGGCATTGGTTTCAAAAGTTACTGACTGTGATAACCGGCTTTATACTTTAACAAGCTGAAAGCACAGATGCTATTCTTTAAGTATCTGCTACCAACCAGTGAAGTCCAGGTCTTATTTGATTACAGGAATTATTAATGTTGTATATTGCAAAGGTGCCTTGTCTGTCAATAGACAAGGTGTCTCATTCTCTCTTGGAGAGGCACTAAATGTCGTTTATGTGTTGTTGTTTCTTTGAGAATATTAATGTCTAAAGTTGTTTTCGCTAAAAAAAAAAAAAAAAAAAAAAAAAAATTGGCACAGAAATGGAAAATTTGAAGTTCTATACTGGCACAGACTAGATGGTGTCTCCGAGCAGCTTCAAACCACTGGAACACTATTCAAATACACAAGCAAAAACAGCATGTTAGAAAGAGACAAATCAAATCATTGGAGCTTTTATTCCCTGTTGGCGTATGAAAATAGCGCGGGCACGGCTGTGAGCTATTACTAATAATATAGATGGGATAATTCATCTGGGAATGTGAGTTACTGACAATCAAAGATGGAACATTTACAACGAGAATGTGAGGTAAAGCCTCTGTGTCTGACTGTCTGTCTGCTCCTCTGTCTGTCTTTTTCTTCTGCTGCTTGCCCCACCCCGCTCACACACGAGCTCTCTTTCTTCATACAAACCCAAGAAAACAATCTAACGCGCCCGTTTATGGACGTGCCAACATTTAGTCTATAAAAATGAATAGTGTAACGTCGCTGTGTGCGCATACATGCACACACAAGTACTGTGTGTGCCGCTTTCAGTCTGTAATTACCTATTTGACAGTTTAGTAGATGGCATTTGCTTGCATGTATTCACACCCGCCCACACAAACACACAAGCAACAAACCCATATGCATCAAAGCAAAGGTGCACACACACATTCACACTCTAACACACACACACATATACACACATCAATTCCGCATCAACCCTCAACAGCCAGCCCCGCTGTCTGAGGCGTAAGATGGTGAAGGTCAGACAGACATCTTGGATCTTTTTATTATCGGTATATATTATTCTATTATTGATTATCATTGTATTGCTAATGACTGACTCGTTTTTAATGTGTTTATATGCAAGCTCTGATCTTAAAGTTAAACAGTTTTTATTATTATAGATTTTTTTGAGCATAGATTTTTTTGAGCAACAGATATTTTATGTGTGAATCTATCTCCATACTTAGTAGGAGTGTCACAATATTGATTTTATATCAAAAATCGATGAACAGTTTTATGTACTAGAAACCAAAGCAGGATGAATGATGAATGACAGAACCCTTCGGCCATCAACAAACCAAAAAGAAAAGTCCCTTTCTAGTTTGTTTCCAATTGTGAAAAACTGTATTGTAACAAATGATTTAAATGTGACCTTAGAGTGGTTGGTGGTCATATCACACATGTAGTTTATAATTTTAAAGAAGACTTTGTCAGGACATTAAAATCCAATGAACTGTTGATCTAAACTTAGCGGTCTAACAGTGGCAAATGAAACTGTAATTTTATTTTATGTTATACAATCCATAGTTATTTTAGTTCATAAAGATATGAAAAAGATTCAAAGTAACAAGTTTATTAGTCAAATATTTAGAGCCTTTTTTTAAGGTTATATTTGTTTTGTGCAGAGAGTAATGACCGGACCAGAGTTTAGTTGAGCATGTAACTGTAGCATTGTGAGCACCTGCACCCCTATTGTAACCATCATTCTGCATGTGATCCCGGAAGCGCAACACAGTAGTTACATTTCAGTTGTTCATATTGTGTATGATGTGTTTTAATATAGATGATGTAATACTTTGTAATGTGTTCATTTGAGATCACTCACTGTTATGCTAACTTGTTTGGAACGTGGTCAGCGACAGACACAGGCTTGGAAGATGTATGAGGACCAGAGACAGAGAGAGAAATGAAAGTGTGAATCTGTATGATTCATGGTCAGTATTTCATTGGACCGGTGCAGTTACACAAGCTGTGGATTAAAAGAATCGTGACACCCCTAAAACTGACTTGAAAACAGCATCAATTTAACTGATCAAACGCAAAACATTACATTATAATAATAATTATAGTTCTTATCATGTTTTATTGATTTTATCATTTTATTAGTTGCACTGATATGAACAGGAGGAATGAACAGAATGCGATGTATCATCTAACCAGGGTCCTTCATACAGGGAATTATCATCCAGCTCTGCAGGACGATTTAGCATCTTTCAGCTTCTTGTTTTGTTTTTCCAGCACACAGACTCGTCTCTCATCAAACCCATTTGTAGCCCAGCAGGAAGCACTGATAAAACTTCCAAAGGGCAGACAAACAGCACCATCGGTGCTACACCAACGAGTAGCTCGTGAACACAGAGCAGCATCTGCCAGCCAGAGAGACGCTCAAGACCAAAAAGCCCAAAAAAAGAGAGCGGAGGTTTGCGACTTGCATTTGTCAGAAACACAATCTCCTTCATTCCATCAGTCAATTGTGCAAATTACCGTTGTTTAATGATTTCTACTTTAAATTGTGTCTAATAGGTCAGACAGAAAATCAATTTATGGTTTGGTGAATCCCTTTCATACTCGAAGCAATACGATCGATGTTTCTTGACAAATACTGTGCGTCTCCTCTGCTTGCACTCATCAGCACACAATCCACTTTCCTCCACAGTTCTGCATGAAAAGTTTGCTCCTTAACTTCCTGAGTTATTAGATTTGACTAGCTCATTTTTCATCTTGACAGCTTCATTAAAGCACCCTGAAAAAGCTCAAAATATTTGTGCGTGTGTGTCGGTATGTGTGTGATCGCGAATGCAGACTCCTCGCCCATTTCCTTTAAGCCTGCTCGTCCCTGACGCCATTTCAAAAGCTGCTTTTAGTTTAGTGTCTCTCTTTCTTTCCATCTCTCTCCTTTAATATGGACCTCCTTCACAACCATTGTCCCTCTCTTCTCCATCATCCATCTCACCATGCTTCATTACCTTTCACTCTTCCCATCATTTTCTCTACATTTCCACCCCCCCTTCCCATTCCCTCACCCTCCATCGTATCACTCTTTCTTCTACTGCTCCTCCATGATACTTTCTCTGGGGTTTTTTTCACCAGAGGGGGAAAAAAAGGAAGAAAGCACACAACACTTGTCTGCTGGCTGCCCGTTTGTCTCCAGCCTCTCCAAACCTTTCCCTGCTTTGGCATTGGCTGGCTAGAGCATCTGCTGCCTTGGTATTGGCTGGTTCCAGCAGGTGAGGCATAGCTGTGCCACTTAATCAATGCCCTGCAGTGGGGGAAGCATGTGCCAGACACACAGTGCAGCGGCAGCAGCATCAGCAGCCGTCAGCATTGGCAGCTCTCCATGAAGCTGAGCATAGGGATGGCATGACCTTCAGACGGCTGGGACCAGCAGGAGAAAGACACACGCGCACACACACACACACACACACACACACACACACACACACACACACACACACACATATACACACAAATACAAGCTGTGCATATTTCCCTTGCAAATCACTTTCCCAAAATGTCTGCAGGCCACGCCCAGATCTCCACCTTTCCTCTGCAGAGGCGAACGCTCAACTTCTCACAACGGGAGCACGACTGTGAGTGTGGCAAGTGGGCATGGCGGTGCTTTGTGAAGGTCAAGAAGAGGCTCAGATGGCACACACACACAGACACACACGCACACAATCACAGACTGTGGGGGCTACCAGATGCATGAAACACAAGTGCTCCATTTAAAATAAATGAATGAAGATACTGTAAGTCCTGACATGACAGAAGATTGCAGGTGAGAGCCGTTATATCGAGACATGTGTCATCTTATCTCACCCATTTATTATTAATAACACAAACAAAAATCTGTTTTGATCAAATTAAATGTGACCACACCCGTTAGGACGAATGGTGGCTCAGTTTTGAGACATGCACGTTCTAAAAACAGGACGATCATTAACACAGTCAATGGCTGTGCAACAATTCGCTTTCATTTCAGCGTGACCTACACTTCACTGAGAAACCATCATCTTTGTCCACCAATCAGCTTTAGAATGACTGAAAAAGTTTTCTTCGGTGTCAGAGTCCATGTCTGAACTCGTGGTGTGTTCTAATCAACGCAGGAAAAAAAATTCCATGTTTGACATGAGGACGATGGAGAGTGCGAAACTTGGTAATGTACTAATTGGTTGGTTGAGCACCATGGTGCTGTCAGTGTCTCTCTCTCTCTCTCTCTTTCTCTGTGTGTTTGTGTACTTGGCTTGATTTGAGTCTAATTATCCTTTGGATCAGGTTCAAACTTTTGGACCGATGAAGACCTCAAGGACACCATTTAGAACCATGTGGCTCACTGGTTTAAATATGTACACAGAGGAAAAAGGGTTTATGGTTGGTTTAATCTTTTCATGTGATTTGCTAACAATATTCAATACCACAGGTTTTCACATTTAAAAATGAGGTACAATGCAAAATTCAGGTAATAATTGGGGGTCAAACCTGCAATAACTGACTTTTTGGCCACTTGGAGGCAGCAGAAACCGTCTGTGCGTCTGGTTCACGTATTTTTATTAAAGATTAGCAGCTTGCAGACGATGCAAATTTCTCCGCTTTCATTTTGATCCTGTACCTACGCAGGTTTTCAACGTGGCTGCCATCATATCAACATCTATTCAGCATCTAAGTGTTTGCTGGATTGCAGCCAATTGGCACACAATCCCAGATCCATTCATGCTCTTTTCATTTAGGAAGATAAAAATACACCTTATACTGTACACAAAATCATTTTCCCTGCTTCTCCTTCTCACTGGCCTGCTCCTGTCTCAAACACTCCTCCCACATCTTGTCCTCCTCCCTAACCCCTGACCTCCCCTTTGCCTCTCCCCTCCCTCACTCTCGTCTCCCCTCTCGTGAGCAGCATGGAGAGCCGACGGGCCCCCCACGTCGCGGGCCTATTAACAGGCCTCGGTTCTCTGTAATGATGCCTCTCCTTATGTCTGTGCAGCTGCTGCAGTGCTGAATAGGGAGGATAAATGTGGGATCCTCAACATCCGCATCATTGTTTCACTGCCACTCTCTGCTGCCATGTGTGCTAGACAGAGGAGGGATTTATCTGTCCACATCCAATCCATTTCAAAGTCTTCATCATTGGCTTACACTGATCTGTTTCTAAATTGGGTGTCAGTTCACCCTTGATATGCTGGATATAATATTAAATTATGACCATTTTTGTCTATATATGTGTAGTATTATTGATATATTATTAATATTAGAGAGTTTTTTATTTTGTGACATTTTCATTTATTTTGCAGAACCCTTTCCACCATGACGAGAACACACACTTTCTGTGGATTTTATGTAATCACACTAATACGAACAATCTTCTATTTTAACTGAATACAGCCAAAACAGGCGAGAGTTTCACTGTTTTTGGTATTATCTATTACTATTCATTCTATCTAACACTTATTCATTTTAAACTACATGGCTGGTCCTGAGTACTAGTTTTGTTTCATGTGTAAGCATGCAAATGACAAATTAAAATAAATAAACCCTGAAACCTTGAAACTTTGATTAGAAGAAAAGAAAGATTTTGGTGTGTCGATACTAAAGGAGCCTGCAAAATGCAGATACAGACACAGCGCATGTGTTTTAGGCCATTTGTATCTGTGTGTACATTATGTGTCCACGTTCCATGTGACAACAGACAGCTGCTCCGGGGTCCATCAGTCAGCTGCTGTATTTATAGGGTGATGACCACAGAACGCTAACAGCTGCATCACACAGGGACAGAGAGAGAGAGTGAGACAGAGGAAGCTGACGTGCTCAATGCATCTCATCGTTTCGATTTTTGCCAGAGCTCAAAATGGCTGCGGAAGCTTTGAAATCCTGTGCAAACTGTGTGTCTGCACAGGATTTCAAATAGTGTCATGTTGGCACATCAAAGGCAGAGACAGCAGGGGAGTGTTATGGGACATACTGTAAGTGAAGGTCACAAATCAAACTCCTGAGGGATCCCAGCGCTTTTATTGTGAAATATATTTCTTTGCCATGTATGCCTTCTTACACATGGGCATGGATTCAGCCCATCCTCACCAGAAAAAAAACAGCCGCATAGGTCATTTGTGCAGGAAGTTTACTACGAGTCATATTCACAAAGAGGATGAAGTCAAACACATACAGACTTTATACCCAGGGTTGTTCATGTATTTGGTAAAACCAAAAGTCATCATTGTTTTTTTTATGATATAACATACTTTACTTACCTCACGTACCAATATGTACAAACACTTATTGTACCCCAAACATGATCTTTTTCTCACCCTAACCAAGGAGCTTTGCCTCCTAACCAAACTGTGAGCCTGCAATGGTCACTGGCAATTGATGTATGAGGATGTGTTGAATGGATCACATCCACAATTTGTGAAAAATAAAATAAAAATAGTGTCTGAGTGCACAAATTTAACAGTGTAACACTGTGTGAAGGAAAATCTACTAATAGTATATTAGTAGAGTACAGTATATGGCACATGAGTACTTACAGATTACTACCAGGTGTCATCTGTTGGTTCCAGTCTGCTGTCCTGACAGCTCCTGATGAGACGGAGACACAAGACAGGTCAACATCTCCATAATCACAGACATTATAACTGAGCCAACAGGGAGGAAGATTCTGCGATGTGTCTCACGTGAAGGGAAACCATGCAGGATACTCTCAGAGGATCCCTTAAATTGAATTATCAACCAAAATGGAAAAATCTAAGATAACAACAGTCCTTATATCTCATGATAAAGGCCTTGAAGTGGCTATAAGACCTTCATAATTTTAGTTTTATGTCTGTATGTAGCTGGGTAATATTCTAGCCTTGAATGAAGAAGATGTGTAGTTCACACCAACAGTGTTAGTGTTAGTGTGAGGAATGAGGGATACTTAGGGGCCCAGTAGCTAATTGTTTGTAGCAGGGGAAGGTTAGAGCAGGCCTGGGAGTTAGGTGACCTTTCAGCTTGTTGGGCGGGTGTTTTTTTCAGAAGAATGTGACCAGTTGTACAGATTGCATTCAAACCTGCCCGAGATCTGACAGATGTGCCAGATTCCAGATGCGATCGCGTTCCGACTGCATTACGCTCTGCGTGAACTCACACCAACATGAAGATGCATTTTCCTTATCTGGACGGGATACCTAGATACAGCATGATTGTTTGAAGTAAGAACACACTGAGCTGGATCTGGAGCTAGGCTGATATTGACCTTATTACGGGTGTCAGCCAGATGTGACCGATCTACAATTAAATAAAGTTTCTTCATCAGTGTCAGGTAATTCACTGTTTCCGCTCTCAGTCATAATGCCACAGCCGGAGTTTACCACAATGAGATAATTTAAATTTGAAAAAGAATGGAGCATGGTATTGAATCAGGAATAGGTATAAGAAAGGTATTTGGAAGTGAGAGTCGCATCCGTAATGTACATCCATACAAATTAAACCTTCTGTCTGAAGGCAGTGTGAGGGCAAGACACTGAACACACCGTGGAAATGAAAGAAAACTCACCTTTAACAGGAAATCATCTTCAGTTAGGAATTATTTTAAGATTACAGGTAGAGCTAAGTGGACTCAAATCCCCATAATAAATTGAACCAGTGGTGGTAAACGAGTACCCTTATAACATTAGCATAATGCTGTCAAGGTGCCCTTCAGCAGGGCTCTGAACCCCCGACTGCTCCTGCAGAGACTGTGCTTCCATCAGGCTACCCCACTGTGAATGTGTGCAACTAGAGCAGGGAGGATTTTACTGCATATATAAAGGTTAAACAAATACTGCTCATCTGTTCAGCCCAGCCCGCTGACACTGACTGAATACTTCATTTAAGTTACTTCATGTGCAGCACTCGGTGGTGCTAATTGATTCCTAATCACAGACTGCTCCTCTGTGGAGGACACAGCCCCTCAAACGACGGCTGTACCTTGTTTACAGTGTGTACATGAAACCTTAATGAAACTGATTACATCTATGTTGCTGCTGCTGCTGCTGACGAATACTGCAGCACAAAAGACGAAGGAAGTGAAGAGAAAACGACTGCTCGGGATCTCAGACGGATTCTGTGCTGGCTTAAGGTCGGCAGAGACAAAGAGGCTGAGAGAGGGGGGGAGACAGAGAGAGAGAGAGAGAGAGAGAGAGAGAGAGAGAGAGAGAGAGAGAGAGAGAGAGAGAGAGAGAGAGAGTGAGTGGGGGGGGTCATCCTGAGTTTCAGCTCAGATGTGATGTAACTGTGGACGATGGCTGTGCCGCAGTCAATTTAGGAGGCAATATCCTCAAATGGCCTCAACCTCCCCTCCCCTCCTCCTCCTCCTTCCCTTTCTCCCTCACTCTCCTCCATCTCTTTTTTCTCCTCTCCTCATGCTGGTGCCATTTATCTCCTCCACACCCTATTTTTTTTTTTTTCAAAAATCTAAAACTACCCTGTTCTCCCCTCGTGCCATCTCTAATATTATCTCCTCTCCTCTTTCTTCCTCCTTCCTTCTCCCTCTCTCCGTCTCTCTCTCTCTCTCTCGCCCATGCATCACTGCGTCTGCTCTCCTCCTGCCCAGCATCCCTCCTCTCCTCTTCAGGCTGCAGCATGAACCTACATACACACTTGGAGAATAATATCTCCTCACTCAATAGGACTCTGGCGGCGTGAAATGCGTTACAAACGTTGCAAACTGTCCACCCCCGCAGTAAAGCTGCTTGTTGGATAACCTTAGTGCTTTTAATAACAGTATATCCCTCAGACGTATTTAGCTCTACTATATGTTTATGGCCCCTCCACACATCTCAACCTCTCCCTGCACCACTCTCATAATCGCTCGCCTTTCCACTTCCCTCCCTCCCTCGTCATTTTCTTTCTCGCCTTCCTTTCTACTATGCCATCTCCTCGTGCCCGCCTGTCGATTCACGTTTTTTTTGTCTGTTTACTGCTGTGGCTGGAGACGATATCGCTGATGCGGAGAAGAAAACATTTAAAAAGCTGACAATTATTCTGAATGTTGATTCATTTTAAACCCGATAAAAGCATTCTGGATGTTGGGTAACAATTTCATGTGCATCTCCATATGTTCACATATGTCCTCCTCTCCTCTCCTCTCCTCTCCTCTCCTCTCCTCTCCTCTCCTCTCCTCTCCTCTCCTCTCCTCTCCTCTCCTCTCTCTCTCTGACTGATGGAGGGTGGGGTAATCTGCACCGGTTGCCATGACACCAGACAGCCCTTGCTTGGCGAAGGCACGTAGCTTCCTCTCTGCTCTATTTCCCCGGAGCCCTCCACTCAGGAGTGTGTGCGCATCTGTGTGTGTGTGTGTGTGTGTGTGTGTGTGTGTGTGTGTGTGTCTGAATCTGGGAGTCATGTATGATACACATGATGCACAAAGCTAGGTTTGAAAATACAACATGGAGCTGGAATATTTACTGCCTCTATACACAGGGGTAAATAAGGCAAACAACACCTACGTTAAGGGATAAAAAAGGTTTCCGGTGCAGATATTTTACAGACACATTAACACTAAAAACAGTGTTTTCATTGGAAATTAATTAAATTATTTAAATCATCTTTAGAGGAAGACAATCTGGTGAACTTCCTTGGTACACTCAGACATCCTGAGACCCGCCGAAGGAGCCCTGGACTTCCCGCTGCAGACGTTCACCACACATGCCAACCACAAATCTTCTTTTACGAACCGGGTCGTTTCCACTCCTAACCGTTTTTCACTTTAATTTCGACCTGGCCGTTGAGACAACTTGTTCTGAAACCTAAACTGTCAAGGGCAGACAGGGCGTTTTTCAGACAACACGCAGACTCCTGAATCACCTCATACGCAGAGTGCTCAGAATGAAGGACTGGAAGCATTTGTAAAAGATTTGTCTTCATTTCTGTCTTAATTGTTACAGAACTAAATGAGTGCAGCTGGAACAATCTATGGCTGGCTAAAAATTTATTTTTATGCTTCACTAGTTTGGAACGTGCACATATCTGTCTTTATTTCACACTTTAATTGAATACAAGAGATTTAATTCCTAGAGCAAATAGCTGTTCCCAGACCTGATGCAATTACTTTCCTTAGTCTCAAAAGGCAATCACGGTGTTTTGAACCACTCTCCTCACAGCTCTTGGAATCCTAATAAAAGTGTCCATGCCAGCTCCTATCCATCTATCTATCTCCAGACTCCAGCCTAGATGAATAATTTAGCAGGCTATATTTCCAGCCATCTGCTTCCCTCTCTCTCTCTCTCTCTCTCTCTTGCTCTCCCTCCATCGTTCTTCTCTTCACTCCTCACTAAAGTCTCTCGGTTTGGGTTCTGCTCTCGTATTCATGTGGTCATGATGGGGCTCCTTGCAAAATTTGAAAATGTACAAAATAGACTTTTTCTGAATCCTTGCTTTCACCTCTTATCACTGCTTTAATTATACATTCACAGCAACTAAATTCTGCTCATCCAGGGTCAATAATAATATGCATTTATCCCTGATCCCTGATGTTTTACCACAAACATGATTCCACATTTACCGCTGCTGTCTGATGCTCTTTGCCGGACAACAGCAGGATGCAGCACTGACTCTCTAATGACGCCTAAAGACGTTCTGTGGTTAACAGAAGCCTCCAAAATACATACACATCCTGGATCGAATCATTAACTGTGATCAACATCTGCAACACTGCCTGTCAGAACCCAGCAGAGGTCAGCCAAGTTCCTCTTTCCTGTCAGCATAATGAGCAAGCAACCACATGTTCTTCCACTGGCATCACTTTCATTATCTTTGTGCAACAAATACGCCACCGGCGTAACTGACGATCTGCCTGCAGCTTCAGTGCGAGGGTCAAAATCTAAAGGAAGACATAATAACATATGTAGCAACTGGCTGATTACACGGCGTCTGAGATTCATGTAAGCAAATCAAAGCGACCAAGGCGAACGCAAGGATGGTCTTAATTCGTGGGAGAAGGCAGGAAGGAAGAGCGGCCAGCCCCGCAGACAGGCAGACAGACAGACAAGAAAAAGCTCCAGCAAAGGTTAATGTCAATGGAGGGAAGATCACAAGAGAGAATTAAGCTGAACGCTGATGATGCCAGTGGTGATGAGAGGAAAAGGAAGAGGATGGAAAAGTTTCAAGTCCAACAACTTTTTCTGACCTCAGAAGCAGAAACAGACGATGTGAGTGTGTGTCCTGCTGTCTGAGTGCAGAGCAAACAAATGAACTGTGTTGATGAGTTGGGGTTAAAGCTGAGAAGTCAAACACAATTCCAGAGGGTGGCTCCTTTACGCTCCATTGATCAGTCATGCGACAATAGATCACATATTAATATGATAAAATACCACATTTACATTCAAATCTTTCATCTTAACACATCGATTTAGGCACCAATACCAACACAAAAACAGGTTACCCACTGCTACTACCCATCACACAGGGTTTATTTTGATTTGTTTTTATTGTTGGGTTATTCACCTAAATATGAATATGGTTAAACTACCATATTTATATTCAGTTGTTACTGATTGTGAAAATATCTGCATTTACAGTTTTGCAGATTGTTTTATACAACATAGGATGAATCTGAGTTTGAAGGTAAAACATGAGCTCCTCATGTAAAGAGTAGATTAGAATAACACTGTTATAAAAACAAAATTACACGTTGAATAAAACTGCTTAAAAGCATCCACTGTGATGTGCTACGTATACAAGACCCTGATATCAAAGTTAATATATTGTTTATTAACTACATTTGTAATTGTGCTAAAAAAAAAGCCTTGTTGAAATTTGATAACAAACATAATCCACTTATACAAAAATATCTTCAAGTCTAGTCCCTAAATGAAGCCCCTCAGCCGGATCGTGCCCACTTTAGAAATCCAGAATGCTTCCCTCTCTTAAAGGGCAACTTCTCTAAATCTGCCCCTCCAACACAGACTGCTGTCTGTCTTCCTGTATATTCAAGAGAGATCTCTGGAGAGAGCTCTTCTCCTTTTGTTTTTACATCTCATAGTGCTCCCATGTTCTGCTTCCCTTTGTTTGACTTTGGTGAGGTGAGCAGAGCATGGCACTGCTGGAAGAAGAAGAGTTGTGCAATATGTTTTAATTTCCACAGGCTTGTATTGAGCAATGCAAAGTACTGTACTTAACTACATTTCATTTGGACATACTTCAAGTATTCCAATTTATTGCACTTGCTAGTCCACTGTGAGGTGAATGTTGTACTTTTTAGTCTGCTGCATTGAGTTTCTAGTTACATTTCAGATTAAATAAATGCACAGACATCATTTCAACTTTTAACAGTAACTTACATATAGTGATAAATATACATATTCGAAATGAGCCCTACTTGACCAGCTGCAACATTAAAACACAGCTTACATGTAATCAGTAATGCTGACGTGATGATAAATGACATGGTGCATTACAATGACACATGATGAATAATACTTTAACTGCTGATCATTTTGTTGTTTTATTACACATTTTTACAGTGCGCTCTTGATACTTTTACTTCAGTAAAAGATGAATCGGCATGTTGCTGTCTGTGTGTTCTCAAAGTTAAGATTCAAATTAATATTAAGATGTCCAACTGACCTTTTGAGTGTAAATACATGCATTTGCAGCAGTGCTTTTGAGTGAATTTGGTTTGCATGCTAAAAATGGTGACCCATGACCTAAAAGACCCCGACACGCACACACACACACACATGCTCTCTCCTCTAATCTATCTATATTCATGCTATCTGTGATTTCTGCCTGCTGACCTTGCTGGTCAGGTTAGCTGGCAGACTGACAGACTGGCTGTAAAAACTGGCTGGCTGATTTGCCGCCTTGCCGTGTCTGCCCCCGTGTAGCCCCTGCAGCACTAGCAGCATCTATTACAAACACACAAACAGCCTCTAAGTCCCCCAGACGCTCGCATCCAGCGCGACCTGCGATGACCGGCTGCATGTATTTATAATCTGCTCTATCCTGCAGCAATCAAACCTCCTGAACCCTGCCACATCGAAAACACCACAGTCAGGAAAGAACTGCGAGCAGCACATGTCTGCTCTGGCCATCTTGTCACCTCGGTAATCAAATCGACTAGCGGCCAGATGCACGTGTAACCCTTTGCTTTCTGTTCCCTCAGACACCTTGCTGCGCAGAGACACTAAAGCCTCTGGCTCTTGGTATCCTGTTTCTAGGAACCACAGTCCACTGTGGGCTGAGGTGGGGGGTGGAGTAGGAGAGTAAAAGTGGGGCGGAGAGGGTGGGCTCGGTGTGCAGAGGTGGGCCATGCATGTGCGGCTTTGCACACAATGGCTTCCTAGCAAGGGGTGTGTGTGTGTGTGTGTGTGTGTGTATTTGGCACACGGGAAACATGAGTGCGATTTGCATGCAGAAAATGGTTACGACACCTCCTACATGTGGTCATGCTTGTAACCTGGTGGTTTCACTCCTGCTGCAAGTTTTCAGCCCAAATCATGACAAGTTTGGATTCTGATGTGCAGTGATGAACAGTGAAGTGAAGCAGATAGGAAGAAGAAGAAGACAGAAAAGACACACTATGAGGAGAGAAAGAAATAAAGGGAGTTAGTGAGGAAGTGTGGAGAAAAGAGGAGAAAGGAGAGAACAAGGGGAAAGGGGAAAAAAGGAGGCTGGGGGGTAAAAGGAGTTGGTGGTGAGGGACAAGGACAGGAAAGAAAAAAGGGGTAAGAAGGAGGAGGAAGAAGAGGACGAGAGGCGAGACAAGTAGAAGGAGCGAGGCAAGGCGGGGAAAAATAGAGAGAGTGAGTGGAGTGAAGGGGCTTGGGAGGGTGGGAGGAGTGAGTAGGGCGAGGGGAGAGATGGGGAGGGGGAAGTGGGGAGATGGGGAGGGGGCTTGCTGCTGCTGATGCTGGAGCACAGCGCGGCCAGGCTGAACCGAATGAACTGCAGTGGAGGTCAGGGAGTCCAACATTCCTCTGGAACACTGTGTTTACACTGCGTAGCAGAGAAGAGGGGGGAGCCAGGGCTGAGGGGTGGGTGAGGACGGGGGGGTGCGAGGGGGACGGCACATAGGGAAGGAAATCATCTCCCGGAGACACTCCTTTCAGGGAGAGTGTGTGTGCAAGTGAGTGAGCGAGTGAGAGCGCGCTTGTGTGTGTGTGTTGCTTATCCTGTAGCTGTAGTGAGTTTTTAAAGCAGTGGAGTGAGTTCCGTCCGTCGTAAAAATCTGAGGATTAAAGCTCCAGGTGTGACTTCACCTGCCGTCATAATGTTTGTCATTTATAAACGTTTGAAAATATGGAGCTGGATTCATAAATCTACAAATGAAAAGCTTTTTTGGAGCATTTGGAGCTTTTTAAATGAAAGGAAAATGTTTGTTCTTTTAACTTGAGAATTACTGCAAGATTACAATCAAATCATAAAGAATGATACTTTTAAAAGTAAACTTTAAATTTGATTAAATTAAAGAAGAAAAAGAAATTTAAAAAAATATGTATCAATTCAAATGCTGTATTTGAATCTTTAAGTCAGTTCTGTTTCTTTAATTGTTTCTTCAACAGAGGGAAGCGAACATTTTCTTCAAATTGTTGTAATTCGATTTTTTTTGTCAATTGTAATTTAAATAGACGTTTTAAATATTTCAATTTATTCATATTTTATTTGACTTTCAAAATAAAGAGACATACATGTAGAAGTCAGGAAAGACAGGAAAAAAAAATACTTTTAAAAATGTTTTGTGGAGAAACTGTGGAACAAAGTATTTATCATTAAAAATATCAGAACAATATGATCAAAAATGAAATATTTTACCACGAACAACAAAAAGTGTAACAAGATAATTAATAGATTCATTTTCTACTTTTTCTTTACTGCAAACATTTGTCAATTATCTGCAACAGCTGAGTTACAAAAACACTGAAATTCAATTGTATTTTTAAATATTCAAATAATCTCTATGTTGACATGAAGCGCGCCGATAAAAGTTTTTCTTTAATCAAAAAACAGCAAAGCGGCGAGCAGTCACAGCACACACTGTTGAGCCCTGCAATCATCTCCCTCCATGCTCCTGCACTTACTTCCATTCATCTCATAAAGACGTTTCCTTTCTCCATCTGCTGGTACGACGGAGAAACTACAGAACGGACTGCATGGAGACTGCAGACGGACACACACTACCCTGAGACATTTAGAAATCTCTAAAAATCACAGTCTTAAGTATTAACACCACATAACCTATGATATTAAATGAAAATGGACATTTCGCTATCTGTCCTAACATTTCTGATTAAGGTACATAATAGGAAAATGATGCAATTTCGCCCGAGGTTATAATTTGTAATAGTGGAGAAAATAAAGGGAGTAATTAAAAACAGCACCATCAAGCAGTTCTCTCATTTTAAAGCTCCAGAAACCAGATTTCCTCTCAGACACCATCCATCCATCCATTCACAAACACAGAAGAGCTTTTTCCATTCGTATGCCACAATGTGCCGGCCAGTTATTTCCCAGACCACTTTGATAAAAATATTACCATTTAAATCAGATCTCGCCGGTGACTATTCAGACTCAGTAAATATTTAGTGTTTACTGTGCCATTGAGGAAATTATCACCGCTGGCATCAGTCAAAATGACATTTCAGCGAATCAAAGCAGAGCAGGAGACAATTGGCTGTCTGGGCTCCGGACTGAATAATCAATTTGTCCCCAGACTGCTGCATAGCAACTCATCGCAAAAGAGCAAAATATGCATAAGCAACAACAGCAGACTAAAGTTTAGAGATGTGAGACTCCTAAACTTGATTAAAAATCTAAACCCTTTGGCCTCTTTTCCACAAGTTCTATCCCAATCCTGCAACAGCAGGCACTTTATCTCTGAATATCATCAAGATGGTAACAGCTTCAATATTCAGCTAATCGTTCAAACACGGAGCAGATCAACTCCAGTTTGACACCAGATGTCAATGCTGGTGAGTCTCCAGACAAACCAGAGAGAGGCTGAGTCATGGCTTGAACTTTTGCCACTGAGAGCTGACAGTCAGTTGACAACACGCTGACTGACATTTGACCGGGATTCCCCCAAAACTTTTCAAATGGAAAGACGAGTGCATAAACGCACGCTGACAGCAGGAATCCATGTTACTGTGACCATGCCATAATAAAAGGACACCTGCAGACTGCATGTTAATAAAACAACTCTCACCTGCTGTGGATTCATATTCAGAATTTCAGGAAATTTGGGAGGTTTACATTCTGTGAATACACACATCATACACACTGCGGGTTATTCAATTTTAGAAATCATTTGACGTGTTTTGGACAAATAAGTAAATGAAATAAAATTGGAAGAACTTAGTACTACCCACCAAAAAGATACCAAGCATATATACAGACCAAAAAAAAAACAGTTACAAAATCTTGAATCTCAAAAATACTGAGCAGAGTTCACACATTTCTTTGGTGTGTGGATAATTAGAGTTTAAGAACTCTCCTATTTGAGTAAAGTAAAAGTACAAGTATTAGCAACAAAATGTAGTTAAAGTATCACAAGTAAAGGTACTTAAATGAATGTGACTCATTCATTAGTATTTTTAAAAGATCATTATTATGAAGTAACCTAAAAGGATGGGAACAACAATGAGTATTTTATGATTATTGCATATTAAAGTACATCACTACTTAGATACAGTAATTGAGTAAATGTACTTAGTTACTCTCATAAAATGACACATGCTCAAAAAATAAAGAAACACAGACTTTATCATCTACTTCATGCCGGTTTGTACACCAGCAGGTACGTTAAAAGGTGGAGGAGATTATAAGAAGAGACTTGTACAGCAACACTTAACTGCCCCAAACTTTGTCCCCCTGGGGTATTAACAACCAGCACCAAGAGAGGAGGAGCAGACAGTGCGGAACGCCACCAAGCTCCAAACAGCCACGCAAGCTGAACGGGCGAACAGCTTCATGCCAGACATCTGTCGCATTTCCCTTTTTCTACATTCCCATCTCTCACTCTGGAAAAAAAGGACGGAGGCCCATGGAAAAGGTGGACAGAGGGAAATCGGAGACACAAGAGATGGGCGAGGTAGGCGTCGGATCAGGAGCGAGCCCAGAAACAACAATGAATAGCCACGGCTTTGACAATGGCTTTCCAACCCTGACAACCGGCCACCCCTCCACCCCTCACCTCCCCTCTGGAGAGCCAAGACCTTTGCTCTTTCTCCATGACAAGCAGCATTCTTTTGTCTGGGTCCGCCAGACTCTGGCCGGACCCAGACAAAGGCAAGAGCGCAGAGGGGACAGAGAGAATGACAGAGCGGACAGAGGGGATGGTGGGGGGGGGGGGGGGGGGGGGGTGTAAAGGGAGGGATAGATGAATAGAAGGGGTAAGATCGGCAAACCGTGCTCACCTTTTGTCCGACACTCCCTCTCCCTGTCTTTGTGTGTGTGCGTGTATGTCATTCATTTTCCAAATTTTTTCATGGTAATCCAGCAACAAAGTTTTTTTTCTTTTTCTTTTTTAAGTGAGGGTCGCGAACACCTACAGCGTGATAATTATTCATTTTGTATTTTTTATTATTCGCTCGACTTTTCGGCACAACTGCCAAATGTCCCCCCCCCCTTCAACACTGCCTGCCATGTCCAGTGCGGTCCACTTCAGTCCTCGATGGTAATGGCATCAAGAACAGCGGGAGAGGAGAGGAGAGGAGAGGAGAGGAGAGGAGAGGAGAGGAGAGGAGAGGAGAGGAGAGTCAGGTGATGTTGTTTAGTTGTTGGTTTCAGTACGGTTGCATCATCAAAAGTTTCCTTGCTCCTGTCCTCCTACTTTACCTCCCAAGTATGATTATGATGAAAAGTGGGTCGATGACAGCATGTTCCTGAATACAAGTGCACAAGGTACAAAGTGTATTATGCAGCATACGCAACAACTACTTGACAAACAATGACCAACAACTCAAAGACTTACAAACTTTTTACAGCTATGACAGAAACAGTGCTCAAATAGCAATTCCACAATTACCTGGAATCTTGCTTAAATTGTCAGCAATCAGTGTATTACATCAACAATAAATGACTCTGCAATGTGTATGTTCATAGTAGCTCACAGAAACGAAGTTTGAAGCTCTCCAGTCAATTGATATATGTATGCTGGATATGTTTGTCTACAGTAGCCAAGATAAAGCAGCCATATCAGAATCAGAAATACTTTAATAATCCCACAGGGAAATTATTTGTAGCATTTGCTGTCCGTTCAGCACGACATGACTTTGAAACAAAGTTATGTTATCAAAAGAAAGAAAGATGAACATGTAGCAGGTAAAGAGCAATATATTTTACTTGTGAGAGAAGAGGAAAAAAAAGGAGTAATTAAAAACAGAGTTAAAGGTAGAGACCTCACACACTGTGGTGTCACCCACTGTTTTGTGGAGAACCATTTTGAAGCCTTTTTTTCGTCTGGATGAGAGTGGAGCTGTTTGGTGGTAACGTACGGCATAAGTACCCATTCTGACTCCATTTCGTCCTGTTGGTCACAAACATTCTCGTGTTACAGCTGGACAGCATGCTAAAATGTGTTTCTGAAAACAGCCAATAGAGCTGCTGGCCATCAGAGAGAACGTAGGTTTAAGATACTCTGTGGACGAATCATACGCTGTCAGCGATCATGTGACACCAAATGAATGCAGAGGTCGCTCCATGTTTGCAAATTTGAAAAGCACCAACATTCTCTGTACTTTAGAACCATCTTTCTCTTTGGCTAGCTTTCGAACAGCTCACGATTTTTCAATTGTTTCGACTGGCAGGCATTGGAATGGAATATTTTCCTGTAAGCTAACAAAAATGTAACTTCAGTAAAAATGGGCGGACACCAAAATATCAAAGGAAATAGCCTATATTACTATGATACTTAGTTAATGTATAGTTTAGTTCAGCTTGTGTGCTGCTCTGTGTCTGTGGTGTGAAAACCCTCTTGAGAGTTGAAAATGATGCCGGAGCAAGTATCTTCCATTTTCGATGTCAGCTATTTTCTGTGTTTGTGAAGCCGTTCACCAGCAAACCTTTTTACTGTGATGTAACACAAACTAACATATTTACATGCTATCAGAAAGAGAGTGGTAGGTAAGAGTAAAGTCGAGTCTTGAGACTCGTCTGCTATATGACTCAACTTAGTTGAGACTTGAAGGCAAGAAGCTGACACGACTTGAAAAATGCAATATTGTGTGGAGTTTTGCCTTTTGGAGCTCTGCCAAACTGTCAAGGGTCGTGAATAATTAATAACATAACCTAATGCGCACTTTCAGTTGCAGCTGCTGGCAGCAGAATTAAGTGGAGAAAACTCTAAATTCAGATTAAAGGAATTACCCCTTCATTATGACATTCAATTGCGCAACTAGGATTGTCGTAGCCATTGCAGTGGGAAGAATTTTTGACATGAAAGTCACGCTTTACAGACTTTAAACCAGCTCTAATAGGAGGTTTGGACGTCTTTGTCTTGTAAAAATAACATCTGTATTATTGCGAGCTGAGGTGGGAGGACATGTTTTCACCTGTTCATTAACTTTCTCAAATCAATCAGCACTGTCTTATAGGACATGGGAAATAGGGCAACAGACGCATGGGGTCCACAGGGTAACGTTATACCCGCTGCTTACACACACTCACACAAACACAGGGCTGTGTCACCTCCTCTAGTACACCACCGACGGAAGACACCCCCTCCCCTCCCCTTCCTTTGAGTGTGTTCCAGCCCCAGGCTCTCTTGCAGGGCTATAACTCATAAGTTGCTATAGTCGCCACAGTATACTGCACCTTGTGCTGGGGCACGTACATAGAACCCGTGTTTTTCAACGGCTCAGCAGAGAGAGGAAGCTGAGAGGAAGTGTGTGTGGAACAGGCAGAGGGACAAGAGACAACGTTTTCCACTGAAGGCGGTAAAACAAATAGAGATTGCAGTCTGGTAGAAAATGGAGTAACGTGAACACAATAAACTCAGTGAACCTCGAGTGGGAAATGGTAGTTTTCAGAATATGAAATGTGAGAAATCAACAATTCACATCGTCTGATTTGAATCCTGCAAACATGCAGTATGATGCAGAGTAAGGAGACAGAGAGATTCAGGGGCAAACGTAATGCAGCGAGAGTAAGTTGTCTGAAAGTAGAAATATTGAGAGGAGAGAGAGAAAATGAGTTGTCTGGTGCCCGGAGGAACTGAAGAGCTCGATACTTCTAAAGCCTTCACTTGTACAGTATGTTTTATTTATGCTCTCCTCTGCTGCTCTCCGCCAGCCTGACTGGCTGCCTGCTTGCTTGGCTGTATCATGAACTTACTGGGTGAACAGATAAAACACTGACTGACTAGTTTGATGACCTGATGACTGACTGACTGTCGAACTCATGCTGGATGCAGAATAGCAAGTTGGTGTAAGAACACCTGCCCGCTTCACACTGACTCACACTGAAAGAGAAGGTGTTTGTTTGCTTCTGAGGCTGTCTGTCAATCAGACAGACACTTGAGGTTAACAGACAGGGCTTTTATTGAGCGTTTTGAGGATATAATAATTTCACCAAGACTTAGAGAGAATAGTGATTGTGAATCTGTAGAAGCCCCAAAGTCTGTACATCTATATTTGGTGGAGCTAACTGATACCATGGAAATGTTTACTGCACCTAGGAAACAAGCTCTTTTGAAAATTTGGTTAGTATTGCACGCTAACATGTCAGGGCAAGTATGGAAAACAAGACATTCAGTGCTGCACTGATTTTTGCAGGCAGGCTAGTTAGTTAGCTAAAATTAGCTAAGATGAGCCGGAGCACATCAGAGGGAAACCAGAAAACATTTTCTCCATAAAATATGATCCAGTTTCACCAGAATCAGTCAAATAGTTGGTGGAGTGTGACTTAATGCTGTAAAGCATTACGTACTTCATAATGTTACGTAGTGTGAGAACAGACGTACAAATGACAAGTCAAAATAAAAAAAGTTATCAGTTTCAAATGGATTATTTTATGGTAGAAAAGTTACACAAGGCTGCTTGAACAAAACTATGAAGGTTAAATTCAAGAACAAACTAGACTGGAAGATGTTGGGAAGGTGGTTCATGGGATGAGTAGTTACTTCCTTCTTAAAATAATTATGTCCACAGTCCTTTGCCTTTTTTGTTGTTTTCCAGTGTTTGTCAAACTAGTAAGCTTCATGGTCATCTCGTAATTTGCTGGCATAGCTCCTGACTTGACACCTGGATGGGAAATTCTCTGCCAAACTGAGGCTGACCAAAAAGTGGGTGCTTGCTGTTGAGCTCTATACCAAAGAGCAACCACTCTTGGGCTCTAATAATCTTTTGTTTACGCTCCCTTTTTGCACTATTTTTTCAAAGAAAAAGTGATTCCTAAAAACTGGGGTTATGTTTTTTATAGCTGCGGCCATCATATCTATCAGTACTCAGTAACATTTTATTCACAAATGTAATTGCTAATATCTAGGAACAAGGCAACATCATTAAAAATAATTTAGGTCCACTGGGGCAACAAGCACAAGCGATTAGACAATTGGACAGGTTGTAAACAGCTCGACGGGTGCGTCAAACTCATTTGGAACACAAAACAAAGGCAATTATTACTCATTACTAATTGTCTGACCGCTTGTGTTTCTTGCCCCTCTTTTTAACAATGTCTCTGTGTTCCATGAAAAACTACTGGCAAAACCAGAACAAGTGAGGCTGTAGCATCAAAACCTTGGAGTGTATTGAACTTAGCAACAGTGCATTTTGAACAAATTTAAATCAGGATCATTGATATACTGTAGAGCCACATCGAACAACAAAATTAAGAACAGTTCAGCAGCAGTCCCAAAGGTCTCTAAACTATAATAACCCATGACATTCTCCCTTATTATTAATGCTGTAAATCACAGTTTACCAAATGGTGTTTCATTAAGATAGGAGCTTGGACTGACAAGCTGTGTATTGATCTGGGTCCTTAAAATGGTGGACGATACACATGGTTATGTGTATACAAAAGTGCGACCTCATTATAGCATGTGTATGCTCTGTCCATCACACATGAAACTTCACATTATTTGTTGAATGTGTGTCAACAAGTCCCTCATTCCACCCAATTAACTCTGAAAAACCAGCCATGACTGTCTGATGAAATGTCTGGCAGTGTTGAGTCAGGGTGCAGACTAAAAAACAAAGAATGTGAATGTCCAGTGCAAATATTTGTTGAGCGAACATCAGTGCTAGAGGTGCATTCTGGGGACACCGCAGCTATTTTTCTTTTAATGGACGTCTCATTTTTGCACTCGTGGACAGTTTGAACAGGACGGCAGAATCTTTACATGCAGGTTAAGATTTGACGTCTTTGTGCTTCAATTTATCAACAGTGAAATGTGTGTTGACTTGATTTGTCTTTCTTTTCTCGTTTGACTTTTTTTCTTATCGGTTCAGTTCTATAATTAATTATTATTATTATTGTTAAAACAGACTCACTGTCCTCTTGTCGCAACATGACTAAAGCGCTGCGATAATTAGCATGAGAAAGCCCCAAAGTGGCCATCGAGTGCTGATTCCACGTAGTGTTGACCTGCTTCTAGCTGTGCCGAACAATCAATACTAGATAAAAACAGAGGCCAGCTGAGCTGCATGTGTTGAAGCATGTCTTTACCCAGCCCACGAGTCTGTGTGTATATGTGCACATCAAGTCCTACATTTCAAGGTAGCAAATACAATTAAAGAAAAAGATATCAGAAGTGCACATAATGTTCACTACAGATTCCGATCAATAAGAGGGCTCAGTTTTCTGCTCAGATGTTTGGTCTTATATGTCTGAATGAAGCAAGGAAAGAAGAATATACTGTATGTGAGTATGTCTTTATTACAACTGAGGAAATTCAATCTTGAAAAACATTTGTATACACAGTGCTATATATTCTCTCTGCTGAGTAGCTGTGTTTCCAAATAATTTGTATTTGAACATTTTCCTGACATTTTTACTAAACTAGTCCAGTTCACGTAGCTCGCAAAAGTCTCTTTGCATTTAGAGTAAATCATTTGTGATGCTAAATTCATAAAACATAACATCCCAGGAATTAGAGATGAGGATGTCCCCAGAAGTTGGTATATTTATTTTAACACTATTTACAGAATTGAGCTTCAATAGCAAGTTTTTAATTAAAGTTTCTAAATGTATTGATTATTAGAAAATAAATAGTAATACATTTTTTCTGTATTTGAGACTTGTTTCAGCCAAGTAGTGCTATTAAGCCATAGAAAAAAATGTCTTGGTCATATACAGATTTTATGTTAAAAAAAATATATATATATATATATCGTAGGTAATGCGTCTGTGGTGGAAATAGTCTGCATGAAATCTGTATGCAACGGAAATCTGCATTTCAGAGGGGGTGCTTTTTTCACACATTTTGTGGGACTGTATTGAATTAACCACCTCCGGAGGCGCGCGCGCACACACACACACAGTACCCCACCACCTGCAACCAACCTCTCCAAAAACCTCCTGCTGTCTGCCACGCCCTTCTAAACCCGTCTCCTTCCATTCTGCCATTATGTACTAAGTCCGGGTGGAGCCCTGTCTCCAGGATCTAAGCTCCAGGCAAGCCCCCATCACAGCATGGCTGCCCCACATTCCTCTCACTTATCTGGGGTAGCTGAGCACAGATGGCCCCCTGAGAGAGGTGCAGATATCGAGTTGGCAGGGAGGCTTTGGGGAGGTCTGCTGGCCGCCAAAATAATTACCTGTCACACAGGGCGATAGTTTGTGGTGAGAAGCAGTCATTTTTACACCATGAAATAAAGTAGTCTTGGGGATAGTCTTCTTAACCCCCCACCCCCACCCCCACCAACTCCCCATCTAGCTTTGCTTTAATTTACTGCACTCATTCGCCTATCTTCCATCATTGCACTTCCTCTCGCGGTGCTGGTCTCTCACATTTTTCCACAATTCATTACCAGCTGTCAATCATCTGTCCACAGCAGGCTTACACATGAAACGCTCATACAACTACAGGCAAGAAGTATGATGAACAAGAAGCAAAACAGGCCGCAGAATGGCCAGATAAATGCTTCCAGCCTGGTGTTCAATGCGAAAGAAACCTCACACTTGAACTCCCATCTTTGGAACAAAGTTTGGTGGAACTTCAGACTTAAAGGACCAGTGTGTTGGATTTAGTGGCACCTAACCGTGACACCCATCACATCCTCGTCCTAGCACAAAGGAGAAACTACTGGCCACGAAACAAAAACAAACACTAAAACTAAATAAAGAGCGACCTTTGAAAACAAAAAATATGAAGAATGTTTTGCAACTTTTGTCTATGAATAGAAACTAAATGAAAGAAATTGAAGACAGAGGAACTATGTATTATTATGTATGTATTCAACAACATGCATGTATCTATCGAATCACACATTGCATATTTTTGAAAGGTAACAAAATATGTCTGCTGCAAAATATCTATTCCTCAGAAGTTGCATCTTGCATTTTATTAGCTTTTGCTAAGGTACCAGGACACAGTTGATTAACAATACCAAAGAAATCAGACAAGAAGTTCCAACCAGTTAGGACAATCCCGGAAAACAGGCAGCCAGAACAACCAGAGCAATTAAAAGTTATTTATTTTCAGTCAGGGTTAGGCCGGAAGGAACGAATGCACGACTCATTCTGGCTGTCAACCTTTTAAGTCTGTGATGTTCACAACAGGATTATGACTGTGTTAATGTTATGTTGTTGTTGTTGAGATAAACATACCTCTTCACAACATACAGGACCAATACATGATTGACATGACTAAAATCCCACTGATAAAAATTGATGACTATGAATTCTGTTAATTAAAAATAACTCTGAGAAATAGCATTAGCAAGATTTTGAAAGAGTTTAGTGTTAGTTAGGTGGTAACAGATTATCTTTTTTGGTAAAAATTGAGTACGTTCCAAAACTCAGTATGAATCTCCTACGATTCAACAATGTTCCCCCTCGACAAAATATCATGAATCAAAAGCAGGCTTCCTGTGCTGTCAAACCCAAGTCCTGCTGACTGACGGACTGGGGGGGTGGAGGGTGGAGCAGAGGAAAAAGAACATCCATTTCAGCTCACATGCACCACTCACACGCCTCGTGACTAAATAAACGTATTCTGTGGTGCTTGGCCCCATGCCAGCATTCAAGGAACGACATCCAGCAAAAAAAGGATAAATAAATCCATCTATCTCCATCAGCTCTGTGTCACTCCACTGCTGAAGTTCTGTCACATCTATCAGTAAAGTTTTACTCAACCAAAACCTTCTACTAAACACTGTACCTCAGATGATTACAGTATATTTACTACGTAGGGTTGGACATGGTGTCTACCACTGTTAATGCTCACTGGCTATTTTTTCTTCTTCTTGTCGAGGTTATTTAAGTATTTGTTTATGGCTCGACTGCAAACTGTAAAGCTTTGAATAGGCAGTTATTGAGCAGTTAAAAAGGCATTCATTATGAGAAGAAATGGTAAGTTGCATGTTTAAAGTAGCTCTAATCAGTACTCTGTTATTATTACTGTAACAGTTCAATCAAATCTGTGTAATGTGAGGTGTCATTTGTAATGTGATAAAGCCACAAAGAATCAGTAAGCTCTGTGGAGCTCTTTAGCCATAGAATGCATAGAAGAAGTGGCCATAGCCATTGTGACACTCCCTGAAGGTTTGTGGGCCACCGTTATGAAGCTTGACCGTGACCATTTTCAAAGGAGTCCCTTGACCTCTCACCTCAAGATATCTGGGTATAAATGGGTTCTAATGTGTGCCTACTGGTCTTCCCTTTACAGACATGCCCACTTTATGCTAATCCCATGCAATTTGAGACAAATACCACACAGTTTTCGCCTAGTCTATTTGAAAACTGGAATTAAATAAACTGAGTCTGACTGGAAAGTTGAGACTTTTGTGGATTCAATGAGCCCAATTGTATTCATGTGTGATGATGTTTTGTGGTAGTAATACCATTCTTTGACCTCTAGGATAATCACAGCCTCATGAAACTGTCCAACCACAAACTAGAGACTGAGGGTGTTCAGAGGACGGATGGCTTTTCCAGGATATATTGACAATAAGCAAAAGTGCTCGCCATCCAATCAACTAAAAATGTAATTCGTACAGAAATCTCCAACTGTCAAAAGTTCTTCATACCAAGAAGAACCATGAATTTTTACTATTGCGTTCCTCCTTTAGAGCGATCGACCCAAAAAGTGCTGAAACAATTCATGAGATATAATAGAGCATGACATCAGCCATCAAATATCTCAGTCATAATGTTGCCTGTAAGCCTGTATGCACTCAAACTATACTTTCAGTATTTGTACTACACTGTGCTGGACTGAATACCAAAATAATCTTTCATCTTTCAGATGATGTATACCACTTCTATATACTACTGACCTACTACCATCCACATTTAAACCGATTACTTATGAGCCTCACTTTAATTCAGTATGACACTCAGTTTATGACTTATATATAGACTAAATAAATAAACAAACACTCTGTTTCTCTTAGTGTTTTCTTCTTCTTCTTGATGTTAATGTTACTCATCCCTCCACACTGACAACAACACCTACTGTAGTTACTTGTTTGTGCAAAGCAATCATTACAAAATCTTCTGCTGGTTCATAAAGTGCACACTTGTCCATTTTACTGTAAAAAACAAAAAACATTTTGCTGTGTGGTAGAAGACCTCAAACTAGAGACTGAAACCATAAAGTCATGAGGAAACTCTTTACTGACGAAATAAATCAAGTGAGAAGTAGGATCATTTTCTCATAGACTAGGGTACTTCTGCACTGGTGTCACTTTTCAGGCCCAGAGGGTACGTCCACTTCCTTTATACAGTCCATGTTTCACATTTTTTATGACCCACGGCTGTTTTGGTTCACTATACTGCTTTCATTGGATTATTTGGACAAAGCAACTGAAAACACAAATATTTCTCATTTGGAGAGCAGCAAAAACAGCCCGTGAGTATTAGATTCACATTCATCATGTGGCCAATAAAATTTGAAAACACTAACATTGCACTGTGTCTCCTGGATATATAGATTTGCTATTTATGGTCACCGAAACAAGTTTACAGGGCGGTAATATTGAAGATTTTCATAGACTGTTCATATGATCAGGATATGTTGCAAATGTTTCAGGATAACGTATCAACATCAAATATCCCACAACAGCCATTTTCCAAGATAGATTAAACCAGGTGCAGGTGGCTGGGTAGCAGCTCAGACCTCTGTTGTACCCAAGGGATCTAGCCTTGGGCCTCCCCAGCCCCCCACCCACACCACCTTTGGGATACAGGGTAGTTTAATCATATTTAACAATACTGCTGGTTTACTTTCTTTTCCGGAGCCAAATGTGACTGCCCTGTAATTGCTTCCATACTCCCCCTCCAGCACGGTACAAGTGTAAATATGTCAGAATGGCAGGTAGCTCGGGCTCCTCCTATAGAAAACACAGACTCCTACTGTAAACAGGATTTTTTGTGTGAACTCTATGCACCCTCCCTGACACCCAATATAGTATAGTGTGTGTGTGTGTGTGTGTGTGTGTTTGTGTGTGTGTGTCTGAGGAATGCTTTGAGAGAGGCTTGATGGATTCCTCCCAGACCATAACTCCCTTTACTAAGAAACAAACAAATATGATTGAATTATGATGCAAGGCGCCTATGAATTTGCCAACACACTTTGGTCTTGTGTCTTTTTTTTATCAATCAACGGCATGTTGCTGTTCTCTCTGGGGCCCTCAACAACATTAGTTCGGCTAGAAATAGTCGACTCCTATTTCCCAGAATTATCGCTGTGGGTGGATGTTGAAAGCAGTTTGAAAAATAGCACCTCTCATTTCTTTGTCTTTTTCCTGAAACAGGACACCTAACAGGAAAATGTGGCAAAGTTAGGTAGAGTAGCTGCTGATGTCATTTGTACGCCTCAGTGTTTGAAACTTTCGCTGCTAATGACAAAAAGGAAAGAATATGCAGGTACATTTACATTCCAATAAAATCCCACATTCCTTTACCACTTTACATGTCAGAAACACAAGGTTTTTTTATACAGTGAATGTTTGTGTTGCAAACATCTTTTGGAAATGTGACAAATCCAGCTCTGACTCATGCTTTTAAGAGGGCTCCAAGGACACAAATATATGTTTTTGAGGAGGACGGCAAAGGGTTGAATTCATGTCTCTGATGAGCAAATGCCCTCACTGCTACTCAAGGTTACACACAGAGAATGGAGTCTATTCATAAAAACATACAGCTACCTTAACAAGGTCATTCCCAAAATTACTTTTGAGTAATCTACTGCAACCTTCAGTATCCGATAACTGCTGCATTATTACTTATCTTGAAATTTCACATGTAGTTTGTCTTTATCATACACCTTGCTATAAACACTGTGATAGATGCATGCCGCGACTTTCGTCGAAAAAAGAAAAAACATGTCACTAGTAATCGTGTTGTTATATTTGAAACTTGTCTGTTTAGGTTAATTAGTATTTTAGTCATTTCATATTTAAATGTGTTTTTTTGTCAACGCAAGCACCACAAAGCAAGAGCCAATGTCCTATGGTAATCTATAAAACTGAGGAAATCACATAAAACCAAATAATTAATCCAAATGAACAGATAGCGCCGCAGAGGAGAGGACAAACAGGTTTATTGTGTTTTTTGAGGGTCCCTTTTTAATGTTCCTCGTTATGCCCTGAGGTGTTGTGAAAGCCTGAGGTCAGCCCAAATCTCACGATTTACTAATCTGTCAATAGAGACTTTTTCCTTCAAAGGGTCCAAGTCTATAAAACCAATGAAGCTTGTTTCACTCTGCCTTAAGACGCTGCTAACACACCTAGGATACTTTCATTAGGCTATTTTTCAATCAGCGCAGTATCCCAAAGAATTAAGTTCATATTGGAACCATTTCAGTTTTCACGATTTCTATCCAGTTCCAAAGCACAAAGCAGTGTAAAGTTTACGTAGCAATGTAAATTTACAGTATGTCACCTGCCAGAAAATAAGGGTGCTGTGGTCACTGTGGAGTCCCACTTTCACACCAACATTCGTGCCCACAAATTTACAGATTAGAATTATTATTAATATTTGTTTTGGCCATGCCAGCATCATGGCTTCAGTATGTCAGTACACCACTTTGGCCCAGAATGAACTATCTCAACTAATCCTCGTCCGTCGTCCTTTAATTTGCTTTTTTGATGAAATTCCAGAAAAAATAATGACATCAGCAACAGCTGTGCCTTGGGTCTAGACTAGACTAGTGTTTTAGGCATATAACCACCTCTTAAACACGGTTTATTTGCAATAACCTCAATCCTTCCCTAACCTTAACCATTTCGTCGTTGCCATGTCCAGATGTTGTAGAAGTAAAGTCTGTTTTAGCAACTAGACTAGACACGTTTCTATTGATTGTAATTTGCAGTTCTCCGTCTAAAGACAATAGTGGTGCAAAATATCAAGTGCTGGTGTCTTCAAATAAAATGTTGCTGTACTCTTGCCAATCAATCCTTATGACAAACTGGAGATATATGGCATAGTTTCCTTCAGCCCTGGCCCAGCCTCAGGTTTACCAAGCTAACATCCTCTAACACAGAGGAGCTCTGGCCAAACAGAGAGCCGTGGCTAGCACCCTACACAGAGGCCACCCCAGCCCAGTCTAGCACAGTCCAGCCCATGGCCAGACTCACTGGGGAATTTCAGCTGAATTCAATTTCACCTCTGGCCTCTGTTGCGGCAGCTTGAGCTGCGTCTACACAAAAGGCTAAGTTTCACATTGAACGTGAGAACCCCCTCATCTCCTGACCCCTATTACCATATGAATGGACCAGAAAATGGAACTGGGAGCACACTGAGAGACACAGGAGTGAGTGAGTCCAGGCAAAATGGCTAATTTTTAGAGTGCTTAGTTTATCTTTTCCCGCTCCCTGGGAGTAGGAATTTATCTCTTCATGTCGCTGACATACATGTGCAAATGTCACCCAAAAAAGAGACTTTATAGGTAAATCTCACTAACCCTTCAGCTGAGGCTTCTAAGCATCCTTGACCAAAAGCTCTTAAGATCAGCAGTTCCAGACCTGATACAGGAGAAAGGCCAACAGCTCAACACAAGTATCAACAGCTTTGTGTCTGTTTAAATGGCCTCTGACTACTCAGATCACCTCAGCGCTTCATTCTCTTTTACTATAGCTGTCAGTATTTGTCAGTATTCTTAGCTTTCCGTCACTTATGCTTCTCTCTTCAACTATCACTGGCGCTCGTACTATGAAACACGAATGTACAAACTTAACTTTTAAATTCAAAATCAGGCAAGAGCAAAGGTCTGATTCATCATGACTGCATGTAATGCATTAGTTGATGTTAATAGGCCCAAAACAAACACCCATGGCCTAACATTAAACATAAGCTATGGCTTTAAATGGTCCATCACACATTTTATACTGGTGTTGTGCCCGAATTATTATTCTGCCAATACTTGTGGGATTTTTTCTTGTTTTTCACACGCACTAATTAAAAGATGTGCAGTAAATATAAATAATGTTAACAGCTTTCGTAAAAAAGCACAGCAGCAACTAACTGCTGTGCTTGGATTAAAGCTGTATAGATCAGTGTTGTCCTGCCTAACACCGCAGCACAGATGTGGCAGCATTAGGAGGCTTTAAAGTTAGAGTGATTGGAGTACAGGTTTGACCATAAATTATCGTTTTTAAAGGGCAATGCCAATATCTTGTTTTTAAAACTCAAAAAATGTCACAAAAATTGGGGCAGATATTAAGTCTTCATAAATTTGATCATGCCACAAAAATCAATCAAACCAATACGAATGAATAAATAATATTAACACAACGCATACAGAATATTTTCAATATCTATAACTGAGATAAAAGACAGCATCGCCTCCACTGTGAACACACCAAATGTTCTTATTATCTCTCCTCTGAAAAACAACTGCTTCCATTTCTCACCTGCATCACTTCATGCCACCCTTTCTCTTCAGTGTCGTCTGCTGAGCACCAAACTGTCAAGATTCAGCCAGTTAGGCACAGATACTTTAGACCTCGGTCACCGAGCAAACATTCAGATGAATGATTCACTGGGATGCGTTTGGGGTAACACCAATTTTAAATCCCTGTCCCTTCCCTCCTCTGAAGGCTGAACTAAATGTTACCATGAATTCTGATGGCGCAACATATTTTCACTTCAGCACACAAACCGCAAATATTCATATTACGCACTTTAAGAAAAGACCCTTTTTTCGTAACTAGCCATAAAAAATTCTGTTTTTGCGACATAACGATGGAGCCACACTTTTGTCATTAGGTTTTTTGCAGTTAAGCTCAATTTTATGTTTTGGTCATATTTCAGCAACTTCAATTTGAAAAATGATCGTCTCTAATGATTGTTTACATACAGTCTGTAATAAGTCTGTGAAGTTATGAGGGTTTGGTGGTTTGCTTCGTGCTATCAAAAGGTCACACAAAATGGGGGACAAAGAGATTTGAAATGAAGGTGTGTAGATATATTTAGATTTGAATTTAGGAATATATTCAGCAGTCGAAATTAAAGGTAACTTTTTCTGATGTTTCATTTCGCATGAGGCAAAGTCATTTTAGGCGAGTGATCAGAGGCAAAGCGAGTGTCCAGACAGAGCCCTGCCTCTCTCCTCCCTCCTCCTCCTCCTGCATCAGAGCCCGTGGTCATTATTGCCCTCCAGACTGCTTTTATCATCTCTATAAATCTCTGCTGGCTTAGACACAGTGTAATGAGGAGACCTGCGAGGCTGTCAACCTGCGACTCTCACCCCCACCGAGAGAGAACAGAGGGGCATGAATAAAGGTGGAGGGAGGCTGGGAGAGGCAGACAGAGATGAAGAGAGTTAAAAAGAGAGAGACAGAGAGAGAGAGAGAGAGTTGGTTATACGCACACCCACCGTCACCACCCACGCACACCCACTAACACTCACGTACACCACGCAGCTTCAGTGTGAGGTGAGAGCACATTCAGACATGGTATTCTGCGCAGAGGCTCGAGTCTGAACAAAGCAGAGTCACAGTGAGAATAATCATCTTTCAGATGAAAGCCTTTAGCACTTCAAGAAACATAAAATCTCTGTCTGTTTTTTTTTCTCCCCTCTACCACTGATGTCACCTGAGTCAACCTACAGCCACTTCATAACCATTATTTGTGTTCACTGCTCAGAGGCCATTTCTGGGATAAAACAGGAAGTGTTCTACATTTCTGCTGTGTTTACGAGAAACGGACAAGAACTCTGTATTGAGACTGGAGCGTGTCGTAGGAAACCAAAAGATGTTGCTTTAAAATGAGTCATTCATACACTACACTTACTGCTACAGTTTAGTCATCTGTACCATCAATCACTTCCATCAGGAACCGTTCCCCCTCCGCACAGTTGCTACGGACTGTTTGGTTTTTATTTTGATCTCAGATGGAGTTACACGGATGTACTTCAGGTTTTGGCTGTTAAACACAATGCTGTTAATGTTCTCTTAAAAAGTATTTTATGGGATAACAAATGGTCTCACTGTGGAAGCTTTTTATGATACCATGGGTGTCAGTCCATAAAAAGTCAGCTCCTGGAGCACTTTATTGCAACAGAAGAACATGTGCTAAATATTCCACATGGGACGATGAGAAAGCAAAATAATTTGAGGGTGCGAATCGTACGTTCTCAGGGAGAATGAGAGTTTGTATCACTACATTCAGAGAACAAATTAAATGCACTAAACTTATGAGCGTAGCAATGCGGGGTCGTAATTTGAAATTTGAGGGCAGAAATGACTAATCTGAGAAAGATTTAGCCGCATATTTTCTCCTGTGACACTTACTGGTCTCCATAAATTTGACATCAATACACTGTTGCCTGTGAAGATGGAATAAAATATTTTTACCTGTTCTCATGAAATGATTGTGACAATGTGATTTATTCTTGATAGATAAAGTGTATCTTCTCTCTTCCAAACTTTAGCTTTGCTCACACAAATTAACTTTAAATTCTATTCTAATTTTTAGTTTCTAATACTTCTGTGAGGCTGTCAGTCTATTATTATTATATTTTGTGTTTATTGTGCTATCTTATTGTGTGCTTTATATTGGCACTGCGCAGACAGTAAAGACAAAAAAAATGCGCTCACTGCATATTTCCAGGGTTAAATAATTTTTTTCTTTCATCTTTCCGTCATAGATGTATAGATGTTGTTGTTCTGCATCATTCATAACTTACTTAGCCCAGTTGAAACAATACCTTGTTGTGTCACTTGTCAGTAAACTATAATATCAGTCACATCTGCCAGTATTACTTATGTTAACAAAGATTCCACAGCAATATTTTACAACAGGGGATGGAGGGGGTCCTTTTCTGCCTTGAGTCCAAACCAGCCAAGCCAGCCATGCATCTAATAATTCTGAGACCTCTTTATGTATATTTCTTTGTTTGTTTTAATTCCCATTTTCTGCTGCAAAAGCCTATTTTACCTAATCTTAACTGGTGTACAAAAAGTACAATAATCTAATAATAAACCCCCCCTACCTGTCAAAATGCATCAAAGGATGTACTAAAGCTGTCCTGTTCTTATACTGCCAACATGCCTTTTTTATTTTTCTAGGAACTGCACGTCCACAGCAGCTGGCTGGTACAACTGCTCCGGGGAAAAGTAACAAACAGCTCAAGAGAGATAGACCAGCACTGACCTCAGTGACAGTGTCATTATGTATGTGTATGTGTATGTGTGTGTGAGAGAGAGAGACAGAGCTGACAGAGAGAGAGACAGTGTATAAGCCAGTTGAACTCTAATACTTCTCCACTCTCATTTCTGATGTCAGACAGAACAACCCTACGTCGCTGCTGACGCCCGTGCAGCCGGTAAACCAAACACACTCTGACAGCTGATACATAGTATGGACTTTGACCCGCACCGAACCTCACAACACCAGCCTCAGCGTCAGCTCGGAGCTTCCTCCGGTCCGGTCTGATGTCCTCCCACACTGTCAGGAGCCGTCTCCAAACCGCCCACTCTCGTGCTTATGTAAGGGGATAATCCTGTGCAGTCATTAAAATGATGCACAGCACTGAAGGTGTAGAGACATAACTATTTGATGCCTATGGTGACATCAGTGCATTAATGTTTGATGATCGTAATACCTCACTGAGGATTATACCGCCATGCTTAGCCGAATATTTTCTAACTTAACCCTCCGCAACCTGGACTGTCTATTAAATGCAGAATATTTGAAGAGCTGCAGCTCCTCTGACACTTTAATGACCCCTGCCTCTCCAGACTCCCTGGCTCTTTCTCAGACATCTCAATCACCTTACCCTCTGAAAAAAAGAAAAAACTCATTTCACTTGAACGCTCGCTGTGTGGCTCCTCCAACAGAAACAAAAAGGCAGCCTCTCCATCATCCGGGCAAACCATAAGCTTCCCTTTATCTTCCCTCCCTCATTAAACTCTGAATAACTCAGCAGAGGGCAGAAAGAGGAGAGAGAGAAAAGTGATTGAATTCTGCTGGAGGAATAAAAGCCCCTTGAGGTTGCCATTTTGAATGTGTGCCATGTTGAACAGGCTGGATCCAGATATCACCGAGACAACGGAGCGGGGAAGAATAGTCTATAGACGGAGCTCCAGGCCAGCTGACCCACTGTAGATAATGTACCATGGATGTCATGTCATTGTACTGAGAGTCTGGAGTCACGATGATGACCCATCACGACCTTGGAGGGAGGCGGGCAGAGGCAGAGGAAGGAGCTCTGAAAGGGAGGTCAGAGGGAAATCGTGGCACCAGACTTGATATCTCTATTCAAAAGCTGCACTGGCAACCTGGTCGCACTGAATGCAGCCCAATTATTTCAATACACCAGCAATCCTGGGAAGGGGAAGACCACAGAAAGGGGACACAAAAAAAGAAAAATGGGTTTGACATTCAGGCAAGCGGGCTGAGGGAGGTAACAAGTTCACGGCTCTTTCAGAGAACATGGCCGCCTGCTGTGTGATGGATCATGGAGCCTCAGATGCGCCATCAGGGGTGGGACCCAGGGCAGAATGCATGGGAACCCAGTCTCCCAAGAAGAAGGGAGTCACCCTGACGGTTAAATAAATGAACTCCTGGTGGTTCTGATATAAACAGCTCCAACAGCTTTCCCCATATGGAGCAACAATACTGCTGCTGAGAAATGACATGAAAGGTAATATCTCTGTATCACGTATTATACATATTATATTATATATTATGTACATATTCATGTGTGTATTATTAAATATATATAAGACAAAAATGTCCTGAATGGTGCTTTCATATGCAGCTGAGTTGAAAAGTCCTCCCACTAGTAGACTAGGACTATAGCCATCAGGACGGATCCTTTCATTAAAACGAGGCAGGCCTAATTAGTGGACGCTCTGGCAGTACTTAGTACTGCACTTATAAAGTTGGGGGAAAGTTTCCTGTCACTCATTTGGAGCTCAGATTTTCTATCAGAAATATGAGTTGACAAAGCTCCTTCAGAGCCACAGGAGGCATCAGCAAATTGAAAAAAAAAAAAAATCTTAAAATGAAAATTCTTTTCAAAAAATGAAAGGTTTTAGAATTCACTCTCTGACAAAATAACATCAGAATTCAACAAAATGGGACTAGCTTTGAAGAGCAGCTTGAACAGAGTAAATGCTCCTTGAGTTAGACTTTTTTTCAATCTACTCTTTCCAAAGTGAAGAATGAACGTTTGCACTTGTATCACATTTTATAATACTATCACTATTAGACATGTTTGAAGCATTTATATGTACGTAAGTAGTGACATTTTCACATCTGCATTCTTGCAGCGAGTTATGTTATTTATTGTGTCGTGCAGTTGGAAGAGCGCAGCCCACACGCCCACACAGACTCATGAGACACTGAATATACTTTTTCAGTGGCGAAACAGTTGTGAGATGAGAATGTCAACTTGTTACAAATTACATTAACCAACAAAGAACTTTGTCTTCTATTCTGAGCTCGACAAAAACATCTGCCCTCCCGGAAAACACAGCTTTTTATAGTCTTTTTCCAACCGTATTAGAAATGAAGGGCATTTTAATAAAAGGTAGAGCCCTTAAGTTGTCATATAATGAACAATAAACTAAGACATGGACTTCTTTAATCTCACCTGAATGACTTCCCACCTTAAGGTAGTTTCCTGAAAGTTGTAACACTGGAAGTAAAACAAATCTCATGCATCCCTAAAATATTAACTACACGTTAAGTTATTTTAGTGAGTGCAGATATGGGATATCGAGGGAAACATCCTTTGTAACCATGACACGCATGAGGATCAGATACAGTATTTCTGGTATGCCAGAGATGACGACAACAGCCACTGCTACTGTAAACATAACGTTTAACGTGATACTGACAAAACATAAATCATTTTTGACGTCAAAGTATATATTGTAGAGTAAAGTATGGAGGTGAGAGTTAAATAACCTGAATTATGGTTATGAATTAATTGTTATTCTTTAAAAAAAATGTGAATCATTTCTTGAATCTCAGATGTGAGGCTTTTCTTTGTCTGATATGACAAAGAAAAGCATGTCACCTTGAGCTCTGCTGTACATCACACCGGGCTCTGGGAAATTTTAATAGGACATTTTAAAGACGAAGCAATTATCTGATTAACTAAGAAAATAACCTGCAGATTGGTAAATAATGAAAACATGTGTTAGTTATAACTTTTACTTTAGTGTTTTGCTCAGATTGCTGCAGTTGGAAAAAACACAGTCAACTGATATGACACAAAACATTAGTTCAGCACTGGGATGTATTAATTATGGTACTAATAATAACAACAACCTGTGAATGTAAAAGTCACCCTCCTTTCCCCTATAGTACCATAGTGTCTGCGGTGTGCCCCATTTTTCTACAGCCTAGGAATAATAAACCTGTCAACAACAAGTCTCCCGGGAGGCCACTGCTGACACTTCGTTGTCAGTGGCAAGGCATGCTGGGATAGCTAATGGGACAGGCCCTCGGGGGTGCCTCGGACGGAGGACAGCCCGAGACAGGTGAGCTGTCTGACAGCTCTCATGTGAAATAAACAGTCATCAATAATAAGCTCTGTGTTATTGTTGACTTCAAATCACAAACTGATCTTTGCCGTAACAATAAAAACATGTCTCTGGATATATTTACTCAGATGAAATCTGTATGATGAGGACAACAACTGAAGGAATACATTCAATAGAGAAACATTGTTGTCTGTATGATTTTGAAAAAATAATGCAATACGTTTTTTGTGGACACTAAATGATGAGACATCCTCACTGTTTAAATGAAAAATGGAAATCTATGAGTTAAAAAACAAACTGACATACTGACAAAATGCTTGTCATCATATGACTAAGCATGTCATTAGTTTAGTTTGCACTGCATGTATAGAGCTTCTGTCACAAACACACTTCAAAAAACTTCAAATATGAATCGTGTTTTTGTACGTCCATGGCAATCCCTCCCACCCCCGAACGTGAGTGAGAGTGAGCACCCATCCTACGGTACATCTCTGTGATTTCTCTCTTATTGTAACCACGTGGCGCATTCAGTGAGTTTGTCCTGCCTCAACACGTGTACGCATGTGAACATCTGAGCTGATCAACTAAACACTTCCCATATGCAGCTGCTGAAGGGAGCAGCTGGAGTTTCAGTACTTTCACTCGGCTGTGGGTGACACCGGTCAGATGGTGCTGAGAGTCTGTACTGACAGTCTGTCAGTCAGTCTGTCAGTCAGTCTTGTTACACAATCCCTCACCCCGTACACCCACTGTTTTCAACAGAGGACAAGCTGATAAAAAACAAGCACTGCATGCACAAAGTAGACAGGAGTTTGAAGGCAGAAAAAACAGGTAAAGAAAAGAGTGAGCAATTGTTTGGTTTTTCCTGGGCACTGACCTGGACAGCACAGCAAACACAGCGCCGGTCAGCCTCTCATCTTGCTTCTCTTCTCAGATTTCACACTCCAGCTCCTTCCTCACTGCCTTTTGAAGTTGGTCCCTCCGCTGTTTCTGAGTTAAAAATCGTTAGCAGAGGAAGGAACGAGGGAGAGGAAGAGGGAGATGGGGGTGAAGTCTCTTTCTCTCTTGCCATTTACTTCTTCTTCTTATTATTATTTTCTTTACTTGCCCCCTTGTTCAATTTTGCACTAGCTGAAATCTGCACCTCTTCTCGCTCTTCCATAGCAAAAAAAAATCTCTCCACACACTCACTACTGGGAGAGGAGGGGAAAAATAACATTGAGAGAGTGAGAGAGACAGAGAGAGAGAGAGAGAGAGAGAGAGAGAGAGAGAGAGAGAGAGAGAGAGAGAGAGAGAGAGAGAGAGAGAGAGAGAGAGCACCTCGGTTCCCTCCTGTTCAAATTCAGAGGCTGGATCTCTACTGGGCATGCCCATAAGAAGCTACTCTGTAACCCTCACTTCCTCTCTTGTTCTTGCCTTCCCCTCCTCCCTCACAGCTCTTTCTCCTCTTTCCCTCCCCTATAGCTCTCAGTTGAGCAGGGATCAGGATCAGGAATGCTGCTCAGACCAAAGTCCAAGGAGCGAGCCCCTCTTTGAAAAAACAAAACAAAAAAAAAACAAATCTGACACGACAGACTGAAAAGCGGATTATGGGAAGTGGAAAAAATATGACTTAATTTAGAAAATATGATGTAAATATGTTCATGTTTTTAACCATAAACTTACTCCAGTTACCAAAAAATGCCTATATTGTTGTCTTGCAGCATATTTCCAATCCATGTAATTCAATCATGTGCACATTAGATGGCTGTCTAGACTCCAGTGATGTAGCACCTAATCCAAAACTAATAGATATGTTGCTCAAAATGGCAAGGTAATCAAGCACAATTCTGATAATGAAATATGCTCATGTGAACAATTTCCTGCATCACTTCTGCTTGAGCAAGATAAAATATTATCTGGACCTGTGTCGCATCATATTTAAAGCCTGCCTTGGCTGGGCTCTGCTGTGCCTTATTACTGATCTTAGGAAGACACAAACTCATATTGTCAAAACACAAGCAATTACGTCTGACAGGTATGTTAGGTATGTGGAATTTACTGTTCTAAAGCAGTCATCTTCTTACAGCAGTGTGTATTTCTTTAGCGAATCAGCTGCGTGCCTGTGCTATCTCAGGCTCCCCACGCTGACCCAGATTCTCCCCCAGCAAACTATCAGAACGCTATGTATCAAAACCAGGCTATGGAATGAGGACAGCGAGTTCAGAGAGCGACACACAGAGAGAAAGTTCCCCTGGCATCTGTATTGTGCTACTCAGGAAAAAAAACATGTCATAAACACAATCTAAAGTGACAAGATAATGTTCAAATAAAACAGTGCTTTGAAACAATATAACGCAATATAACGATTCAGGGCTTGATGGAAAACATTTAAACATAATCAGAAAACTGTATTCAGAGCTGCTGCTCAGACCTTGCAGAGCTTGGTGGATCCTCTCTGT
This sequence comes from Collichthys lucidus, assembly GCA_004119915.2. Lineage (NCBI taxonomy): Eukaryota > Metazoa > Chordata > Actinopteri > Sciaenidae > Collichthys > Collichthys lucidus. The sequence continues at coordinate 536,769 of CM014096.1, read as the reverse complement.
TTAGACAACAATGTAATCCCATAGATGTCCTGTGCAGAGAGTAATCCATCTGGACCATCTGAAGGGTGGAGATAGGGGCCAGGTGGAGGAGGAGGAGGTCCAGACGGCTGCAGGCTTGACCCCCGAGAAGTCAGAGGTCATGGGAAACAGCGAGCCAATATGAAGATAAGAGGTCAATGTCACGGCTGGATAAGCCAGAGCCGCATGTGTCCTGGTCGAAGGCGGTTGATAAAGAGTGATGGGGAGCGGGGCAGAAGTGTGAAGGGATCAAAATTAAAAGCTACAAAGTCAAACAAAGGAAGAGAGGGGCCAGTCAAGCTCGGGGAAAGTCACAGTCGAGCTTCGAGCACAGAAATATGGTATAAGTGTTGATTTAACTGTGGGAGTGTAAACATGGCAAGGAATGCCAGGCAGGATTTAAGGGATCAACACCATGAAAGTAGTTTGTACGATGCGTCGTCTGACTACATCTAAAGGGAAAGTCTTAATACCTGTTCACAACCACATTTAAAGCGAGTAATTCCAAATGGAGATAAGGGCGCACATTTCGAGGGCACGATTCACAAAAAAAATGGTGGAGGTAGTTAAAAAAGAGAACTTGAGAGAAATTCCAGCATCAAAACACTGTTCCCAAAAGCACTTTGTACTGAAGCTTTTATATTTTTGCACAGGTATATCAATACAGTATGTCTGCGGACCTACGGTACATCTGGGCTGTCATGGGTAACCACAGGTCACAAAGGCTTGCAAAGGAACTGAAACAACGATTTCCCAAATCTCAACGTCGTGTGGCCGTGTGCATCAAACAAGCGGACCGATTCAACTTCCTCTTTGCAGTCATGCTCAAAATCGATACATTAGCATATAGCATACATTAGCAAAAGTATGCAAGAAAACAGCTAACTAATGTGTATGAATGACAACCGATACATGAGGCTTTTCTTCGTTCCACTTGGTATGGATTAACCGGAGACTTGACCCAGCCAGTCGAGTCTGGTAGTCAATATGTTTATCACCCAAGTTGATCCGAGTGGACCAGCTATGTTCACTGAGTTGCTGCTGCTTTGTCTTGGTGTCTATTCTGGGACAGCTCTGACTGTTCTTGGGTCCATTTGATACACATAGTTTCAACTGCTCCACTGCTACCAATGATAGCCTCTTTTTTCAAAATTTGTAAGAAAATGTGTTATGTACAAAATGCTTGCCGATAAGACAGTAACATGGTGGCTCTGCAGCCTCCTGTCAGGAACAAAACAGATTGGCCCTGACCATGTCAGAACCATGTGAGCCTGCGGTTGCAGACCACACTGGCCTGCTCCTCTTAGCTCAATACTAACTCATTAGCCCTCTCACCCTGGGTCTCTGTGGACCTGTGACCCCGGTTATTGTCTGGCTCAGGCCTATCCTGACAAGAGCCCCAACACTGAACAAAGCCCTGTCATTAACTCTGGCTTGGATGCCCCCTTGGCCAAAAACCTGCAGCCTGTCTGGGATGAAATGAAGTGGGTCAGACAAACACGATGCACCGTTCATCAACCTTAACCCCCCTGACGACCATCTTAAGAGAGCAGGGAGTGACGAGCTGTTTCCAGGCAATAGAGGCAACAGTGTCCATCCACCTGCTCCTGTGCAAACACAGATGTGTGAGGTGTATTGGTGAACTGCAGCGAGCCAACACTAAGTGCATAGTGCTGGGAGGGTGAGCAATAATGGTGGCCAGTCAGTTGTTTGTTCTCGTCCTCTCAGTCAATAAACCAATAACAAGTAGCTTAAGAACACACAGACATGTTAAACTTGCTAAGCAATGTGCCGCATGCATTCAAATATGATACTGCTTTGCATTGATCCTATCTTATGAGGGCCAAATAAGAAATGAATTCCATGTCCAGCGTTGAGGATTAGCTTACTATGATCCGATTTCGAAAGGATACAAAAAAATCTATTAAAATATTTTACCATTACCATGACAGCACTACTAGCCCAGTACCAATCGCCACACTGTTTTCTATTTTTGACTAGCAGTTCCTGTAGTGATGGGAGAAAAATAACATTTTTGTCTTTCATCTTTTGAAAATTGTAACAGGTAAATCTCACTATTCACCGTTAAAAATCAAATACATAAAGTCCTCAAGCTGTAAGGCACTTTTTTCTTTGTTTATCCATTAAAATATACTGTGGAACATAGTTAAATCGTCGATGATTTAGTGGATTGGTCGTTTAATAAAATGAATTTGCTTTGTCAGAAACATTTTTAAGAAATAAATCACTGGCAGCCTTCACGCCTCATCTCTTGAGGCACCATTAGCAACGTCTGAAAACATTCTTTTTAAATTTCCTTCACCTCAACAGCACACTACAGAAGCACATTTCTTTACTCTCTTTGCAACTGCGACCAGTTGTGCTATAGTCTTAGCAGGGGAGGCCATGCACAGGGTAGACTTCAATGACAGAGCAGATGAATTCAGTCAAATTTTAAGTAGGGATTGGGGTGTTGTTTAGCTCAGTTGGTGGAGCAGCCACCCCATCTGCGAAGGCTCAGTCCTTGCTGTGGAAGCACAGGGTTTGAATCCGACCCTTGGCTCTTTCCCGCATGTCATTCCCTATCTCTCTCCCCACACATTCCTGTCACTCTTCAGCTGTCTCTATCAAATAAAGGCAAAAAAAAAATCTTTAAAAAATTTTGAAATAATTATAAGTAGATATAACGCATGCTGCAGCCTTTAAAGCCAGGATATACCTAAACTATTGAGACAAGAAGGTGAGGCATGGTGCTCAAGATTTTCCACTTGAGTTTTGCGGCTGCTGTTGAAAAGCCTGAGGAGTAAACTCACTCATAGAGCACTAGCACCACCCTTTGGACTAAACTTATACTGCATGTGAGATAATCATCCAAAATCCTGAGGTTAGGATGGCTGTGTGTTATAGAAATTTTAGAAACCCCAATTTATGCCATTGTTTCATCTACACTTGATTACTGCAACACAGTTCTCAGGCATGCTTTGTACATGTCTGCTGGAATCAAACTTTAGATTCCATCACATGCTCTCCTCTTAGTACACAGGGCTCCTGACTGTCCCGAGTTATAAAGAAATCAGCTGGCTGTGGGGCCTTTTCCTATCATGCCCCCTTCCTCTAGAATAACTTTCCTGTTCACATCAGAGAGTCTGATTCCCTTGAGGCCTTTAGATCAAAAAGTCTTTTTTTCACCCTAACCTTCAGTTTGTTGCTCATTCCTTGAATACTTGTGGCCTCACTCTAAACATTCTAAAAGACACTGCTCTCTCTAAACCTATGGTTTGTTTGTTTTCCATCTTTCTTTTTCTCCTTCTCTCTTTATATTCTTTTTTTTTCTTATTTTCTCCTATCATAAGTTTGTAAAGGCCTGTGATATTTAAATAAATTCAATTGTGGCCAATTAAATAAATTCACTATGATAGAGAAAATGAGTCCAAAGCAGCTTGTTTGTCTGACTAAATGTATTTCATTTACAGTGACAGATGCCAAAGAAAAGCTGCAAATCCATCACGTCAGGCAGGTTGTAATAAAGTAAGTAATTGATTAATCAACAAATCTTTGCAGCTCACATACTTTTGTGTAGCTATTATCAAGGACACTTGTTGTGCCAACATTCCTATAAGCTGGTCTTGGTGAACTTCTATTAGCTAATCTAAATGATCTTACAGGCTCCTTATCTTGGCTTGAGTGAAATGATTTGTCATTGCGGTCATGACCTACCTCCTCAACTTGGGTCCTTTTCAGTTGAAGGAATTCCTGAAGCCTTCAGTGTGCCTCTTGTTAAACCAGGACAGCAGCTCTGAGGAAGCATCATCCACACCAGCTCCACTTTTATAGTCTGGATCCTGCAGCAGCACAGTGCAAATTGAGGGAATAGATTTCCAAGACAAAACCTGTGCCTCAATTGATTCAACCTTGACAAAACATTAAATAAATACATTGTCATCGATGACGCTCTTTGTTAATGCTTTTGTTGGCGGGGCCGCAGAGTGATTCACATCCACACAGCCAACATCAATCGGCACGCTATTATGAGACACTACTGTCATTAGGAGGGGAAGGTCATCAGTCCAACGTTTCGGACACTAAGGAGCAGTTAATAACATGAAAAGTACAAGTGCTATTATTTCATGTTGGGCTTGAGGATTAAAGTTTAACAGCTGATTTGTATGGACATATTCCTGAAAATTATGATGCCGTCAATGAACCTTTGATCATTAAGGCTATCATTTACCTGCGCCCCAGACTATTGCACCATCCACAAGGTATTATTGGGTTTCCAGTGCTTTATTGTTGGAAGGCTCAACCTTCTTTTATTGGCAAAAAGGCCACAATGATTATTCAAGTGTCTTAAAGACTATTGAGCTGCCAGAACAAGGCGCAGAGTCGACTGTTTGAAAGTTATAGCTGCATGCTTTCACGCCGTGAAAAAGGGAGGAGGGGCCCGGCTGTCTCCGGGGGCCCCGTCACCAATAATTAGCGATCAATCACGTATTAGTTTAAAAGCTCGAAAAGAACACTGAGAGCACTATTAGATTGCATAGATTCACTGCTCTCCAATAATTGCTTTGGATTTTTTTTTACAGGGAACCGAGGTCTTCCTGTTTGTTTATCACTCCTGTGAGGAGGTTCCCACCACAAGCACTCAGCAACATTTATTTTCAAATGTGTATGAAAATTGGAATTCTGTGATCAGCTTCTAGACAATTTTTCCCAACTGTTTCAATGAATCGATACCACATATCAGCTGTACTGGAAGTGTTTGACATTAGGTCTAGAAAACATAACTTAATGAGTGATGAGGATTTTTTTTTTAATTCATAGATGACATTAGCACAAATGCATGCTTCATTTAACTGAATTCCATTTATTTAAAAAACAAATTAAGTAGAAATTGGTATTTTTGTGGTAATTATGGACCGCTATACATGTGTATTTGTTCTGATTTCATTGTTTATTATCAAAAACTAACGAGCCAAATTTGCAAATGGCCAGACATCAAGAAAGTGCAACAGCACAGCAGCCAGAGTTAAAAAGGTGTATAAAAGTGTGTGGTTAGGGGTTTTACGGCCTTAAAACATGGATAATAATTGTAAAACTTACTTTGCGGATTTCGTTTATTGCGGGTTATTTTTAGAACGTATCCCCTGCAATAAACGAGGGACCACTGTACATCAGTGCAGATGTGGTTCTGTCCAAGCAGTCTGTTCTCTGCAGTTCTATTGTAATGGAGTCTTGCTGTGTTTAGCCACCAGGTGGTAGCAGTCTAGTCAAGCCCCTCTGAGTCCTTTAAGCGAACACATCTTGAGCATGAGGCTCTCCCTGCTCATCTGAGATGCTCTGAAGTGACAGTTTTATCACTTAATAGGCCCGTGGATATCCAAGCATTCAGGTTGTAAACAAGGGACATGAAACCGCTGCGTCTCAGCAAACTGCTTCAGCTCTAACAGGCTCACTTCAGTTGTACCGAGTTCCTGGAGGCCTAAATATCTGTTGCATAACTGCAGTGGAGTCGGATTGTTGACTCGACCTGGACAACACTATGTCCATGAGTTCAACAGGAAAACAATGGTCCAGTCAGTAAAGATTTAAACTGCCTGGTAAAATGACTGCGATAATTCAGTAGGGGTTGATCAGTCCTGTTGCCTTCCCAGCCCTGGATCACTGGAAGTATCTTTAATGTACACTCTTGGGTAGGAGCCCTCTGTGCTCCGGGACAGAGAGATGTTGGCCCTTAAACAGACTCCAGTGCACCATGAGCTCCTGTACCTCTTGTAAATGCTGGTAGAATTTAGTTAAGTACTGTACTTCAGTACAATTTTAAAGTGTATTTACTTCAATATATCCAGTTTTATGTTACTTTATACTTCTACTCCTCAATATAGGGAAATATTGCATGTTTTATTCTACTACTTTTATCTGACAGCTGCAGTTGGATTAGTTTGTCGATTAAGATTTCACATTATGACCTAATGACTCAGCTTGCATGAATGATATATTTCTTTGTTGTCTGCAGTAATGAGAAGGTGTGGTTATTAAACTAGTTTGTTCAGGATGTTCTAGCAGAGGCACGGCCATATAATTTCCCTTTTCATACCTGAAGATACAGTGTGACTTCCCACTAAAACTAAAAATAGTATTCTTATTGATGCTCTGTTATTCTGCTCTGTTATTGCTCTGTTCTGTTTAGTCTAGACTTCAGTCCTGAAATGAGACACAGAGCGTTTCAAAAGTGCGCCAGCTGATCTTCAAATGGACCGCTTGCGTTAAAGTACAGTAAACTGCACTGTTATTAAAGTTTAGTTAACAGCTGATGTCAAATTTATCACCCAATTTTCCCAGATGTAAACAATTACATATAAATAGATATAGATAAAAACGTCTGCTAAATGCAATGTAATGTAATGTAATGCAAAACCAGGTGGAACTCTGTATGTGAAATGTTTGGCAGACTCGTAGAACAGCGATGGGCCGTGTGTGCTGTACTATCAGACCGCTCAGTGACCAAGCTTACAGATGCGAGGACGCTGGAGTTGAGAGACGACTTCTGGCAGCTGATGGAAGACATGGCGCCAACACTGGAGGCTCTCAAATGTGCAACTAATGTAATGTCTGCAGATACTGAGGTGTCCATTTCCAACACGTACCCAATCAGATTCAGTCTGATCAACACGCACCTCAAGGCGGCAGATGGAGACTGCAGCAAAGTGGCAGACTTCAAATCTAAAGTGCGCACTTCGTTGGTTAAACGGATGAAGGTAAGCTATGGCCTTTAATTAATTAAATTCTCAATCAACATCACATTTGAGCTCTATATTAACAGATTGTGGGGTGCATAACTTAACACATGACACATTATCACAGTATAAACTACGTTTTTATGCAGTTGTTACAGTACCCTTGTTATGTTAAACCTTATTAAATAAAACTCTGGTGCTAGCTTTCTCCTTTATTTAATTTTAACAGGTTGAGTCTGAAGACCTCACATCAACAACGCCAATGATAGCAACGATGCTGGACCCACGGCATAAGCACCTGGGATTTCTGGTGCCAGCAAGCAGGATCTTAGCTCATTCCAAGCTGCTTGAACTGGCTGTGGCAGAACATGTGAACTGCACATCAGGAGATGAAGCCACCACTGGAGATGATGTGCAAGTCCAGGGAGCTGCACTTCAGAAGAACACTTCTGCTATGACTCTTCTACTGAGTAAAAACTATACCATCAGCTGCAACAATGATATAGAAAAAGAAGTGGACATGTTTCTCAAGGATCCCTCACCACTCCGTGATTCCAGTCCCACAGAATGGTGGAAAGTTAATGAAGGGCGATTCCCGAGGCTGGCAAATGTGGCGCGACGATATCTGTGCATACCGGGCACGTCTGTCTCATCTGAACGTGTATTCTCAGCAGCTGGCCTCACTGTAAAGAGGCTGCGCACACGACTTACTCCAGAACATGTTATATGCTTATTTTCCTGAACAAAAATACAGGGGTCTAGGTCAGGAGTCTATTGAAAACACATTGAGACAGGAATGTTTTTGTTTCAGCAGAGGTAGCCTATATTTGTTGTTGTTGTTGTTGTTGTTGTTTAATTGGCCCTCTAATTTTATTTAATTTTAACTAATGTTAATAATGTCTCCTTCCTCAGGGATTATTTAAGTTGTGTTTAGACATGTTACTGTATGTTTCCAGGGCAACAGGTGAGCCAGTGCACAGTTATTTTATGTATTTCAATTTTATGTATTTCAATTTTCTGTTCAGAATTTATTTTGGTTAAATGCCATATCTGTACCCTAACTGCTACAATAAAACATTAGCTAAGGAATATACCGTGCATTTTTTATTCAGTTTATGAGCAATATTTTGCTTTATGTTAAAGACACCGTGAGAAATATGTATGTTCTCAGGAAAAAAGACAGTTAACCGTTAATCGATCGATAAGGTCAATCAACTAACAATTAATGAATTAATTGATAATTTGCACCCCTAGAACACACTATAGCTGGTACACCTTTAGCAAGTACACACTTTGAGACGTCATCAACATGCACGCACTAATCATGCAATACATTCCTACAGCCTTCAGGGTGTTGGTGGACAGCTGTGTTGCTACCATGAGGCCAGACAACACCTCCAAACCAAGACGTGCTTTCAGAAAGAACCATGCAGACTTGCATTTAGATGCATCTTGTTTCTTGGGATATTAATGTTTGACATTTTCATTCACAAGTTCACAAGAGACTCAACCCTAATTGAAGTTTGAGTTTACTCATAAAGTAGAAACAACAAAAAAAATTAGTACTTTAAGTACACTTCAGATCCTGTGCTTTTTAACTTTTACTTGAGTTAAGGAGTTGAATCAGCACTTCTACTGAACTAAAACAATGTATTCTGATTGTGATGATCCCGAAAATCCAGTTTTCCCTCTATTAGTGATTAAAAAAGAAATAATAAAAAATAAATCCCGGGCAAATAACACTAACAATAACACTACAGATCACTTCAGACCCTGTGCTTTTTAACTTTCACTTGAGTCAAGGAGCTGAATCAGTACTTTTTTTTTTCTTCTTTTAACTTGAGTACTTATACTTGAGTAATTATCATTAAGCACATGTGGTGCTCCTTCGACAAGCAATGTAAGAACATTTTTTAAAAACTTTGCTCACTGCAATGATTTTTAATGTGTCTTGTCTTCTGTGACACAAACCTTCTTCAATAGGAGGAGGGCACTTGGCGATAAGGAGCAGTTTTGTGTCTCCTGTGAATCGTGCTGTAAGAAGGTTCAAGACCTGGATTTAGATACAGGTACTTTATGTCAGTACTGAATCTATACATTCTTTTTCTCAGGTACCAGCTGAAGACATTAATTATTATTATTTATTATTTATTTAGTTCCGCTTTTTTTAGTGTCACAACAATGTTAAGACTGAGTCATCTAGGCTCTCGCATGTTCATGTAAATGTTGTAAACAGGATGTTTATGATATGTCAAAATATGTGAAAGGGGAAATGACTGCATGCTGCATGTTGGTGCACCAGCATCAGCTGCAACTTTTCCAGCAAAAGGACACTTTGATGAAGACATTATTTCAAACCCATTTAAAATCAAATCAAATGTATTTGTATAGCTCTTTACTATAGCCGAACCCAGTGCTTTGCAACAAAGCCATAAAACAATACATAACAGATAAATAACAAACAAACACAAATTAAAAGTGCTGTAGTGCTGCAGCGATGCAGGGTATTAAAAACCTTTCAGAAATACATAGAAAGGGGGACAGAATGAGTACACCTGAGAACAGGGCCGGTTCTAGCTATGGGCAATGTGGGCGGCCGCCCAGGGCGCCGTCTCCGTGGGGGGCGCACGAGCGCCCGAAAATGTAAAAACAAACTCCCGATTTTTCGGTACCGCTCATTAAATTAGCGCAGCGGGCGCCCCCGGGAGCGGGGAGTTTGACGAGGCAGAGGGGGCGCCGGACAGACAGATCGGGGCGCACGGGCGGGCGTGAGCGCGCACTAGAAAATCTTCGTCGGGGGGGGGGGGGGGGGGGGGAGTTCGCCCAGGGCGGAAATGTGGCCAGGACCTGCGCTGCCTAAGAAACAGTTCTGCCCTAGTCAGAATTGAACGCCAATCCAAGTGTCTCTTAAGCTTCGATTTAAAAAGGCTGAGGTCAGTAGTTGTGCGAATGTCAGGGGGCAGTTTGTTCCAGTCTGGGAGCATTCACCCCACTGTTCCAATCTCGACCTAAGGACTTCTAACAGAAGGTGACCAGAAGAGCACAAGGCTCTGACATAATTGCGAAAAGTTAAAATCACTGAAAAGTAAGAGGGCGCCAAGTCATTAATGGCATAAAAAACAGACAACAGAAGTTTAAAATCAATTCTAAAACAGACTGGAAGCCAGTGGAGTGACGACAGGGGTAATGCATTCGTGTCTGGACATGCTAGTTAAAATCTCCAATTTGTGCAGCGTTCTGCACAAATTGGAGATGAGAAATTGATGACTGACTGAGGCCAACATATAGGGCATTGCAGTAGTTCAGTCTGGAACTGATGAAAGCCTGGATTGCCCTCTCGAGATCCTGCCGACTGAGAAAAGGCCAGGAGACTGAGCTGAAAAAAGCTTGTGCTGACAACAGAGCTATATATTTGTCAAATTTGAGCCCATTATCAAATGCTACCCAAAGATTTTGACATTTGATTTAAAAAGGGGGGGCCGAGTGCCAGAGTTTGTAGTGAAAACATTCAACATAGATGGTGAACCAAATAAAATGCATTCAGTTTTGCTGTCATTAACATTACATTACATTACATTGCATTTAGCAGACGTTTTTATCCAAAGCGACTTACAGAGGAGGACATAAGCTGAAAGAGGTGTAAAGGAGCACAGAGTAGTTGTTAGTTTTGTGAGGCAGGGAAGCATTCTTGAAAGAGAAAGGTTTTTACAAGCTTTTTTAAAAGTAGTAAAGGGATGTTGCAGTTCTTGTAGCCGTTGGTAGGTCATTCCACCATTTGGGGACAACCACAGAGAAGAGTTTAGAGTGACCTCGCTTTGCGAGAGGTGAGGGTACGATTGAATGAGCGGAGCGTAACGCCCTGGTTCGGGACGTGAGCCTTTAGTAAGACGTTGAGATAGCCAGGGGCAGATCCTGAAATGGTTTTGTAGGCTAGCGTCAGAGCTTTGTGTTTAACTCTGGCTGCTACAGGCAGCCAGTGCAGGTCGCTAAAGAGTGGGGTGACGTGTGTCCGTTTGGGTTGGTTAAAAACTAGTCGCGCTGCAGCATTCTGGACCATTTGCAAAGATTTTAATTGCACAAGCAGGTAGGCCGGACAGGAGCGAGTTGCAATAATCGAGGCGAGAGGTGACTGTAGCCTGTATCAGGCGGAATATTGGGTAAGGTATGGTCTGATTTTTTTTGTATAGTACAATGCATAGCGACATGACCTCGCTACGGAGGAAATGTGCTCAGAGAAAGAAAGACGATCATCTAGTACCTCGCTCAGGTTTTTAGCAGCATGGTTAGGGGTAATAGTGACAGTGCCAATTTTCAAGTTGATGTCATGGCGGATTGACTCATGGGCTGGGATGATCAGGAGTTCTGTTTTTGACAGATTAAGCTGTAGATGGTTTAAGTGCAAAAAGTTCTGTGCCAGCCACTGCTTTATATCTGTAATGCAGTCCACCAGCTTAGTAAGGGCAGTGTTTTCGTTTGGTTTCATGGGTTAAATATATCAGCAAATCGTCGGCGTAAAAGTGAAAAGGTTGCTGTTGATATGCTCTCATTTCATACTGATAAATGTGTTTTGATTTTCGTTTCATGATTTTTGTCACATGACCCTAATCAGGGAATTGTCCGCAGGTACGCTGTGTCCCTAATTAATAAACAGGTGAGCCTGTGTTTGTGGGAACTCACGCAGCATGAAGCAACGTGGTCGTGTGTTATGTGATACATTTAACGCTACAAAGAAATATACTCTGCTAACAGGTTATGGGCCCAGAATAATCCCATAACACAAAGTTTGCGTGACCTGCCAGGTGAAAGTCGCAACTTGTACAGCGTGCACCTGAGAGCTGAGAGCATGAGCAGAAAGGAAAAGGAGACAACAAGTAGCCGCTGGGCGAGGCTCGTTTTTGATGGTGACGAGAAGAATTATGAGATATGGGAAACCAAGTTTTTGGGCCATCTATGTCTCCAAAAATTAAAAGACACAATCCTAAACGAACCCGACGAAGATGAAGATGACGGGAAAAACGCAGAGGCCTACGCGGAGCTCATTCAGTTTTTGGATGACAAAAGCCTGTCACTGGTGATGTGTGAAGCTGCAGATGATGGACGCGGTGCGCTGAAGATTCTCCGTGAGTACTATGCTGGGAGAGGAAAACCCAGAATAATTAACTTGTACACAGAGTTAACCTCACTGCAAAAGTCGCCCACCGAGAATGTCACAGAGTATGTCATCAGAGCAGAGACTGCGATCACAGCCCTAAGAAGCGCAGGTGAAACGCTCAGTGATGGACTTTTAATAGCAATGGTGCTGAAAGGGTTACCAGAGACATTTAAACCTTTTGCAATACATGTAACCCAGAGCGAGGCTGAAATAAAAATGACTTTTGCTGAGTTTAAGACAAAGCTCCGAAGTTATGAGGATGTTGAAAACATGCACGCAACTGTGTCTGAGGACAATGTCATGAAGGCAAGAGCACAGTTTGGCACAAACCGTGTGCCGGCCGGAGCAAAGGACAGCAGTTATATGGACATTGTGTGTTACAAGTGTGGTGCAAGTGGACACATAGCTAGATCCTGTTTGCGCAGACGATGGTGCAATCACTGCAAAAATAACACACATAACAGTGCGAGCTGCAGACGAAACAAGCAGCGGGATGATGCGCGTAAAGCAGTCGACGAGACTGGAGACAAGGAGTATGCATTTCAGATTCGCGACTCGGAGGAATCGACGCTGCATGTCAAGACGAAGGGCCTGATGGTGGATGCAGGTGCGACGTCTCACATAATCACGGACATCGGAAAGTTCAAGAAGTTTGACAGCAGTTTCCAAGCTGGGACCCACTGCATGGAGCTAGCTGACGGACCAGGTGCAGAGGAGTGGCCAAGTGCAGAGGTGACGCAGAGGTGTGGCTCATAGACAGCGGGGGCAGCAGCTTCCGAACAACGCTGAGGGGTGCCTTATACATCCCGACTTACCCACAGAATATCTTTTCTGTGAGAGCTGCCACTTCCAGCGGAGCCACCGTGACCTTCAGTAAGAAGAAAAATGTGCTGCTGCACAGAGACGGTACCGAATTCCGCATACACGTACACAACAAGCTTTATTATCTGCACACATCAGAAACCATGTGTAAGAGTAATGACCAGTGTAAGAAAAGCCTTGATTTGCAGAGCTGGCATGAAATCTTAGGACATTGCAATTATGCAGATATAATGAAACTGAAAAATGTTGTGGATGGAATGGAAATTAAGAATGAAAGCAACAAACCTGTTTCGCGGTGTGAAGTATGCATTAAGGGGAAGTTTGTCCAAACTAGGAACAGAGGGCCAGATGCGAGGGCTAAAGCACCTCTGGACATGGTACATACTGACCTAGCCGGTCCGATAGATCCAATGTCTAAAGATGGTCATAAATATGCACTTTCTTTCACAGATGATTATTCTAGTGCAATTTTTGTTTACTTTTTGAAACACAAAAGTGACACTGTACAAGCTACAGAAAAATTCATTGCTGATGTGGCGCCCTATGGCAAAATAAAATGTATGCGATCTGACAATGGCACAGAGTACACATGCAGAGAGTACCAAGCATTAATGCGCAGGATAGGTATTAGGCATGAGACTTCCGCCCCATATTCTCCGCACCAAAATGGTACAGCAGAACGCAATTGGCGAACCTTGTTTGAGATGGCCAGGTGTATGTTACTAGAGAGTAAGCTGCCAAAGATGCTGTGGACCTATGCTGTCCAGACAGCTGCTGTAGTAAGAAATAGGTGCTTTAATAGCCGCACAAAACAGACGCCTTACTACATGTTAACAGGCAGGCGGCCAAATATTGCCAAAATGCAGAAATTTGGACAAGTGTGTTACACTTACAAACAACAAAAAGGAAAGTTGGACTCTAAATGTGAGAGAGGCATTTTTATTGGATATGATAAAAATAGTCCTGCTTTCATAGTGTACTATCCCAGCACCAGAAAAGTACAAAAACACAGACTTGTCGAGTTTGTAGTTAAAAAGAAAGAGGAGGTACTGGATGCAGAAGATGATTTTGACATTCAAAATGAGAGAAAATCCGTGGCAATCCCACTAGCTAACCCACAAGCAGTAGGAAACCAGGAAGTGTTCACAGACAATGAGACAGATGTGAAAGATGAACAAAATGCTCAAACAGTAAAAACAGAAAACGAAGACGGTAGAAAGGAAGAATACAAACCTGATGAGAAACGTTATCCTGACAGAGAGAGAAGAAAGCCTGACTTTTATGGTGATCATGTATGTGGTTTTGAGGAGGATATTACCAATATTGACTACTGTTACAGACTCCTGTGTAATGTTCCTCAAACATACACAGAAGCAATCATCTCAGTCAATGCAAAACAATGGGTTGATGCTATGGACGAAGAAATGCAGTCACTACAAGACAATGTAACTTTTACCTTAACCACTCTACCCAAGGGCAAAGATGTAGTGGGGGGTAAATGGGTTTATGCAATGAAAAAGAACACTGATGGATCAGACAAATACAAAGCCCGATATGTAGCCAAAGGATTTAGCCAAAAGAAAGGGGTAAACTATGATGAGACTTTCTCCCCTACAGCTAATATGACCAGTATCCGGGTATTAGCACAGAAAGCAGCACAGGATAATCTAGTTGTCCACCAGATGGATGTAAAAACTGCTTATCTTCATGCACCAATTGAGTATGAAATCTACATTGAACAACCTGAAGGTTATGAAGTTGCATCGAAAGAAGGTGACAAACTAGTGTGCAAACTAGAAAAATCCCTGTACGGTCTAAAACAATCAGGACGCAACTGGAATAAAATGTTACATGATTATTTGTGTGAGATGCAGTTTGTACAGAATCCGGCCGATCATTGTGTTTATAGCAAAATTACTGAACAAGAAAAAGTGCACATGATTATATGGGTCGATGATTTGATTATTGGTGGGTTAGGGTTAGGGTTAGGGTTAGGGTTAGGGTTAGGGTTAGGGTTAGGGTTAGGGTAACCCTAACCCTAACCCTAACCCTAACCCTAACCCACGATGACAATGTCTTACAATGTGTTAAAGAAATGTTGAAATCCAAATTTAGAATGAAAGACCTAGGGAAACTGACACATTTTCTGGGAATTGACTTTGATCAGTCAGTATATTGTGTTAAGATGTCACAATGCGAATATGTACAGAAAATTCTGAAGAGATTTGACATGTCTAAGTGTAAGTCCAGAGCTACCCCCTGCGAACAGAAACTTGATTACAGTGATAATGCTGAAAAAATTGATGATGTGAAAAAGTACAGAGAGGCAGTTGGGAGCTTAATATACCTAGCAACTTGTACAAGGCCAGACCTGAGTTTTATAGTGAGTAAACTATCTGAGTATTTCACTAGACCAACTGTCGATCAATGGACAACCGTAAAGCATGTGCTGAGATACCTAAAAGGTACTCAAAATAAGGAACTTTGTTTCAAAAAGCACAAAGATGAAAACATAATCCATGCTTATAGTGATGCCGACTGGGCCGCTAATATTGATCGAAAAAGCACAACAGGTTACTGTATCAGCTTGAACATAAATGGGCCATTTGTGTCATGGAAGACTAAAAGACAGCCTACAGTTGCACTCTCTACTTGTGAGGCTGAATATATGGCTTTAGCTGCGACCATCCAGGAGTGTCTGTACTTAAAACAGCTTCTGAAATATTTTGACGGACAGGTATACAGGTGTTAAGTCTATGAGGATAACCAGGGCACTATAGCTCTAGCCAAAAACCCTGTACATAGGCAAAGATGTAAGCATGTGGATATTAAATACAACTTTGTAAGATCCACACTACAGAATGTTGACATGACATTGGAGTACTGCCCAACCAATGAAATGGTTGCAGACATCCTAAAGAAACCAGCTAGTAAGCTGAAGTTAATGAACTTTGAGACCTTTATGTTTGGTTAAATGAACTCTGAAATTTGTGTGAACAAATGTAAAGAAAAAAAAACCTGTGGCGATTTGTGTTAACATGATGATTTCTGTAAAATGTGAGCAAGTGGGGGTGTTGATATGCTCTCATTTCATACTGATAAATGTGTTTTGATTTTCGTTTCATGATTTTTGTCACATGAACCTAATCAGGGAATTGCCCGCAGGTACGCTGTGTCCCTAATTAATAAACAGGTGAGCCTGTGTTTGTGGGAACTCACGCAGCATGAAGCAACGTGGTCGTGTGTTATGAGATACATTTAACGCTACAAAGAAATATACTCTGCTAACAGTTGCGTTTTTTTATAATTGATCCCAAAGGTAGCACAATGAAACCAGAATAGGGCCACGAATAGATCCCTGTGGCACCCCACATGGCAGGGATGCACTTGAGGAGCTCTATCAGGATCTAAAACCATTCTAAAATTTATCAAGAATAGAATTGATCTCCAAAAATGTCTGTAATTGAATAAAAACAACTTTTCTAAAACCTTAGAAAGAAAAAGCAAGTGGGAGACAGTTCTAAAATAGGAGAGCACAGAGGGGTCAAGATGTGTTTTTTTAGGGGGGGCCTAACCATAGCTGGAACTATAAAACAAGCAGACTTGACGCAACAGAACTCAGAACCTCCTTCAAAAACTTGGCTGGAATGGTATCTAAGGGACAGTTCATGGGTTTCATGACACTAACCATCTTATTAAAAGACGACAGAGAAATGGTCTCAAACCACTCAAAACAGCAGTCTGTGCCGGAGGAGCACAGACATCATCAAGGGACATATTTATATTACAGATATTCTGCCTGACAGATGTCACTTTATCAGTGAAAAAAGACAAACTTTTCGCAGGTTGCAGTGGAGGCATTGGACAGGACAGTGGGGCGTGGATTAACGACAGAATCAATAGTATTAAATAGCAGCCTTGGATGATGAGAGCTGTTAGCTATCATGGAGGACAAATATTTGGACTTGGCTTCCTTTAGAGCTGGTAAGCAGCCAAACTGTCCCTTAACTAGCCCAGGGATACATGCAGTTTATCCTTTTTCCACAGCTGTTCAGCATTGTTGGCTGAGCAGACGGGTGTAGTCATTCAACCAGGGATCTGACTTGGTTTTGGTAGTTTTTTGCCGAAAAGGGGCAACAGAGCCAAGAATGTTGAATGAAAAGTGGAGAGTAGATTGTCTGGACAAAGGGGAGGAACCAGCCAACAGTCATAAAGCAGCTGAGAGTTCCTAAAGGCAGCGGCAAACTCCCCAGCCGTTGATAGAGTAAAGATTTGGCGTCTGTGAGCTGGGGAAACTGGCTTATTGGCAGGTGGGGGGCAGCAAAGTCGAAAACAACAGGGAGTTGATCCGAGATAGCAGTGTCGGCTATTTCTCTGAGGGAAACTGAAAGCCCATGAGAAATGACAAGGTCAAGAGTGTGCCCATGCTCATGTGTTGGTGGAATAACAGATTGAGTAAGATCAAAAGAATCTAAAAGGCCTTTGAATTCATTGGCCAGTTGATTTGCGCAACAAACATAAATATTAAAGTCTCCACAAATCAACAGTGTATCAAACTTTGGGATAAACTCAGACAAAAACTCAGAGAACTTTAAGAAAGTCCTTATTAAATCTGGGTGGGTGGTAAACTGTGGCACAGCACAGGGCAGGTGAGGGCGATCACGAACAGCTGCAGTTCAAAGCTGGAGTGATTATTAGAGGTTATTATTTAGTTATTATTGTTTTATTAGGTCTCTTCTCCTCTGTCATTACCTCCTTTTAGGTTGCTACATTGCCTGCTTACAGAGCTCTGGTTCTGGTACCGGAAAACCTCCACTTTCTGTCTCAACTCAACTCAACTTTATTTATAAAGCCCTTTAAAGACAGCTGCAGCTGACACAAAGTGCTGTACATAAAATAGAAAATGAAATATAAGACATATAAGGCATAAAACATAAGAACAATATAAAAACAATAATAAACGATAGAACAGTGTTAAAATAATAATAAAGCAAAAACAAAACAGAGTCTCATGCTGGGTTAAAAGCCAAGGAATAAAAATGGGTCTTAAGACATGTTTTAAAAATGGACAGTAAAGGGGCTTGTCTAATGCGTAGAGGGAGTTCATTCCATAATTTAGGATCAGCAGTGGAAAAGGCTCTATCCCCTCTGAGCTTCCGTTTAGCCCTAGGTACCTCCAGGAGCAACTGATTAGCTGACCTGAGGCACCGGGCAGGAGTGTATGGGTGGAGCAGCTCAGAGAGGTAAGGCGGGGTGAGACCATTTAAAGATTTAAAAACAAATAAAAGAATTTTAAAATGGACTCTAAAATGCACAGGCAGCCAGTGGAGAGAGGCTAAAATGGGAGTAATGTCTTCCCTCCTACGTGTTCCAGTTAGGAGGTGAGCAGCAGCATTTTGAACTAAATGGAGACGTGCGAGGGAGGACTGGCTGACTTCAGGATAAAGTGTGTTACAGTAATCCAGCAGCAATGTGATGAAGGCCTGAATTACTGTTTCAAAGTGCTTTTGTGCAAGGAAGGGCTTCACCTTTGCCAGCTGCCTAAGATGAAAAAAGCTGGACTTGACTATTGCACAGATTTGCCAGTCGACTTTAAAATCACTGTCCATCTTAAAACCCAAGTTTGTGACTGTTTGCTTCCTGAAATGCACCAAGGGGCCCAAATCAACAGGAAGTGGTTCACAAGAGCCACTGGGACTGAACACCATTACTTCTGTTTTATTTTCATTCAATTTTAAAAAGTTCAAAGACATCCAGGCTTTAATGTCTTCAAGACATAACAGAAGTGGTTTCAAAGAGAAGGCATCCTTCTTCTTTAGTGGTACATAGATCTGGCTGTCATCAGCGTAACAATAAAAAGACCATGCTTTCTCAGGATGAAACCCAGGGGCAGCAGGTACAGTAAGAAAAGCAGGGGCCCTAAAATTGAACCCTGTGGAACTCCATATGACAGCGGAGCAGTACGGGACTCAGAACCACCGAGGCTTACACACATGGTCCAGTTTGGCAGGTAGGACCTGAACCAGTCCAACATGCTACCAGAGATGCCTACTGCAACCGATGCACTAGAATGCTGTGGTCCACTGTATCAAGCTGAGTTTAAGCTGAGGAGTAGAAGGGTCACATAATCTCCAGAGTCATTCGTGAGGATCCATGAGGATGTCATTAAAAACTCTTAATAGAGCTGACTCTGTGCTATGTAATGTTTCAATAAAAAAGTGCAGGAAACTATTGCATATTTCGGGGGAAGCCTCTATGCACCCAGGCTGGGGGGGGGGGGATTGAGAACAGCTCAATAGTTTTAAATAACACACGCGGGTTGTGATGATTAGAGTCGATAAGGTTGGACAGGTATTCTCTTTTGGCCTCTTTAACAGTGCTCTGGTAGCAGTGCCAACTGTCAATCTAAAACACATGTGGTACAAACATTAACATGTGAGCTCACAGTCCAGGCATCCTAGCCAACAACCTGAGCTAACATTAGCTAACGGCAGCAGTTACAGTTTGCAGCAGTTTACTTTACTGTCCATCAGTAAATCACGGAGAGTTGATGCGGAGCAGCTGGAGGAAGATCAGAGGAAAAACGACATAACATAAAATATAAATATAATATTATATAATATCAAATATGATCCAGTTTCTTCAGATTAAATGAAATAATTGGTGGTGTGTGCTGCTGTGTGTTATGTACTTCTCATGTGAGCTCATACCTGCAGCACACAGGATTTTGACTGTAAAAATGGAAGCTATTACACTCACTGTTTCGTTCTTCTCAGGTGTGACTGTAACAGCCTCGTCTTGTAAACAGAACAAAGGGCTACTGAAGGCTATCTAGCAACACACCAACAAAACATTGCAGCTTTACAGAATGGTAATGTACTGCCATGCATATTTGTGAATGTGAAATTTTGGATGCAAACTTACTCTTGGAAACCTTTGCCTTTACTGGCCTCAGCCTGTTGTGTCCACTAGAGGCACTAAGTGGTGCTCTAGCTTCCCCTGTTCTAATGAATTTGTACATAGAGTTCTATTTTTGACTTTTTGATGTTGACCTTTTTCCATTTGTAATGTTTTCAGTCTGATGATTGGCTTGGGTATTATGTAATATCTGGATGAAAGAAATATAAGTCACTTACCAGTTCATATCTTTGTAACATCAACTGCTCTGCACTCTTCTACGTGTGTTAAAAGGATTTTGTGGTGTGTGTGTATATATATATATATATATATATATATATATATATATATATATATATATATATATATATATATATATATATATATGCAGTGGTTACACTGGTTCAAAGATCTATGATCATGGCCTGATCTAATGTCTGTACATCAGTGAATCATACCAAAATCAAAGCTGTGCCTTTAAGTAATCTGTTTTCTTACAGCATTTTTGTGATTTCCATGTTTCATGAAAAGGTAAAAGCCTGACAAGACAAGGTTTCTTGTCAGTTGCTCTCGACAAAAAGAAAACAAGGATTAGATATTAAAACACAATTTAAAATATACTTCTTTTCAGCATGGACACAACATATAACCGTCAGCACAGATACAAATGGGGTGACAGTATAAGGAGTTCTAGACAGGTAGATTGATGAGTATTGTCAGCCTAGAACATTGTTGTCTTGTTAAACCCAGATAATGAATTACTGGCATAGCATACAATTTCTCACAAACCTGTTAAACATCTATACTGGTTTTGTGGATTTTTTTTGAGGATGTTCTTTGTATATTTGTGTTTATGTCTGTGTCGGTAACCCCTTACTTTCACAGTTTGGTTTCCACAAGTCAGAATGAAGACACCTGCTCTGCTCTTTGTAGCCCTGCTGCTGCTGCTGGTTTCTGTGGTTCCAACTATAAGTAAGCTTCAGCCTCAAAGTATTTTTTTTAACTTAACAGAAAATAGGAAAATGGTCAAGGATTGTTTTATTCTTGAAGCGTCACACAGAGGTAACAAGAATCCACCCTCAAAAGGTCCCCCAGTCTTCAACATTACAGATTGTTGTTCTATTCCCTTTTCCATACTTTATCTTCTGTGCTAACTTTGACTCCATTTTCCGCAGGCTTTGATCAGACTCCCATAACTATTCGGGTGACAAACGCTGTAACACCCTCCCCAAACAAGACCTACAGCACTTATTTCAGAGGAATCTTAATTGGTGGACTAAGGAGGCTACAGAATATAAGCTCATGCTTTACGTAAGACCATCACATCTACTCATCTACTATCTTTTCTTTCAGCAACATTAACATTTTTATTAAATTAAAAGCTTTTGATTCACTTTTTCAACAGTTTTAACTATACACCTACAGAGAGCAGCAAATGTCTGTGTTCACTCAAGTTTGTGTTTTAACGTGTCATGCATGTTATGTCACAATTTTCTGATCATAGCTACACTGCAGTAACTGCCTGATTTCTGGGTCAGCAGTGAACATGTTAAAGAACTCTTATAAAACCAGAGTGATAATCCGACCAGAAGTCAATCCATATGACATCAGGTGATATTCATGCCAACTGCAGGGAAGAATAGATAAATATCCAGCTAAATGTTTAAGTTGAGTTTATCGCAGTGGATTCACTGTGAGAAGAGGAGGGGATGTCTAAAATGGCCTTAAGTCTTTCAGAAAGATATCTGCTGTCGTCTTTGCAGATTCACCTACAAAGAGGATCCAAACTACGGCTTATTCCTGGAGAGCGTCAACGGTTTGGCTGGAAATTTCCCAGAACGCACCTACTGGGAGTTGGGGTCAAGAAAACCAACAACCATACAATAACACCTAATGAGTGAGTCAGCCACGAAAACACCATGGCTTTTTTTTTACAGTCAACAGCCATTCAAATCAGCTAATTACCTTGTTGGGTCCGAGCACCGACAGCAGTGCGGGGACCTATTTGAACTGAAGAAATTTTTCTGCACTATTATTATTTTACCTCTTTTCCCTCTTCTGGGACGAAATACGTGCCTGTAACGTTTGCGTTTTGCTAGCGCGTCATGCCTGTGAAAAAATTTGATTATTTGGCGATCCCGTGCATTGGCGTTACAAATTACAAATTTTCAAAAACGCAAAAAAAATGGGGTGACTTTGGCGTAGGACAACAAAATTCAGTACACGCATGTGTCATACCCAGACGCACAAAAATGCTTGGGGACACCATGGTGCCAGATACACAGGAAGTCGGCCATTTTGGGTGGAAGTTGCATTTTGGCGCCATTTTTGCCTATTTCCACACCTCGCATATGATCAAACTCGTCCTACAGATTAAATGCTAACGGCTTCAAACTTGGCCAGGTTACTCTTAAGCCATGGGGGATTAAAAGTTATAGACAACTTTTCCAAAGTCTAAACGGCATGGCCGTGACGATGCCTCAAACTTGGAAGACTTGCCACTGCTCACCACAAAACACAAAGTCGCTTATTACTTGTGGATACATTGTCCTATCCTGACCAAACGTCATAGGGTGGATGCTGGACACAGCCTAGACACTTACATATGCTCATACTCACACTCACCTATAGCGCCACCTGGTGGTGGTTGGAAATGTCACACTTCACATATCAAGGTGTCACGTCAATCTGGATCACTGCAGTGTCATCAAATTAAAAGTCGTGTGATGGCGTTTGCGGTTTGAACGCCTTTTCATCATCGCACAGTCATGAAACTTGGCACACGTCCGCCCTGACAACCTCGTACATATGTAAGGGGTATCGTGTAGGTGGAGCGAAATGGCTCTATAGTGTCCCCTACAAATTTTCAAACCCCCCCTGCCATTCGGGATCCTTTTGCATAGGCGGACGAAATTCGCTACACGCCTCCGTCATGCCCAGATGCACAAAAAAGCCTCTGGACGCCATGATGCCATATGCACAGAAACGGACATTTTGGGTGGAAGATGCAATTTGGCACCATTTTTGCCCAATTCCACACCTCGCATATGACTGGACTTGTCCTACAGAATGAATGAGTGAATAAAAGTTATGGAGATCTTTTCAAAAGTCTGAACCCTGTGGCCGTGGCGTCCCCTTAAAGTTTGGGGACCCTCTGTGACTGCTATGACAGCTTTCCATACTTGTGGCTGTGTGTTTGTCTCCTTCTGGTGGCCAAAAGCTGGTTTGCTGCAGCTTCTTGTTGTCGTGATGTACATGTGATTTTCGCAGCCTGCTCTACACTTGACGGACGGGTGTGCAATGCGCGTGGGATGGCATCCAGCGCCTACCCCGACGTGCGCCGTTGCGAGGGCCCATACATGTTTTGTGTGAATCTTCCTGAAATAAAAAAAAAAAATCTAATCTGTGTTCAGCAAAACAACTTTAATTTTCCAGTTGCTGCAATCCCTGGTCCTGTCTGAATGTGTCTTTACAGACAATAAAAGGTACCTCAATGCCAAGTGGCGTGGAAAAACATCAGTATTAGATGAACAAGCAATGAGAACAGACTGAATGTTCCAGTCAGGGTGTGGTCCTTTGTTGCTCAGTGTGTCAATTGTTCATTTTCCATGATTGTAGACGGACAGGAATTTGAAATGCTATTTAAATTAACTGATGTGTGATGATGGTTGTTTCATGAGTTGAAAACTTCTGTTCTAGAAAACACACAATCTTTCAATAGCTTGTACAAAACTGAGGTGACATGTTAATGTGTTTGTGACGTGTTCATGAAAAATTCTTGTGATTTTTAATGATGATATATTTGGATATCATT
Organism: Collichthys lucidus; assembly: GCA_004119915.2. Classification (NCBI taxonomy): domain Eukaryota; kingdom Metazoa; phylum Chordata; class Actinopteri; family Sciaenidae; genus Collichthys; species Collichthys lucidus. Next base: position 513,332 of record CM014096.1, on the reverse strand, counting down.
CCTTATCAGTCTCTGCAGCTAACTCTTCAGGTTCACAGTTTGGTTTTTAGAAGTCAGAATGAAGACGCCTGCTCTGCTCTCAGTAGCCCTGCTGCTGCTGCTGGTTTCTGTGGTTTTAACTACAAGTAAGCTTCAACCTCAGAGTAATTGCTTTGCAGTGTCACAAAATGTTAACATTCATGGTCAGGGAAAGTAGTAATTTATTTCATTTATTTAGTTTTATTTTTCTGTTTTATCTGACATTACAGATATATTTCTTACCTTTCCTTTATTAGAGTAATCTACATGATTGGCATGGTGTTTGTTTATTTTTGTTTATTTTGGTCTTAGGTTCTCAATTAATATTCATTTTCACTACTAGATATTTAGGCCAAGCTAAAGTAAATGGGATACATGATGAAACGTATTGTTGTTATTGTGATAGTGTTTTTGTGTTTTATGTGTCTTTTATTAGTGAGTGTTTTATATCATTGAAATTGTTAGAAAAGGTAGGCTAATATTTTGACATAACTGCAAGATAAAGGAAAAATGTAAATTATTTGTGTTCAAGGAACACATTTCAACTCTAAAAATGAGCTGAAATGAAAATCAGAATGGGTGTAGATATATATTTAAGGCATGGTGTAGGGAGGGAGGATTTAAAAAGGAACTGCATCACAGAATGGGAAGTGGATTATGACAGATGTAATAGTACACTTAATAAATACAATAAATATATACACTCAAATGAAATTACATTATTAAATTCAAAATGATGAAAGAATTTATAGAATATATAATATAAGACTTTTTTTTAAGATAATGAACATTTATGACTTGAAGTGTGATCACCACAATGTCTAGGGGTCATTGTTTTCAAGAGACACAGCATTAAGATTGGGTTATAGAAATAAAACAAATATTTGATAAAGGAGAGGGGCTTAATAGATGAGATAAATGATTTATATTAAAGACTATAAGAAAACACACACTGTATTCATGTTACTGAAAGGAAAAAGTTAACATGACTCTGTCTTGAACCTTTTGTTCTGATGGGAATCTACCTTCATCTTATATTTTTGTTACCTGATACCTTTATCTTCTCATAACTTAATTTGCTGGATTACCTACTAATGTTATACATTTGAGAATGCTTTGTGTGAATTTTCCTGAAATAAAAAAATACATTCTTTACAGAATTAAGTCTGTGTTCAGCAAAATGAATTGTTTTGTGTTATGATGTCCATAAAAACACATCTCTAAAGAAACACATCAGAAAGAAAAAAAACTTCATATGTGGACAGTTGTTTTGTCAGTATAATCCATAAAAATAAAATGACTTCAAAAATGAAGTGTGAATTCACGACAGGTTTGCAATTTCCAATTTCTTTCCCCAATCACAGCAACCTCATACAGAGACAACACAGTCTACACAAAAACGACAAAAACTTTGGTGACATGCAGGACAGTCTCAGTGTTAAGGCACAGGTAAATGTTTAAATAGTGTAATAAACTGCATTTAATTCATTCTTACCTAAACTCAGCATTTCCTTCCTGCTCTGCTCGCTGTTCTTGAAGGAGGATCTGACCACATGTTGAGAAAGACTCAACAGGTCCAGGCTCCACAGTGTTCTTCATATTCAGTATAAAGGAGGTTGGATGAATTCATCTATAGAAAACAGAAGACAATAAAAACAGTAAAATCATTCAGTTAACAGTCATTTATGGTTGGAATACAGTTGGTATTCTGAAATATTTGACATTGTCTTTTTGTTCTGCACAGCAGAATCAAATGGTAAATGGACTGTACTTATTTAACACCTTTGTAGTCTTCCGAACACTTAAATCACTTTTACAGAACATATCACATTCATCACTCAGTGATTGGCTGCTATACAAGGTGCAAACTGCTCATCAGGAGGAAATGGATCACTTTCACACACACACACCGATGGCACAGACTTTGGGAGCAATTTGGGGTTCAGTATCTTGCTCAAGGACACTTCAACATGCAGACTGGAGAGGCCAGGGATCAAAGCACGGATCTTCATTACCTTCATGTAATTCAATTAACAGGATGATTCAAGGAGTCAGCTCTCATTTTGCTTTCATTCTCTGCTGAGGTTCAAATTTTGACATTTTTAAACACTTCCTGGTTTTGGCGTAAAACAGAATGTACAACTGCACTCTGACAGAGGTTTTACAGGATAAGGAAACTGTGTGTCTTTGTGTATGTGACAGCAGGTGTTTTCCCAGACAGGAAGAGTTGATGTTGTAATTGATCAGGTTTCATGATCTCTCTCTCTCTCTCTCTCTCTCTCTCTCTCTCTCTCTCTCTCTGTCACAGACACACATGTCTGAAACTTCACTAAAGAGATGGAAAGTAGTTTGATAAACAGATTCACGAGGAGTGATGAGGAGACTGGAACATTCTTCAAATCAACACATGAAACGAACATAATGTACATATGTTGCATTTCTCTTTGTGACTATTTAGAGGGGTAGATGAGGGAAGGCTGGCAGATTTGAGAAGAAATTACAGCAACAGTCTACAGAAGCACAAAAGGGAAACAGTTCTCCAGAGTTGTCCAAAGAAGCCACAAATGTTCTGGATCAGATAAACAATAAGCTAATCAGTTCTCTCAGTCGAAGTGTCTTTGGGCAAGATACTGAACCCTAAAACCCCCTTTGCAGTGACTTTCGGTCTTTGGATCACACTAGTGTTAGATATAAACCGGTGCATCTCATACAGATACTGATGGGTACTCTAATGCCCAGAGGCACAAATAAACATCAGTACAAAACAACTCAGGAATGACAGGAATTAAAAATGCTCAGCTGGATATCAGCCTGATGTATGATAATTGGTTATTTCACTCTTATGTGATCTGTTCAGGTTCACAGTTTGGTTTTTAGAAGTCAGAATGAAGACACCTGCTCTGCTCTCTGTAGCCCTGCTGCTGCTGCTGCTGGTTTCTAAATGTTAAAATTCCTCGTCAAGTAGTTGTAAAGGTTTTAGTTTCCTGTTTTATGCTTGAGGTATCCACAAGGCTGGAACCAAACCCAGTGGACATAACAAGAATCCATTCTCAAAAGGTCCCCAGTCTCTAACATTACACATTATTTTTCTGCTCACTATTTTATTTTCTGTGCTAACTTTGACTTTTCTTGCATTTTCTTCAGGTTCTGACCAGATCTGCATTACTGTTCTGGTGGCAAACACTGTAACAAACGCACCCAACAAGACTTACAGCACTAACGTGACTTTCAGAGGAATCTTAATAGGTGGACTGAGGAGACTAAACAACTCCGAGACAGCAAACTTTATGTAAGATTGTCCATTTTAACAACCGCATTTCATATTTAGTTTTGGTATTCGGCCAACCATTTAATTTCTATTCGGTTTCGGTTTCGGCCGAAAAGTTTCATTTCGGTGCATTCCTAATTGTAACTATATCTGCCTCTTGTCTTTTTTTTACCTGCTCCTTTTCTATTTAGAATGAGATGTGGTCGGATTAACATAATGCCTGAGTTTTGAGTTATTTAAGATCAGATCAGTCTAAAAAATCTCTCTTTCCTCTCATCGTTTTACCAGGGCAGACAATTTTTTAAGAACTTTCATATGTCTTTAGTAGTGATTTTCAAACTGTGGTGGTACGCACGCTCCCTTGATGTGCGGAGGAAATTACTATTTTTTTTTATTATTTAAACATTTTCAATTAAATAAATCAATACAAAATCATACCAAAATGAATATTAAACTATATTAATGTTGAAATGTAATTTACAATCTGTTCTCTTTCCTGTGATATATTTTTTTTCAATGTAGTGCTACATAGTCACGTTGAAGCGTGCACTTGCATCACCCCGATTCCCGATTTGTTATGAATTAATCTGTAATAGGAAAATACTAAGAGAGTGAGAAAGCGGTTACATTCAACACAAATAACCCCCCCCCCCCCCCCCCCCCCCCCCCCCCCCGCCCCCCCAGTCTTAGTCTTGTGTCAGAGTTTATTCTTAGTCTTTGTCACTTTTAGTCTTTCACAAATCAGTTTTGTTTGTCATATTTTAGTCGACTAAAAGTCTCAAAAGTTTAGACTTTGTTTCAGTTTGTCAAAACATTTTAGTCTTTTTCTATTTATTTCAGGAATATTTTTTTTGTTTATTAATTCCAGTTCACTTGTGTTCCACAGTTAACATATTGATTAAATGTCTCGATTGGCAAATCAGTTTATTTGCTTTATCTTGATTTTTTTTGCAGGTATTGGATGTTACATTCCAAGAGCAAATGACCAAATCATCCTGAACTTTAACATGTTTTAAGTTTCAGCAGCAGATACTGTTGATTAAAACAGTTATTACTGCAAAGATGCACATATTAAAAAATACACACATTCACTACAATTAGCTGATGATAAACCTGACCAGCCACAATCACATAATCAAACCATTACCCGCAGTAGTCATCGTCACACAACCTTATCATATGTAGTGTTTCTGTAGTGTTGACAAAACCCTTACATGAAACTAAAGCTCCCTGTGATGTCCAGGGGGAAAATGTGACATTTTTTTTATATCCTTAAGGAATATATGAAGTTTAGCTAACTGATAGGTTTCCTCAGGCATGATCGATGAATATCATTGGGAGTCATCAGCATAACGATCAAAGTTAATGGAGTGATGTTCCCTAAAGGAAGCATACATAGGCTGAATCGAAGTGGTCTAAGCACACCGTAAAAGAATTTGATGGTCAATGTTGTCAAATGTGGCAATTAGATCTAATCAGACAAGTACTGTACAGATGCCATTGTCTGATGCCACCAGGAAGTCATTTGTAACTTTGACTAGTGCTGTCTCTGTGATATGATGCACTCTAAATCTTGACTGAAAATCCTCAAATAGACTATTCTATGGAGAAAGTCACACAGCTGATTGGCTACATATTTCTCAAGTATCTTAGAGAGGAAGGGAAGGTTTGATATCGGTCTGTAATTGGCTAAAACCTTTGGATCTGACTGGCCTAAGAAATGCTTTAATTACAGCTACTGAGATCTAAAGGAATAAATGGCTCAGTAGAGCTGTGGCTCTTCATCAGCCTGGCTACAGTGCTGAAAAGAAACCTAGGGTTGTTCTTATTTTACTCTATTAATGAGGAATAAAAGGCTGCTCTGGCATTACAGAGAGCCTTCCTGCATGTTTTAAAACTAACTTGACAGACTAAACAAGATTCTTCAAATGTAGCAGCACGCTATTTGCATTCAGATCTACCATAGTGCTAACCTCCGTTATTTAACTATCTTCTTTTTCAGAGGTGCGATAGAGTCTAGAGTTGTTTGTAATGAGCCTGCAATACTATTAACAAGTTTATCTATTTTGAAAAGGCTAAACGTAGCAAACAACTTCTTTGTTACATTAAGCCACGGCATTGAATTCAATACTGAAGAAATCACATCCTTAAATTTGGCTACAGCACTATCAGATAAACCACGTTGTGGATGTTTGAGTGGTCTCTACAACAAATATCCATTTAGAATCATCAAATCTTTGACACAAAATATAAAAAGGGAAGTCCTGTGTTTGTTTGAGCCATCCATCCACCCCAATCTCCCAACCAAACCTCCTTACACCGTCTTTACACAACATCACCTGGTGTATTTGGGTCACAGTGGAGTTAGATGTCAGCCCAGTGCATCACATACAGACAATAACAGGTATTATCTCAATGCCAAGAGGTATGGAAAAACATCATTATTAGATGACCAAGGAATGAGAACATTCAAGAGGCGTGGAAAAACATACAGACAATAAAAGCACAGCACTGTTTTTACACTGACGACTATAAATTACGATCAAGATACATAAACTGTAGAACATAATGAATACGATTTAAAACTTGGCAGGACATTTTGTCAGAGTTGTAAATGATTCCTCTGGCTCCATTCAGTCATTAGAAATAGAAAGCTTGCTATTACAAGGTATCTCTGACTTTAAAAGAACAGTGCTTAACAGTCTAACTTTGTTTCCTGGTGTGGAGGGACAGAAACAATAGAGATTTTTCAAACTTAAAATGACCAGTTCAGACAGTCCTAAATATTTACTATTTTTATATTTCTTACAAGAACAGGCAACAATGAAAACACTGCCACATTGTGGATGCTTCAGTGGTCTCTACAACATCATTTAAAATCATGAAATCTTTGACACAAAATTCAAAAAGGCAAGTCTTGTGTTTGTTTTCATTCACCCCAATCACCCAACCAAAACTCCTTACAATGTCATTACAGACAATAAAAGGTACCTCGATGCCTAGTGGCATGGAAAAACACTGGTATCAGATGAACAAGGAATGAGAACAGGCTGGATTTTCCAGTCAGGGTGTGTTCCTGTTGCTCAGTGTGTCAATTGTTCATTGTCCATGATTGTAGCCGTACAGGAATTTGAAATGCTATTTAAAATATCTGAATATGAGCTGATGTGTGTTCATTGGTTGTTTCACAAGCTATAAAAGTGTCTGAGCAGAAGGTGCCCCAAGGATTTCTAATCAGCTCTCAACAACCTTAACCTCTGCTGCACCCTTGAAGGTCTGTTCATGTCATTTAATTTCTATAAAAATATATCTGCATGTGAATGTTAAATCTGTAGGCAAGTGCCCACGATTTGTGCATCGAAAGCTTTCTGGATTCCGTTTGTAGTCAGAGGTAAACAGTCCACGTGGAGAGAGAAAAGGAGGCTTACATTGGCTGAAATATAATCTTAGAACCCATCAGCTATCATCTGATGACAATTTATCTTTTTATTATCTTAAAAAAAAGGTTAATGCATCTAATCGACAAGATGTTTGAGTTTTACTTTATTTGTTAACTTTTTACAGTCACAGCAAAAATCCTTAGAGACAAGAGCCAGTCTCCAGCTGCACGATTAGATTAGAGTCCTGTACTGGAAAATTAAGCAGCTGAAAACTGGTTCTCGAAATCACACAACCTTTCAATGATCTTTATGAAAAATTCTTGTGATTTTTAATTATGATATATTTGGATATCGTTCTTTTGTCTCTGCAGCTGACTCTTCAGGTTCTGTTTGTTTTTTTACAACCTCAATTTTAAAATTAAGCAGTTTAAACCTTGTTCATGAAAACACACAATCTTTCAATAGCTTGTACAAAACTGAGGTGACATGTTAATGTGTTTGTGATGTGTCCATGAAAAATTCTTGTGATTTTTAATGATGATATATTTGGATATCATTCTTTTGTCTGCAGCTAACTGTTCAGGTTCACAGTTTGGTTTCCACAAGTCAGAATGAAGACGTCTGCTCTTCTCTCTATGGCCCTGCTGCTGCTGCTGGTTTCTGTGGTTCCAACTACAAGTAAGCTTCAGCTTCAGAGTAATTTTTTTCAACTTCATAAAATGTTAAATTGGTCAAGGGTTGTTTTATACTTGAAGCGTCACACAGAGGTAACAAGAATCCACCCTCAAAAGGTCGCCAGTATTCAACATTACAGATTTTGTTCTATTCCCTTTTCCATATTTTATCTTATGTGCTAACTTTTACTTAATTTTCCACAGGCTCTGATCAGACTCCCATAACTATTAAGGTGACAAACGCTGTAACAAACTCCCCAAACAAGACCTACAGCACTCAGGTGGCTTTCAGAGGAATCTTAATTGGGGCACTAAGAAGACTACAAGAGTCAAGCCCATGCTTTACGTAAGACCATCACATCAACATTTTTATTAAATTAAAAGCTTTTGATTCACTTTTTCAACAGTTTTAACTATACGCCTACAGAGAGCAGCAAATGTCTGTGTTCACTCAAGTTTGTGTTTAAACGTGTCATGCATGTTATGTCACAATTTTCTGATCATAGCTACACTGCAGTAACTGCCTGATTTCTGGGTCAGCAGTGAACATGTTAAAGAACTCTTATAAAACCAGAGTGATAATCTGACCAGAAGTCAATCCATATGACATCAGGTGATATTCATGCCAACTGCAGGGAAGAATAGATAAATATCCAGCAAAATGTTTAAGTTGAGTTTATCGCAGTGGATTCACTGTGAGAGGAGGAGGGGATGTCTAAAATGGCCTTAAGTCTTTCACAAAGTTATCTGCTGTTTTTTTGGCAGGTTCACCTACTCAGAACATCCAGATTACGGCCCATTCCTGGAGAGCGTCAACGGTTTGGCTGGAAATTTCTCAGAACGCACCTACTGGGAGCTGCTGGTCAAGAAAACCAACAACCATACAATAAGACCTGATGTTGGTGAGTCAGCCACGAGAACACCATGGCTCTTTTGGTCTTTTTACAGTCAACATCTATTCAAATCAGCTAATTACCTTGTTTTATTTTGATTTTCTTTGCAGGTATTGGATGTTACATTCCGAATGCAAATGAGCAAATCATCCTGAAGTATAACAAGTATTAAAGGCTCTGCAGTGACTGGACATCAGAGTGGCATTATTGGGTTTATATGGAATCACTATCAATTAACTAAAATCTATTTCTATTTGTTGTTCACTAAGAAATAACATCTGAATACATGACTCCTCCTGTACTACGTGTACATAGAGTAAAAAACATGTTTATTAATGCTACAAGGAAAATGTTGACATGACTCTGTCTTGAATGTTTGTTCTGATGGGAATCTACCTTAATCTGATATTTTCTGTTTTGTTGCCTGATATTTTTGTCTTCTCATAACTTGGTCTGCTAGATTACATACTACTGTTATACATTCGAGAATGTTTTGTGTGAACCTCCCGGAAATAAAAGAGCTAAACTAAATACATCCTTTACAGAATCAAATCTGTGTAGGGCTACAACGATTCCTCAAATACCTCGAGTACCTACTTTACAAAAAATGATCAAGAAATTTCCTCTGCCTCAAAGCCTTGTTTACTTAAATTTTAAGCTCACATTTCACACAGATTTTTTTTTAGTGTGACATAACGTGCTTATGTTACAGGCTATGCGTCCCCTGCAAAGTGGAAGAAGACGGAAGCAGACTTTTGGTAACATGTGTGGACAGTGTTGATGTTCAGAACGGCAGACGCCGGGACCGAAAACAGCGAAAATGAGCAAAAGCGAAAGTAATAAGAATACCGCAATTTTCTGACTATAAGTCGCTACTTTTTTCACACACTTTGCACCCTGCGGCCTATACAGCGGTGGGGGCATTTACTAGCAGTAAATGCAAAAGTGAGACAGACGTGGGGAAAGATTATGCACCGAAAAAGACACTAGTTTTGATTTTCATGGAAAACACACAAAGAAATGCATATGATGGAGCTTTTAAGTAAAGGCAATTAATCTGGTCGTCAAAGAAGGAAATAGAACTACTGAACGTAATCTTGGCATTCCGTGTTGATGGTGTGTTGGCTTAAATTAAAACAAAAAAAATCTTCTGTGTACTGTATTTCTGTGTAAATATCTCATGTCACAACATGAAAAGCCTATATATGTATTAGCCAGTGCGGCTTATATTCATGTGCGCTCAATAGTCTGAAAATTATGGTAATATTTATATCCGATTATTCGATTAATCGATGGGATATTCGATAGAATACTAGATTACTAAAATATTCAATAGCTGCAGTCCTAAATCTGTTCAGCAACAGCAATCAGAACTTTTTCTAAATGATGAGCCAAACTAGGCCTATCAATGATACAGTGCTAACAATCTTTAGATGCTGCATCTTCCAGTCACTGTTGGACGATCTTGTTAAGCATCATTCTGATTTAGTCTTCAGATGACACAAAAGCTTTCCTCTGTTTTTTTATCAGACATTCAATTTGAATTTTTGCCATCTCTGTCAATGTTGCCTTTGCTTCTCAAAACCATTTTGACCTTTTTTGTCAAGAAGCACAGCATTGTTTTTACACTGACCACAATAAATTACAGTTCCTCTGTTAGAGTTTTAAGTGGTTCATAAGATAATATTGAAGACTATCACACATTGTACAACCATGAAAACAAAGGAAGAGAAGTCCCATTTGAGACAATCCCAAGATATATAAACTGTAGAACATAATAAATAGGATTTAAAACTTGGCAGGACATTTTGTCAGGGTTGTAAATGATTCCTCCTGCTCCAATCAGCCGTTGGAAACAGAAAGCATGCTCTTCAACAGAGACAGCTGGAAGTTCTGGGCGGCTTTCAACTTGTGACAGGAGAAAGACAGAGGGGGAACAACACACAGGAAATTGCCGTGGACCACAGGCCGGTCAGAACCGGGTCGCAGCTGGGAGGACTCTCTATGTGGGGAGCTCACTCTACCAGCTGAGCCTTCTTATCCCTAATATGTATTGTGAGCTGCTGTAACAAGAACAATTTCCCTAGCATTGAGTCAATAAAGTCTATCTTTTGAAAAACAGATGATGCTGAAGCAGCTCTAGAAGTCTCAGGTTATTAAATTATTAGGGGTGGGTATTGGCATGAACGTCACGATACGATACATATCACAATATTGCGATTTAAAAAGTTTATGTACATCAGATGATATTGATCAGAAGACAAATTGAGTCAAAACTATTTCATTCATAACAGCTATTTTTTTTATTTCAATGAATGAAACATTAACAATATTTGTTTTATTTCTTAAAACTGAAATAAAGTGCACAATAGTGTTGTAAACACTAATTTTTTACAGTATGAAATCTGAACTGAAGTTCAAATGAAAATAAAATACCTATGTGCATGCATGCAGTAAAAAAGTATAAGAAAATAAAGTGCAGAAGAGTCCTTTTGTTTCTTTAATCAAAATACATAAAAAGTATCCTTGTTGTGGTATTTTGTAACATGGCTCTAATGTGTACAGCATTCACTTGAATCCAGCATTATCAACGACGCTATAAGGGCATAAATCCTTACAGATGAAGTGCACAATCGACTCTGTTATGCGCTGTGCACGAGGTGAGGTGGCGGGCAAAAAGTTGTGCAGCGTCGTCTGGCTCGGTTGAGGCTTTGGCCGCTTCAACACCTGAGGTGCTTCAACACCTCAGCATGGTATCTCAAGAGATGAACTCGCAAGTTAGTTGTGTTTCCACAATATTTTACCCGTGCAAAACAAATCCTACAGACTGCGTTGTCTTTGTTGAGCTCCCTTTTCTCTTGGTTTTTCATTTGGAAGCCGAAGTGATTCCACACATCGGCTTTAAATAGCGGCGGTGTTACCAAGTTATTAGCCATTTTGATAGTAAGTAAAAACTTTCTCTAGCACAGAAATGTATGCGCAACACAGCAGAGAGGCTCTAAGGCGCCATCTACCGGACTGAAGGCAAAGAAACCCTACTGTATTCACAGCACGTCTTAACACCAATCAATCAATATTTTAACAAAGTATCGATATTTGGAGTTGAAAAAATCAATATTTTATCGGCCAGCAAAGTACCACGCTATATTGCCATATCGATTTTTTTACCCACCCCTATAAATTATTGTTTAATCAGCAGTGTCAGAATAGTGGTTTAGTTAACATCTGTTTGCACACATAATTAAATAATTTCATGTTTGTGTAAAAACACATTGTTTGCTTCATTCATTCATTTCATATGGGCTGTGGCTCACAGGCAGAGCGGGTCGTCCACTAATCAGATGATCGGCCGTTCGATCCCCAGCTCCTCCCGTCTGCATGTCAAAGTGTCCTTGGGCAAGATACTGAACCCCAAATTGCTCCCAAAGGCTGTGCCATCGGTGTGTGAATGTGTATGAATGGTTAGATCTTCAAACTGATGAGCAGTTGGCACCTTGCATGGTAGCCAATGCCATGTGTGTGAATGGGGTGAATGAGATAGTAGTGTAATGCGCTATGTACAGTGGTACATATAAGTACAGTCCATTTACCATTTTGCAGTATACAATGCATACTGTATATTATACTGTTGTGTTTGGTGTGTAAATGGGACACAGCTTCAGTCCCATTTCAGAGGTTGCATCGTCAAAGACTGTACCCACAAAGCCAGCAGCTTTGGAGATGGACGGTGGGGTGGGGAAAGTGTGCTCTAATAGACACTTTTTAGCAGCATGTGGATGTCAGGACTTTAGCCCATTACAGTGGAGACTTCTTTGTGCACTAACACGAACACTGCTACAGCTGTTTTTGGTAACAGAACATCAAATGTACAGTGGCCACTGAGGTATCTTTTCATGCAATGAGTACAGCTTTGTAATAAAGTTTGTATTTTTTAGGACTGTGCTGCTTTATGTGTGGCTTATCACAGCCAGACGTCTGATCATTTGTTAGAACTGATGATGCTGATGTTTGATTTGCAAAAGACATATGCATCTGAAAGTTACCTATGATAATGAATTAAATACAATTTATTGCAGAACTTACCTAAACGCAGCATTTCTTTCCTGCTTTGCTCGGATCTGACCACATGTTAAGAAAGACTCAACAGGTCCAGGCTCCACAGTGTTCTTCATATTCAGTATAAAGGAGGTTGGATGAATTCATCTGTAGAAAACAGAGGACAATAAAAGAAATAAGTAAAATTAAGTAATTAATGGTTAGAATTAGTGCTGTCAAAATCAACGCGTTCATTTTGTCGATTGATTTTAAACAATTAACACGTAAAAAAAAATTAATGCAATTAACGCGGTTTTGTTTACTTCCGGTAGCGGGTGACACATAACCTTTTTGAGCGCTGAACCGTACGTCGACGTCGCCACCATTTTGGATGTGGCAAAGTAGAGCTTTGTTTCCCAGATATATTAGTGTGTGTATGTGTGTGTGAATGGGTGTATAGGAGGCATTAACTTAAAGTTCTCACGGAGACTGCGCCCTGGGCAGTCGCCCACATTGCCCATAGCTAAAACCGGCCCTGCTTGTATTAGTTTACGGGCAGATCTGCCACATCCAATATGGCGGACACGTTAACGTATCGCAGCAATGGACCAACCTGCTCAATGAGGCGTCTATGTATATGCCTATAATCTATCCTAACTAAAGGAGAGTCTATGGCGGAAAGATGGATAAGGACGGACTTTAGGGGGAAGATTTCATTTTGAAAAGTTGCCCGACGACTCGTTGGACAAAAACAAGGCAATTTGCACAGTTTGCAAAGCTGAATTTAAATTCCACAGAAGTAACACGACTTTAACATATCACCTCAAAGCAAAACACCCCGCCTCCACAGGACCTCGCCAGTCTACACTACAGGAGTGTGGCACTCGTCAGTATATTTCTTCTTTAGTATACTTCCTTCCTATTTCCTTTATTCTATTTGCACTGTGTATATGCACCTTAAGCCAATAAAATGAATGAATTTAAATATACTTTCTCTGTGTTTATTCTACATTAATTTGATCATTTTACATAAATAAATATTCATTATAAGCTTCAGTCTGAGAAAAATGCAATTAATTTATTGATAAATTTATTGATAAAGTAATTGTGATTAATTACAGATTTTTTTGCGATTAATTAGTAGTTTTTTTTAAATCGATTGACAGCCCTAGTTAGAATAGTTACAATTATCTAACGCTGCAGTGATAAATATTTAAAACAGTAATATTGTCCTTTCCTGATTCATTTGACATTGACTTTTTGTTCTGCAGAGCGGAAATTAAATGGTACAGCACCTTAGTGGTCTCACAGTTCTTTCACTCTACACATCACCATTCATACACAAATTCACACCCTGACAGCATAGGCTGCAATGCTTATCAGAAGGGAGCGAATGACATGAAATCAACACATTTCTAATACTGATGTTAAGTCACGTCTACTTGAAAGTGATGGCGGCAATATCCCAAGGGCTTACGTGTAATGTTTCACTAATGTATAACTTTCAAAAAGACACAAGTCTGTATCAGATGCTGCCAGAATAACGACATAATTCTGAAAGATCTCAGCTTTTATCTCTACAATAAAAGCAGTAATAAGGGGAGGAAACAGATCTCTTCATTCTATACAGCTTTGATATCATATGATAAGGAGTCCACCATGGACAAACTTGAGGCATGGAGACTGAATATTCATGAAGACATACAAAAGGCTGATTGGGAAAAGGCATGTTTTAAAGCCCAAAAACAATCCATCAATACAAGAATGAAACTATTACAATAAGAATGGTTGATGAGAACATACATTACCACGGTTAAGTTTAAAGTTTAAACTGTGGTCCCCTGATGTGCCAGCGACATTGAGTGCTTGGAAGGAAAGGGTGCTCTGTACCACTGCTATGGGATTGCCCAAAATAAAAAAAGAATACCAGAAAGACATTGTTCTCACTTCTCACTAAGATCGTTGGAAAGTCAGAATTCTGAATTTTACACTTTACGATTCATTAAAAAAACAAATGAAATTGTTTTCTGACAACTGCACCTAATTCTTGTTCAACAATGGTGAAACGAAACCCCATTCTAAAAAAGGAAAGAAGGAGAGTATGCGATAGAGATGAGGGAAAGTCACTGGACAAAGGCCTAAATATATGTAGTGGAGTTGTCAGAAAACAATTTCATCTGTTTTGTTTTTTTTAATGAATTTTCTAATCTGCCTGTGTCGCCATACATTGTGTATGATTTCAGCATCACTTTATTAGAAAATGGTACAGTAAAAGAACTTGAAAATCATCCCAGAAGTAGCTAGGGACATGTAGAAAAATAATCAGGTGGAGTTGTCAGAAAACAATTTGATTTGTTTATTTAATGACTTTTCAAAATCTGCATATGTATCTTAGAAGAGATTATTATTTAATTTCTGAGTTTCCAAGTGGCACTTGAAGGCACCATGAAGCCGCTCACACGCTTTACTGTACAAACCGATGTAGTCAGGCTCTAGATTTTAGCTTTACGGCAGTACTGTATTATATTGAATGTATTGATTAATATTCCTAATAAAAATTCCCAGAAATTATGAAAAGTCCAAGTAAACACTAATGTTGTTGGTGTGGCTCCGAGGATGGCTCATTTTGATAAACATTAGGTTGTAGCTCATTGTCTTACTACGGTTGAAAATATGCGTGTTTTGTGTTTTAACAACGTTTAACTTAAGGTTATTGATCCTGGAAGTGTCAATATCTTTCTTTACCAAAGTGCAGTGGCCAATGTGGCACCTTTCCTTATCTCGTAAAAATTAGACACTTTGTCTCATAATTACGAGATACTGATCTCATAATTACGAGACAAAGTGTCAAAAAAAAATTATCCAGTGAATGCAATATGCTGCCATGTCTTCTAGTGCTCAAGTGACGCGAAGTGGTCCTGCAGGTTCCACTTAAAAGTCAGATTTTTTTTTTTTTTTATGTGGCCCTAATCCTCTTCCGTAAGAAATGTCTTGTGTAAATTGTGACTGTTTATTTTATGGGTGTTATTGGGATGATTGTTGTCTATTTGTATAAGTGAAATATATGTAAAGTTCAATAATAAAAGCAGTAATACACTAGAAAACATGTATAAAAAGAGAGAGAGAGAGACTGGTTTCATATCAGATCAGATAAAAACAATATGTTCCTGAAGCTAAAGCTACCGTGAGCTAACACACCAATACACTCTAATGAGGACTGATGTCGCTAGCATGCTAACGCGCTAATCGCGATTAGCATCACAACTTTTACAAATGACATGGAGTCGGTGCAGAATTAGAAACACATACACCTTCCTTCTGTAGGTTGCAACAACAGCTAACTAACTTACTCTCCACTGACTTAAGTTATTGTTAACATTAACAGTGTGAACTTGTCATGAACTAGCCTGCAGCTCACCTGGCAGCATTACCTCTAACAGTTAAGACTCGGATAAAACTTAAAACAAGAAAAGTACTTACGTGTCTTGTATAGTATAATTCTTGGAGGAATTATAATATTAAATATTATAATATAATGTGTTATTATTGTAACAGCAGACCCTTTTTCACAGCCGCCATTTTGACTTGAAACAGTAGTTACCAATGATACTAATTAAGGTTCCATACAAATTAGTGCAGCTAACTTTTCAGTGAACCAACATGCAGCACAGCAAGCACCCTGACTCTGTTTGACCAGAATGGAACCAGATGTTAATTACCTTAAACAACACACTGTGGTCACTAAAACCATAGACATCGTCAACGACGTCAACGCGTCCGCCATATTGGATGTGGCAGATCTGCCCGTAAACTAATACAAAAAAATGGACTGAACTTCATAAAGCGCCTTTCTACAAAGTTCTTTAAGTTAATGTCTCTTACACACCCATTCACACACACGCTAATATATATGGGAAACAAACAGGCACCAAAAACAACGTATGTAACTTTTAAAGTGATGATTATAAATGTTTACTCCTTATGTAAGTACCAAACCAACGTATGTATGTTTCTAATGCTGAGTGTTTACAGATACTAATGTGTGCAACACTGTTACTGTGATGATAAATATTGAAATATTTATATTTAACATTTAATTAGTGTCTATAATAACCAGATCCTGAAATGTAGATGTGACATGAGGGTTTTCTGAATAGAAGGTACTAACGTGTACATTTGACTGATTTTGATTAATCGTATATATATAAATATATATATATATATACACGCGTATACATACATACATACACACACGCACGCACACACACACACACACACACACACACACATATATCCCTGCTGCAAACAACAATAAACATGAAATATAAAATAAGTTTAAACAGATCTAAAAGAAAATACAGCAAATATAAACAGTATAAATATGACAAATATAAACAGATATTTACAGTGTAGATATAGCAGTATAAACAGTGTGAATATATCAAAAATACACACAGAGGGGGGTGCACATTGATGAACATACAGCTATACAATTTCAGTCTGTGTGTGTGTTTCCATGTTAAAAACCTTGGTAAAGAATACTCTTGCATAGCTTTTACCGTGTGTTGCTACTCTGCAACCTAAGGGCTGCGCTCTACTTTGCCACATCCAATATGGTGGCAACGTTGACATACGATTCAGCGCTCAATGCGGCATCTATGTATATATGACTAAAACCACTTGCTGAAGTGGTCTGGGACCTGTTTATTGGACCACATATCTTTTGTAATGTAAACACTAATATGTCCTGGGCCCACATTGAGGGAACAACTACTCAAGTGATGACCTGCAAGTCCACAAGTCCAAAATTACATCTTTGGACTGGATAGACCTGATAAGCAACAGACTGTCAGCATGTAACCATAATATCCCCAGACTTTGTTTAAAAAATCTCAGTATTGATAGTTGTGTTAGACAAAGCTTGATAAAGTTTATAAAACACTGTCTAAAACAAATTCTTAATTATTTGTGCTTTCTTGTAAATTCTGCAGATGTTATGAAGAAAAACATTGTGCTGGCTTATTCCAGCTGTACTACTGTTAAAAAAAAAGAACATATTTTGTCCATTACTTTTTGCTCCCATAGATTCATTGTGGTTTTGAGACAGCGGTCTCTGAGATTTCTACCTCCACTAAATGAATGAATTTGAATTTGTGGTGTCAAATTTGTGTCAGAAGTGTTGATCTAATTTATTGCCTTATGTAAATCTCTCTTTGCAAAACAATAAAAGCAGCACACAGAGGAGTACTTCATTATTACTTTATTCACTCGACATTAAATACAGATGCATGTTGCTTGATTGTTTATGTATGTCATACAGTTGATTCCATCACTGGCTGCAATCTTGTGTTGATGTACGGTGTAAGTTGCTTAATCACCACTTGGTAAATTTTAGAACGATTTGTTCATTTGTGCTTGGAATGTAACATCCAATACCTGCAAATAAGATCCATACAGTGTATTATAATCTGATTTCCTCTAAAATCACAACAAGAAAGACTGGTGGATTAACATTTTCACAGTAAACATACCAACATCAGGCCTTATGATTTTGCCATCTTGAGTCTTGACCAGTAGCTCCCAGTATGTATGGTCTTTATCATTTCCAGCCACACCATTCACGCTCTCCAGGTATGGGCCATAGTTTGGATCCTCTGTGTAGGTGAACCTGCAGGATAGAAACCACAGCTTACTTTATCTTATCCCTACATATCCCCAAAAGACAAACAAAAAACAACATGGAGCTACTAATACTGCTAAGTATTAAAAACTGTAAAATATGCAGCATCTTGACAGTGGTGTGGTTGGAAGAGAAACAGTTATTCATCATACTGGCTCAGTATTTGGTTACAGTTTGGCTAAGCTGGTTCACTTATGTGACAAAGGACTGTTTGGCACACATATGATCTTGAGTCGGAGGGACGTCACTGTAAAAGCAAAATGTGTATTTTGTGAAAAATATAGAAAAGTATTTTGCATACTGTTGAAAACTATCCGTCAGCAAGTTCATAGTGAAAGGTGATCTTACAAATAAAGTTTCATATCAATAAGAACTGATGTTATGGTCTTACTTAAAGTTTGAATTGGAGTCCATGAGTCGCTTCAATGCACCCAGTAGGACCCCTCTGAAAACCACCTGAGTACTGAAGGTCACAGGTGGGGTGTTTTCTAAGCTGTTCTCCACCACCACTTCAATGGGAACTGAACTTCTTCCTGAATTATAGATGGAGGCATGATATGCAGTATTAATGTAAATCATTTGAAATGAAGTTTCATTAATTATTCTGAAGCTTACCTTCAGTCAAAGTCCCGGGAAGCAGCAGAAGCAGCATTGCTGCAGAGAGCAGAGCTGGCGCAGTCATCGTGGTCAACGGACGGGAGACTTTGCTGTAAGCTCACAGTGACTCTGTTTTATTCCAGTCATTGCTGTTTACATATTGGAGCGGTGTAAACTGTCGGTGTTGATCTTAGTTTGAAAAAGCTGATAACATTTTCTTCCATAAAGCCACCTCAAAGGTCACCTTGAGGTACTGTTATGAAATCATGTTTGCCCTGTTATTTTGTTAAGTCAAGTGTCTCTTCCATCAACTCCCTATGCTGGTGTTTTATTAAGGTTGTAAAAACAGAGTAAAATGAAGTAATTCATGGTTAGAATAGTTACAAATATCTGACGTTGCAGTGATAAATATTTAAAGCAGTAATATTTTCTTTTACTGATTCATTTGACACTGACTTTTTGTTTTGCAGTCAGAGCAGAATCAAACATTAACATTAACAGTGTGAACTTGTCATGAACTAGCTTTGTGT
This sequence comes from Collichthys lucidus, assembly GCA_004119915.2. NCBI lineage: Eukaryota > Metazoa > Chordata > Actinopteri > Sciaenidae > Collichthys > Collichthys lucidus. The sequence continues at coordinate 494,257 of CM014096.1, read as the reverse complement.
CTGACTAGCCTGCAGCTCACCTGGCAGCATTATCTCTAACAGTTAAGACTCGGATAAAACTTAAAACAAGAAAAGTACTTACGTGTCTTGTATAGTATAATTCCTGGAGGAATTATAATATAAAATAATATAATATAATGTGTTATTATTGTCACAGCAGACCTTTTTTCACAGCTGCCATTTTGACTTGAAACAGTAGTTACCAATGATACTAATTAAGGTTCCATACCATTTAGTGCAGCTGACTTTTCAGTGAACCAACATGCAGCACAGCAAGCACCCTGACTCTGTTTGACCAGAATAGAACCAGATGTTAATTACCTTAAACAACACATTGTGGTCACTAAAACCACTCACTGAAGTGGTCTTGGACCTGTTTATTGGACCACATATCTTTTGCAGTGTAAACACTAATATGTCCTGGGCCCACATTGAAAAACCAACTACTCTAGTGATGACCTGCAAGTCCAAAAGTCCACAATTACATGTTTGGACTGGATAGACCTGATAAGCAACAGACTGTCAGCATGTAACCATAATAACCCTCAGACTTTGTTAAAAAATCTCACAATATTGATAGTTGTGATAGACAAAGCTTGATAAAAATGTATAAAACACTGTCTAAAACAAATTCTTAGCTATTTGTGCTTTCTTGTAAATTCTGCAGATGTTATGAAGAAAAACATTGTGCTGGCTTATTCCAGCTGTACTACTGTTCAAAAAAAGAACATATTTTGTCCTTTACTTCTTGCTCCCATAGATTCATTGTGGTTTTGAGACAGCGGTCTCTGAGATTTCTACCTCCACTGAATGAATGAATTTGAATTTGTGGTGTCAAATTTGTGTCAGAAGTGTTGATCTGATTTATTGCCTTATGTAAATCTCTCTTTGCAAAACAATAAAGGCAGCACACAGAGGAGTACTTCATTATTACTTTATTCACTCGACATTAAATACAGATGCATGTTGCTTGATTGTTTATGTATGTCATACAGTTGATTCCATCACTGGCTGCAATCTTGTGTTGATGTACGGTGTAAGTTGCTTAATCACCACTTGGTAAATTTTAGAACGATTTGTTCATTTGTGCTTGGAATGTAACATCCAATACCTGAAAATAAGATCCATACAGTGTATTATAATCTGATTTCCTCTAAAATCACAACAAGAAAGACTGGTGGATTAACATTTTCACAGTAAACATACCAACATCAGGCCTTATGATTTTGCCATCTTGAGTCTTGACCAGTAGCTCCCAGTATGTATGGTCTTTATCATTTCCAGCCACACCATTCACGCTCTCCAGGTATGGGCCATAGTTTGGATCCTCTGTGTAGGTGAACCTGCAGGATAGAAACCACAGCTTACTTTATCTTATCCCTACATATCCCCAAAAGACAAACAAAAAACAACATGGAGCTACTAATACTGCTAAGTATTGAAAACTGTAAATTCTCCACTCAATGACATCCAGCACTGAGCTCCAGTCACTTAAAGATGAACCTTATAGATGCTGAAAAGCAGTGTTTCACTGCCCTCTCTAGGTCAAACTGTAAAATTTGCAGCATCTTGACAGTGGTGTGGTTGGAAGAGAAACTGTTTTTCATCATACTGGCTCAGTATTTGGTTACAGTTTGGCTAAGCTGGTTCACTTATGTGACAAAGGACTGTTTGGCACACATATGATCTTGAGTCGGAGGGACGTCACTGTAAAAGCAAAATGTGTATTTTGTGAAAAATATAGAAAAGTATTTTGCATACTGTTGAAAACTATCCGTCAGCAAGTTCATAGTGAAAGGTGATCTTACAAATAAAGTTTCATATCAATAAGAACTGATGTTATGGTCTTACTTAAAGTTTGAATTGGAGTCCATGAGTCGCTTCAATGCACCCAGTAGGACCCCTCTGAAAACCACCTGAGTACTGAAGGTCACAGGTGGGGTGTTTTCTAAGCTGTTCTCCACCACCACTTCAATGGGAACTGAACTTCTTCCTGAATTATAGATGGAAGCATGATATGCAGTATTAATGTAAATCATTTGAAATGAAGTTTCATTAATTATTCTGAAGCTTACCTTCAGTCAAAGTCCCGGGAAGCAGCAGAAGCAGCATTGCTGCAGAGAGCAGAGCTGGCGCAGTCATCGTGGTCGTTGGACAGGAGACTTTGCTGTAAGCTCACAGTGACTCTGTTTTATTCCAGTCATTGCTGTTTACATATTGGAGCGGTGTAAACTGTCGGTGTTGATCTTAGTTTGAAAAAGCTGATAACATTTTCTTCCATAAAGCCACCTCAAAGGTCACCTTGAGGTACTGTTATGAAATCATGTTTGCCCTGTTATTTTGTTAAGTCAAGTGTCTCTTCCATCAACTTCCTATGCTGGTGTTTTATTAAGGTTGTATAAAGGTATTTTACAACCACAGCCATATTTCCCATTTTTTCGTGTCAGTAAATGACTATGGGACAACAATTTCTGCAGTTTGTCCAGTATACATACAATCAATGTCTCATCATATTTGGGGATCTGGTCAGAGTAGAGTCCATACGGGGGGGACAGTTGTTCCACCCACCCTTGAAATACTAGGAAAGCTTGATTTTTAAACAAGTTGTGACATCTTGCAGTGCTTGTTGTTGCTACATTAAAAAAACAAACAGAGTTAGATTGAGATTGGAGATTGGAAGATTATCAAATTATCCAATTATATAGAGTCATTCCCACATGTATTTACAGTATGACGCTTAAAGCAACACATAGTTTTAAAAATATAGACAGCAGCACACTGTGCATTTGTTATGATTATATAATCCTTATGATCAAAAACTAGCAAGTTGACAACTTTGCTAACAGCCAAACATCTACCAGGTCACCAACAGCAGACACAGCAGCAGCTAATATTACTGACTACTAGTCCAACAGCAGTCAGCACAGCTCAGTGTCTGTCTTTCAGCCTTTTATTTCACCAAGCTACGAGCAATGACTAAAAGTCAGTCCTAGGTTTACTCTTGTCCGGCGGCATCTTGCTCACTCACTCTCTCCTTTTTTCTACTTAGCTTCTTTTGTCAATGTCCTATTCAGTTTCCTCTCCTCTTCCATTATGTCCATAGAGGCTGCAGAGCCTGGTCACGTTGACTCCTGTGTAATTGTTATTTTTCTGTCATGTTTTTATTCCCATGATGACACCTACTGCTAGATTTTGGTACTACATCTACATGCATTCCTTTGTTTGTAACGTAGCCCATTACCTAAATTCACTCAGTCACTTGTGAGTTTGATGAGATGCATGCGACACAGTTGTTTCCTCGCTCTGATCCTTGGAGTAATTACGTCCGTAAGTGTCAATGTCCGATTGTTGTTCAATGAATGAGATACTGATGGTTATAAAACAGTTAGCATAACATTTGTAGCGTAAACAGAATGTTTACTTTAATGAAAGAATACTTGTGTATTAGCATGACATGCCTAGCCACTCTGTGTATTGCTAACTAGCAGCCTAGCAGCTAGATAATGTTACGTATGAGATTGTTAAATCTGATAACAGTTGTTCTTCTTCATAATATTTACTCGGTGTCTTGCTATGGGATGCAGCCTCCTGCAGCCTTGATAGAAGCATTTATCTCAATCCGCCAATCCTGATTGGCCGGTGAATGTGTTCATCCGCGCCGCACCCAGTAGTCCCATCTACTATATATAGTGTGTGCGGATAACATTCCCCTAATTCAAAACCTCTTCTCACCTGAGAGCTTATCTCACGTCAGAGCTTTTCGCTAGCTTAACTGTTAACCAGATGGATCTTTGCAAGCTTCCGTCACCAGACACTAGTGTTGTGCTCTGGCTTCTGCCTTTTTCGTTCATACCAGACTGGACTGGTAGGTATTTTTTTCCGACCCCTCCAAGGCGGAATTCCTCTCGGCTCCCGTCCACCCGAGGCTAGCCCACTAAGCTAGCCTCGTGGACCGTGACCCGTTTCTCCCCACCGCTGACCTAGGCGCAGCCACGGAGGAAGACGAGGTCATGGCCGGGGAAGTTCCGGAGACTGGCTACGACTGGGACGCCCAGTGCGAGCAGCTCCGAGCTCCCCCGTTTCCTGTGGTGCTGGAAAGCTGCCCGAGTCTACCAACAGTGAGGAAGGTGGGGTGAGCTCTCCAGCTCCCTCCCTCCACGTGGACCTGCTCAGCACATGCAAACGTGTGGCAGAGAAGCTGGAGGTCCCCTGGCCAGTTGCAGTAGCGGAGCCCACCAGGTCCCGCTACAAAGGCAAGCGGCTGGAGCACTGGCTAAGAGGGTCTATAAGGCAGCCACCCTTTGGGACAGGGCTCTCAGCGCTCTCTCCATCCTCACTGCCTATCAGGCAGAGCTGTCTGCAAGCACACACATACACACGTCCCCAAAGGTGTGAAAATAAAAAGAAATCTGTCACAGCCAGGCCACGAGCCTAGGGTGCAGATAGCAAAAAAAGCCAAAATGAACAAAAATACCCTGTCTATAAGCAGTGTGGCCACCAAGCCCTCTGCGGCTCTGCTTCCAGGATGGGCATCAACATCCCCAGCAGAGCGACAGGCCCTGCGGCGATGCCCAGGGGTTATTTCTCTGCTCTACCGCTGGCTGGTGTCAGGAATCCGCCCTATTCTGGACCTGGACCTTCAGGATGCTGACACATGCGGCACTGCTGCGTCTAGGACCGAATAATTGGTTTTCGTCCGTGGATCTGAGAGAAGCGTATTTCCACATTCCCATCTACCCCCCTCACAGACGATATCTCAGATTCGCCTTTCGGGGGGTGAGCTACGAATACCGTGTGCTCCCATTTGGCCTGTCTCTCAGGCCGAGGGTTTCCATACGGTGCACAGAGGCCGCTGTGGCCCCGCTCAGACGCCGGGGCATACGGCTGGCCACATATTAGGACGACTGGCTCCTGCAAGTGCAGTCAGAACAGGAGGCCAGGGTTCACAAGCACATTGTCACGGAACACCTAATAAATTTGGCTTTTGTGATAAATATGGAGAAGAGCTAACTCTCTCCGACGCAGGAGATATGCTTTCTAGGATTATCCCTGCACTCAGTGCCATTTACTGCTCGCCTCTCGGAGGAGAGAGTGAAAGCTTTCAAAGCTTGCCTCGCGCACTTCCGTCAACACAGGTCTGTCCAGTTCAGACTGTGTCTTCGGCTGCTGGGTCTGATGGCTTCAGCCATCCTCGTGACCCGTCTGGGCCGCCAGGAATTTCAGCGCTGGTTCGCTTTGCTCAGGCTGGATCCTGTGCGTCATGGTACACGGTGGATAACGGTCACAGCAGACTGCGTGACGGCTATGCGCCACTGGCAGGCCCCATCTTTCCTGTCTCAGGTGGTGTCCATGGGCACTGTCTCGTCCAGAAAGGTGGTCACCACGGACGCCAGCCTACCCGGCTGGGGTGGCATTTACGAGGGCAGGTCTGTGAGAGGACGCTGGAGCTCTCCAACGTCTTCATATAAACTTTCTCGAGCTCTCAGCTGTGTTTCTGTCTCTGAAACACTTTTTCCATTTCTCTTGGGCTGCCACGTCCTGGTGAGGACGGACAACACAATGACAGTAGCGTATATAAACCGTCAAGGGGGTTTGCGCTCTTGTGTGTTGCACACTGGCACGCAAACTGATCATCTGGAGCAGTGTGCACTTTCCTTTCCTGAGGGCGACTCACGTCCCGGAGACCCTAAACATGGGTGCCGACCTGCTGTCCAGGGGCGCGCCGATGTACGGGGAATGGATGCTGGTGGAGCAGATATGGGCGCGCTACAGCCGCGCCAAAGTAGATCTGTTCGCGTCCAGAGAAAACGCTCAATGCAAGCTGCTCTTCTCTTTACGCACTCTGTACGCTCCCCTGGGCAGAGACGCACTAGCGCACGCTTGGCTGCACGAGCTGCTCTACGCATTTCCTCCACTGGCACTGATACCCCCTGTAGAGATGTTCAGTGCATTAACATATATGGTCCAGAGGTGGCGCTGGAGGTGTGTTCTACCTGTTAAGTAAGACTAGAGTAAAAGAAGTTATGGCGAGTAAACCTGAAGTCTCCGGTGTCTGCTTTCATGCATATAGACAAACACAACACCCCCCACTCTCGCCAGGGTGAGGGGGCACAATCACGGGCTGATCCTGATAGCTCCACACTGGCCAGCACTGCACTGGCTAGCGGAGATACATCAAATGCTGTGCACCCAGCCTTGGCAGCTGCCGGTGCACAGGGACTTGCTCTCGCAAGGGGGGGAGGTCAGTGTTCCACCCGCACCCGGAGCGACTGCAACTGTGGGCCTGGCCCGTGAGTGGTTCAATTTGACCACTGCTGGGCTTCCGCAGAGTGTGATTAACACTATACAAAACGCCAGCGCTCCATCCACTAGGTCTCTGTATGACTCTAAGTAGGGAGTGTTTGGGCGGCGGTCTCTCGAACGAGGCCACATCCCTTTTCAGTGTTCTGTGCCAGCGATACTGTCCTGATTGATAAAGGAAAAGCCTTTTCCACGGTTAAGGTTTATCTGGCGGCTATAGCGGCCTGCCATATAGGATTTGGGGATAAAACAGCGGGCCAACACCCTTTGGTGTGCCAGTTTATGAGGGGCACGCGTAGGCTTCTCCCTGTCTCCAGACCACTAATACCTCCGTGGGATTTAGCGGTGGTTCTGGAGGGGCTTAAAGGCCCCCAATTTGAGCCATTGCTGGGAGCGAGTCTTAAACACCTGTCCCTTAAGACGTGCTGTTACTAGCTCTCGCCTCTACGAAGCGAGTGAGTGATATCTATGCGCTCTCTGTGAGCCCTGCGTGCGCTCAGTTCGCCACGGGGAACACACGTATGGTTCTGAAGCCCAACCCAGTCTTTGTACCTAAGGTGGTGGATTCATGTTCCCCAATTGAGCTCGCAGCGTTCGCCGCTTCTCCTGGAGAGCATCGAGCGCACACGATGTGTCCCGTTGCGCTCTTATATGGACAGAACACAGAACATCAGGAGGAGCGATCAGGTGTTTGTCTCCTGGGCTGAACCCCGAAAGGGACAGCTGGTCACAAAGCAGCAAGGTTATAGCTTTGGCGTATACGAGCAGGGGACTGCAGCCGCCGGCGGGTGTGCGTGCGCACTCAACCCTCAATATCCTGAGCTTTATTTAGGCGAGTGTCTGTTCAGGACATTTGTTCAGCAGCGAGTTGGTCCTCGCCTCTGACTTTTGTCCGGTTCTACATGCTTGACGTGTCAGGGCCGTGCGTGGCAAGTGCGGTACTTGTTCGATAAGCTGTCTGGCAATACGGGAGCTATCATATCCCATAGCGAGACACCGAGTGAATATTATGAAGAAGAATGTACGATACGATACGATAATACTTTATTGATCCCACAACGGGGAAATTCACTTATTACAGCAGCAGGAGGAGGGGAAACACAGTGTACATATGTCGTACATATTTACAAAAAGTACTATTTATAGTGTAATATAATGTGCAGTGTAATATAATGTGCAGTCAGTATAATGTGCAAAATAAAAACAGAAAACAGACATGTACAAGTCTACAACATGGTCATGTGCAGGTGTTGTACAGTCTCACTGCAGCAGGGATGAAGGACCTGCGGAACCTCTCCTTCTTACACCGTGGGTGTATCAGCCTGCTGCTGAAGGAGCTGCTCAGAGACCCCACAGTGTCGTGTAGGGGGTGAGAGGGGTTGTCCATGATGGATGTCAGCTTAGCTAACATCCTCCTCTCACCCACTTCCTCTGTGGAGTCCAGAGGACAGTCCAGGACAGAGCTCGCTCTTCTAATGAGTCTGTTGAGTCTGCTCCTGTCCCTGTCCGTGCTGCTCCCTCTCCAGCAGACCACAGCATAAAAGATGGCTGAGGCCACCACAGAGTCATAAAAAGTCCTGAGGAGAGCTCTGCATACTCCGAAGGACCTCAGCCTCCTCAGCAGGTGGAGACGACTCTGGCCCTTCTTGTAGAGAGCATGGGTGTTGTCAGTCCAGTCCAGTTTATTGTTTAGGTGAACACCCAGGAATCTGTAGCTCCGCACCACCTCTATGTCCGATCCCTGGATGTTCACCGGTGTGAAGTGTGATGTTTTCCTCCAATGTTTCGTTATCTAACATAACCTCAGTTCTTAGAATAATTTGAGCGAGGTGTCTCGCCTAACAACCCTTCTTGCTGGGCGGTGAGAAGAGGTTTGCTTATTGAATTAGAGGAATGTTATTCACCTGCACTATATATAGTAGATGGGACTACTGGGTGCGGTGCGGATGAACACATTCACCAGCCAATAAGGATTGGCGGATTGAGATAAATACTTCTATCAGGCCTGCAGGACGCTGCATCCCATAGCGAGACACTGAGTGAATATTATTCTAAGAACTGAGGTTATGTTAGATAACAAAACGTTTACATTTATGTGAACATGTCTGACATCTTACAAAGGTGTCACTTAGTGACTTTCTGTATTTTTATGTCTCTTGTAGTTTCATGGATCTGAATGTAATGAAAGTGAGAGATGGAAAAGAAGTGAAATGAGTTCAAGTAAAGTTTCATGGAAGAAAAGTCCCGCTCTTCATTTTATTCTTCTTAGCTATCTATCTGTAAAACATCTTTAGTAGAAAACGTTACTTATTATTATTATCATTATTTCAATTTTATTATTATTGTTGTTGTTGTTATATCTGTTGTTATCTTGCATGTATATATGTTGTTTGTCACTTTAAAATGGTAATCTGACAATAAAAAATACTTGGGAGAAAACAACATTACTCACACTGTAACGGGTGTAATTAGAAACCAAATGCAGCACATGCAGGAAACAGTCTCTCTGGGCACAGGGAAAGTCCAGGGGCTTAGGCTGGAACACCAGTCCAGCAAGCAGGTAGGCAGGAGTTAAGGCAGACGTACCAGGAGCAAGCCACCAGTAGCTGGGCCGACACCAGCTGGCAGATTCCAGAGGGACCAGAAGCTCGTGGTCGAAGACGGAAGGCAGGGTCGGTTACCGGGAGTACAGCAAACAGGTTAGTCCAAGGCAGGCAGAGTCGGCAGCAGGAGATCAGTCCGGAGAAGAGTGCTGGAAAGTCTTGCGTGAGCATAGAGAACAATCTGGCAGAGAGTGAGTGAGCTGGGAGAGCTTAAATCCTAGCTTGATTGGTGATGGGAAGCAGGTGAGTCAAGCAGGTGAGGGGAGTAGGTCTGATGAGGGGGGCGTGGCTGGCAGGTGAGTGAAGAGGGAATGGAAAATTACTGAGAGGCAGGTGAAAGGGAAGCAGACTGTGACAGAACCTCCCCCTCAAGGGACGGCTCCTGACGTCCCAAAAGATGAAATGCTGAGTCGGGAGGGTGGCGAGGGCCCGGAGGAGGTTAATATTCCTCTGAAAGCTCCATGTCCTCCTCCTCCCCTGCTTCAGAAGGTGCGTCCTCCTCCGAAGGGGTTTCCTCATACTCAGAGTCGTGGTCAGAGACCTCGGGTGAACAGGGAGGTGGACTGGTAGTACTCCTAGAGGGTGTGGAGGACCTAGCCGGTTGATCTGGGTGGCATCGATGGAACTCCCTGATGAGGGAAGCATCCAAAATATGCCGTGCAGGGACCCAGGACCTTTCCTCAGGACCATACCCCTCCCAATCCACCAGGTACTGGAGACCCCTTCCCCGGCGACGAGAACGAAGGAGACGACGGACGGTGTAGGCGGGACTCCCTTCGATGATGCGGGGTGGGGGCGGGGGAGGAGCAGCGGGGACCAGGGGGCTCTCACGGACGGGTTTGACCTTGGACACATGGAAAGTGGGGTGGACCCGCATGGACCTGGGTAGCTTGAGCCTCACTGCCGCAAAGGGTCCAATAAATCTAGGAGCCAACTTCTTCGATTCTACGCGTAAGGGTAGATCCCGGGTAGACAACCACACCTTCTGGCTAACTTGAAAAGTCAGAGCTTTAGATCGACGACGGTTAGCCGTGGTGGAGTAGCGGTCAGTGGAGTGAAGAAGGGTGGTACGGGCCTGAGTCCAGGTCCTGCGGCAGCGACAGATGAAGGCTTGCACTGATGGGCAGGAAACCTCCTTCTCCAGGGCGGGAAAGAGTGGGGGTTGGAACCCGTAGGCGCACTGAAAAGGAGAGAGTCCAGTTGCAGAGCTGGTCAGGGTATTATGGGCGTATTCCACCCACAGAAGCTGCCGGGACCAGGATGAGGGGTTTTGTGAGACCATGCAGCGTAAAGCAGTCTCCATCTCCTGATTCATCCTCTCAGACTGGCCGTTGGACTGGGGGTGGAACCCGGATGACAAACTGACGGTGGCCCCCACTAGTGTGCAGAACTCCCTCCAGAAAACGGAGGTGAAGCGGGGACCCCGGTCGGAGAGCGGGGACCCCGGTCGGAGACCACGTCAGTAGGGAAACCATGCAGTCAAAACACGTGTAGCAGAACCAGTTCAGCTGCTCAAAAACTGCCGGGACAGGGCATCAGGCTTCACGTTGCGGGACCCCAGCCGGTAGGAGAGGGAAAAGTTAAATCTGGTCAGAAACAGAGCCCATCTGGCCTGTCGGGAGTTCAGCCTCTTGGCTGACCGAATGTATTGCAGATTTTTGTGGTCGGTCCAGACCAAAAACGGCACCGTAGTTCCTTTCAGCCAGTGACGCCACTCCTCCAGAGCCAGTTTGACTGCCAGAAGCTCTCGATTGCCGATGTCGTAATTCCTCTCAGCCGGGGTCAGTCGCCGGGAGAAGAAGGTGCATGGATGGAGCTTCTGGTCTTTGGCCGCCCGCTGGGAGAGCACCCCTCCTACTCCCACGTCAGAGGCGTCCACCTCCACCACAAATTGCCTTTCTGGGTCAGGCATTTGGAGGATAGGGGCTGACGTGAACCTGGCTTTGAGGGACCGGAAGGCCTCATTGGCTGCGGATGACCACTGGAACGGCACCTTGGAGGAAGTCAGAGCCGTGAGAGGAGCGGCTACCATGCTGTAACCCCTGATGAACCTCTGGTAAAAGTTGGCGAAGCCCAGGAACCGTTGCAGTTGTTTGCGAGACTCAGGAGTGGGCCAATCTGAGACAGCTAACACCTTGGCGGGGTCCATCTGGATGCTCCCAGGACCCACGATGAAACCCAAGAAGGACACAGAGGAGGAGTGAAACTCGCACTTCTCGGCTTTGACAAAGAGAGAGTTCTCAAGGAGCCACTGCAGAACTTCTTGGATGTGGTGGATGTGTTCCTCCTTGGTCTTGGAAAAGATCAGTATGTCATCCAGGTAAACAAACACGTACTTATTCAACATGTCCCGGAGCACGTCATTAACCAGGGCCTGGAAGACAGCAGGGGCGTTGGTGAGGCCGAAGGGCATGACTAGATACTCGTAGTGTCCAGTGGGGGTGATGAAGGCTGTCTTCCACCCCCCCTTCCATCCCCCTCCCGGATGCGGACCAAATGGTAGGCGTTGCGAAGGTCCAATTTGGAAAATATGGTGGCCGGTTCTTGACAGTTATGTCATTCAGGCCTCGATAATCAATACAGGGCCGAAGAGATTTATCTTTCTTCTGGACGAAGAAGAAGCCAGCACTAACAGGAGACGAGGCAGGCAGAGTCGGCAGCAGGAGATCAGTCCGAAGAAGAGTGCTGGAAAATCTTGCGTGAGCATAGAGAACAATCTGGCAGAGAGTGAGTGAGCTGGGAGAGCTTAAATCCTAGCTTGATTGGTGATGGGAAGCAGGTAAGTCAAGAAGCAGGTGAGGGGAGTAGGTCTGATGAGGGGGGCGTGGCTGGCAGGTGAGTGGAGAGGGAATGGAAAATTACTGAGAGGCAGGTGAAAGGGAAGCAGACTGTGACACACACTCTCCCAAACATCGCTGCGATGAAATGCTGTCCCCAGACGATGACAAAGGACAGCTAACACTGGACATGCGGTCACAAACCAGCAGCGCCACAATGAAATCAAAAGCCAAAGCAGAAGCATTTAAAGTAAAGATTGCTTATGCTGAGGAAGAAGCCACAGTGCTTAGAGAAGGAGCCCGTATTGAGGAAGGAATACAGAGAGTGTTGGCTGAGGCAGCACACCGCCAAGCAGAGGTGGAAGCAGACCTCCACATTCTACAGCTGCAGAAGGAGGCATCAGCAGCATCTAGAGAGGCAGAGGTCTACCAGGCTGCAGTCGACTGGGAGGACAAGCAGCACCTTGATTTTGTATTTAATTAAGAGAGAGCTCAGTGTACCAGAGAGTATGTGCTCAACATTCCAGTGCAACAACGCTCCGCAGCCATTTCCCGAACCACATGCGCATATATATAACCTAAAATATACAACAGAGTGTATTTCACTGTGAGTGTCATGGACTCACAAGATAGGCCTGTTAATTGCCACCAATTTTACTCACTCAGCACACCTGTTTTCACACCTGTCCCTCATTATCCTCTGCTCTCTCTGTGCATTTAAACCCAGCGTTTGGGACGTGCAGAGAATGACATGAGAAGGATGACCGGCAACATCGCCTCCCTGGTCCGGCTCGGCCACCAGCATCAACAGCGAATCCAGGGCCAGGAACAACAACTGGCCCAGGTCATTCAGCTGCTCACTCAACTGACCATTCCATCTGCACCAGTGTCTCCAGACCCCAGCATCCCAGACCTGGGCAGCCAAGGTCCCAACATCCAAGTTCCAGTGAGACCAGCCCCAGCTCTGGATGCCCCTGAGCCCAAAATCGGAAACCCTGAGCACTTTGATGGGGATCCAAGACAAGTATGCGCTTTCCTAACAAGTTGCCGAGTCCAGTTTGCATTGCAGCCTCGAACCGTTGCATCAGAAGCTACCAAGGTGGGATACGTAATCACGCATCTGACGGGCCGAGCTCGACTGTAGGGAGCAGCTGAATTCGACCGCCAGACCCCTGCCTGTGCCTCTTTCAATGCCTTTGCGAAGGAGATGGAGAAGGTGTTCGACGGCGGTTCCTCGTCAGCAGAGGCATCACAGGAACTGATGCGAATACACCAGGGTAACCGAACGGTGGCGGACTTTTCAATCGACTTCCGCACCCTGGCTGGCCGCAGCTTGTGGAATATGCCCGCATTGGTCGACGCCTTCCTTCACAGTCTGTCTGATTATCTCAAAGATGAGCTCGTCTCTCACGACCCGCCCAAGATGTTGTGGAGAAATTGCTGAAGTCAAAGGTCAATGGTGAGGTCAGGAAGGAAGAAAGTGTTCAGGAGCCTCTGATGTCTTATGCTGTATTATTTATTGACACTTGGCCAAGGAGAACTAGAGACACTCTCAAAGTACACCTAAAGTGCTTGAGTCTGTCTCACATTCTGACGAACTCATGCTGGTGGTCACACTTTAAACCCTCATAGATGACGCCACAAATTCTTTACGCCCAAAATAGTCAAAGGGAATGCATTTACCCATGTTCGTGTTCACCTTCAACACATTCTAGTCTGGAGACACTGTTGTCTGTTCATGCTAATGGAACGTCAACAATTAGCTATCTATTATGTCTAGGAATGCAGCAACAGGTCTCTTCGACCCTGGACACCACAGTGTTGAGATATGGTGGCACCCAGACAAAGACAAACAGTTAATACTGCTGTGGATCACAAGGCTTCACACGTGACCTTGTGTAACCCAAAAAGAGAAAATTCCATAACACAAGACTCTGGACGATGCCATCGCATTGGCAATTTGCATTGACCAACGAATCCAGGTCCGCCAAAGAGAGAAGGGACGCTCCACCCAGTCCTCTGTCCACACTAGGGGTGAGCCCACTACCCAGTTGCCCCCTCCATCCACGTCCCAGAGCCAGTCTAGTGGACTCTGGGGCTGAGGCCAGCTGGGAATAGAGTGCCACCACCTCTCCCCACACGTTCCTGCACGGGCCTTAGACGGACACCAACTCGACACAGTGACCCACACCATGGCCCCCCTAATAATGGCACATGGCTTCGCAAACATAACCCCCATCTCGACTGGGAGACAGGCATGATCAGAGAATGGAGAAGAGACTGCCACTTGACCTGTCTAACGAGAGCTGTTCTGTCCATCAACCCGGACCCTGCTACTCCAGCCCCAGACATCTCCAATGTCCCAGTGTGTTACCATGAGCTCAGAGCGGTGTTTAACAAAGCCAAGGCCACGTCACTACCACCCAATAGACCGTATGACTGTGCAATCGATCTTCTGCCAGGAACTGCTCCCCCAAGAGGCCGCCTGTACTCTCTCTCTTCCCCTGAAAGAAAAGCTATGGAGGACTATATTAATGACTCTCTGGCGGCCGGCATAATCCGCCCCTCTTCCTCAACGGCCTGGCCTGGGATTTCTAAGGACAGTTCACTCTGCCCCTGTATAGATTACAGGGGTTTGAACGACACTGCTATAATCTGCATTCAAGGGTCCACCATCTTCACAAAGCTTGACCTCCGAAACGCCTATCACCTGGTACGGGTGAGAGAAGGGGATGAGTGGAAGACTGCTTTTAACACACCAATAGGCCATAATGAGTACCTGGTCATGCCCTTCGGCCTTACAAATGCCCCCGCAGTTTTTCAAGCCTTGGTGAACGAAATCCTCCGTGACACGCTTAAAAAGTTTGTTTTTGTTTATTTATATGATATTTTGATTTTCTCGAAGACCCAATCTGAACACGTCCATCATGTCCAGTCTGTACTCCATCGCCTCCTTAAGAACTTGCTGTATGTCAAAGCGGAAAAGTGCGAGTTTCATGTCCGGACCACGTCCTTCCTGGGATTCATTGTGTCGGAGGGGCGCATCCAGATGGATCCAGCAAAGGTCTCGGCAGTGTCTTCATGGCCCATCCAAGAGAGCCGTAAAAAACTGCAGTAGTTCCTGGGCTTCGCCAATTTCTATAGGAGATTTATCCGCGGATACAGTGCGGTGGCAGCTCCTCTCACCTCGTTGACCAGCACCACACGCCCGTTTGAATGGACCCCTGCAGCTGGCAGAGCATTCCAGTCTCTCAAAGCTCGGTTCACCTCAGCCCCAATCCTCCGTATGCCAGATGAGGAACGGCAGTTTGTTGTGGAGGTGGATGCGTCCAATGTGGGCGTCGAAGCAGTACTCTCCCAGAGGTCGGCTGAGGACGGCAAGATGCACCCATGTGCTTTCTACTCCCGTAGACTGTCACCCACAGAGTGCAATCACGACATCGGCAATCGAGAGCTGCTGGCCGTCAAATTTGCCCTGGAGGAGTAGTGCCATTGGCTGGAGGGGAGTAAGCTTCCATTCTCAGTCTGGACAGACCACAAAAATCTCCAATACATCCAGGCTGCCAAGAGGTTGAACTCCTGTCAGAGACGTTGGTCTCTCTTCTTCACTCGCTTTAATTTTACCCTCTCCTATCGGCCCAGCTCTCGCAACACAAAACCTGATGCCCTGAAAGATGAAACTCCTGCTGAGGTCCCAACATCTATTCTCCCTGCCCCTGTGTGGTAGCCACCCTGACATGGATTGTTGAGGAGCAGGTGAGGGAGGCCATCCTCACCCAACCCGGCCCAAGCACCTGTCCCCCGGACCGTCTCTTTGTCCCAGAAACCCTCCACTCCCAAGTGATCCAGTGGGGGCATGATTCACGACTAGCCTGTCACCCTGGGGTTTCCTGCACCCTCCACCTGCTCTCCCAGCGCTTTTGGTGGCCCTCTCTAAGGAGGGATATCCGTGACTTTTTAAAGGCTTGCCCCACCTGTAATCAAAACAAGACATCCAGTCATGCAGTCCCTCAGGCCTCCTCCAGCCCCTTCCAATACCCATGCGGCCCTGGTCCCACGTAGCTCTGGACTTTGTCTCTGGTCTACCCCCTTCAGATGGAAACACTGTGATACTCACCATTGTTGATCGCTTCAGCAAAATGGCTCACTTTATTCCACTAGCTAAACTGCCATCTGCAAAGGAGACTGCCCAGATTGTCCTCGAACAGGTATTCAGGATCCATGGTCTGCCTAAGGATATTGTGTCTGATAGGGGTCCACAGTTCGCATCCTCCTTTTGGAAAGAGTTCTGTCACCTATTGGGAGCCACTGCCAGCCTTACATCTGGCTTCCACCCCCAGTCAAATGGTCAGGCAGAACGAATCAATCAGGAGTTGGAGAAGGCACTCCGTTGCATGGCCTCACGAAACCCCTGAGCCTGGGCACAACACCTGTTGTGGAGTATGCTCACAATTCCCTGACCAGCACTGCCACTGGTCTGTCCCCATTCCAGTGCGTCTACAGATAATAACCACCCCTATTTGCCAGCCAAGAAGGAAATATTACCTGCCCTTCTGCCCTAGCCTATGCTCGTCGTTGCCGTGGTACCTGGTCCCAGGCTAGGACCACTCTCCCTAAATCCGCCACCAGCTATGCCACCGGAGCTAACTGACGGAGAAGTCCTGCTCCTGCCTACCAAGTCGGTCAAAAGGTGTGGGTCTCGGCCCAGGATCTACCTCTTCGAGTTGAGTCACAAAAACTGGCACCCAAGGTCGTCGGTCCATTTCCCGTTCAGAGAATCATCAACCCATCTGCAGTCAGACTCCAACTACCATGGTCCATGAAGGTACACAATGTTCCACGTTTCCAGGCTCAAACCTGTTCATGAAAGCCCTCTGGTCCCGGCAGCACCACCGCCTCCTCCCCCTTGTATCGTGGATGGAGGTCCTGTGTACACCGTCCGACGGCTGCTCCGTTCTCGACGACGTGGCAGGGGTCTCCAATACCTAGTGAACTGGGAGGGATATGGTCCGGAGGAGAGGTCTTGGATTCCCGCCCAGAGGATTGTGGACAGGACTCTGATCTCTGACTTCCATCGTCAGCACCCTAACCAGCCATCCATCAAGAGGGGTCGTCCACAGGGCTCCCAGAATGCTGGCTGCCTGTCTCCCATTCCCCGGCCACGCGGTGCCCAATCCTATGTACCTGAGTCCGACTCAGAACCAGGTGCGGGTGATCCTCAGGATGGGACGCGACTGGCCTCAGAAGACGAGGCCATGGACTCTGACCATTCTGAGGAATTCCAGCCGTCCTCCTGGACCCTCTCCCACCCGCCCGGCTTGTCTCTGTCTCTTTCTTTGGGACTTCTGGGGCCGTTCCTCGTGGGGGGGGTTCTGTCATGGACTCACTACAGATGTAGCAACTTAAAAGTTCCCCTGTGTCCGTGACGGGACCGTGACTGGTCCTTCACAGGTCCTTCGCTGGTCCATGAATGAAATGTAATCCCCCGCGATGACGTAGTCAGTGAGGCCCTGACTGGAAACGCCCCTAAGCAGCCTGTGTGAAAACCAGCTGCAATACCTCATTTGTCCACGGGGAGGAGCAGTGAGGTCTGTCTAAACTAAGACACATCTGAACAGATACGCTGGGGTGAGCGGGTGAGCCGATCAGCGGATCAGTTGATAGGAAAAAAAAAGTTGATAAGATATAGTGATAAGATAACACTGAGCGCTGCAGCCGCTCGTATCTGCAACTCTATGTCCCGCACAACAACAACATGCCAACATAAACGTTTTATTAAAGAAAACTTCGCTCGTAAGGTCCGTTTATAAGTATATTTTTGGGCCTTTTATGGATATGACAGCTGAAGAGAGACAGGAAGGAGGGGGCAGAGAGACGGGGAATGACACGCAGTAAAGGGCCGTACAGACATTTTGGCAAACGAGAGTCACCGTGGACTTTTGCAAGACTTATCTCTGAACTTTCAAAAGCTGTGCGGTGTATTATTATAATGGAGGGGGGCATAGTGGAAAATAAACAGTGGTGTCCATGTAGAATAAAAACATAACATATACTGCAAAATTTATTAAAACCAAACATACTTGACTTATTTCATACATATTCTTTCCATTTACGCTTTACTCCATTTAGCCTATGGAATGGACGAAAATGAAAAGGAGTCATTCATGTTCATGAGCACACTCAAATCACAAGGCTACTGTATACAGTACTCAAACCAGCTGCATTCTCCGCTCTGTGATCTGTGACACTGGGAGACCAAAAAGCCTATCAAGTGCAAACAATGATAATGCTAATAAGGGGTTTGTATGGTTTACCTGGCCTAAAGCGTGCACAACAGTAAATACCTGCATAACAAAGGGCTTCCAAAACGCTCGTCTCTGCAGCTCTATGTCGTGCACAACAACAACGAGCCCTCCCCTCCAAATAAACTGTTAATTAAAAAAAACTCTCTCTTGTATCTGCAGGTCTGACACACAGGCCTGGCAGCCCCGTGATGTAGACTGCCTTTTCCCCTGAACTCAATAGAACTCCACTTGTTCATACATGCAGCGCCGGTCCTGGCCACATTTGCACCCTGGGCGAAGATTGCTGAGCAAGGGGGTGGTGTTTAGCTCGGTAGCTTAAGCAGCTGCCCCATATGCGAAGGGTCACTGCGGAGGCCCAGGTTTGACTCCCTACCTGTGCGGCCTTTTCCTGCATGTCACTCCCCATCTCTCTCCCCGCGTTTCCTGTCGATCTCCAGCTGTACCATCAATAAAGGCCAAAAAAACTTTGCTAAGGGAGGCCTGATATGGGGTAGCTCCTCCTAAAGTCAATATACTGCACAATCTGTACACATTTTATTTACATATAGCACAAATACAGTATGTTTCAGTGTCTTTAGGATGATGTTCAGTTATCTTGTTTTTTCTCTTCTTGGATCTTTACTTGTTATTGATTATTTATTCATGAGCCACAGTAATGCTGCATTGTGATTTGTAAGCTTTAATGAATTAAAGAAATATAAGGATGTTGAGGATGTATTGGAGGTGGGGAAGGAGGAGACTCAATGTGGGGAATAGGTTTCTGGAGTAAAGTCACCTGTGGTGATTATTGGCCCCAGACCGTATCTAGAAAAGGAGGAATGGGAGAGGTATGTGCAGGATCAAATACAAGAGAATGATAGGAGGAAAGGGAGAGTGAATGGATGAGAAAAGGGATGGGTAGATCAAACAAAGGGTTCTGGAGAAAAGGAGAGGGTTGAGAAAACTGAGACAAGTATAAGTTTTATAGAGAAGGGTTGAAAGGTTTTGTAGCCAGCATCAAGCAGCCTCTTGAGGGATTACAGTTTTTTGGCACCTCCGCATTGACTTAATTTCCCAGCCACAGAGGTTGCTGTTTGTTGGACATACACAAATCCTTGCAGCACGCGGATCATCTTTTGTTCTGGTGATTCAACATGAACGTTTTTAAAACTACAGACGGTTCAACTGCCAATCACTTAACATGTGAGAAAAAATGAATGAATTTCAGGAACCAGGAGTGCAATTAGCTACTCCCACTTAAAAAAATAATAATTCAAATATATATACAGTCGACTGTAGTATAGTCTATCAGAGCCAATTAACAGTTCAGACAGTGGAACAAAGCCAAAATCCAAGGACTATCCAAGAGCGGTGTGTTAGGTTTGTTGACACTGCTCTTCACGACTACGCAAGATCTCCACCCTCTGCAAAGGTACCTTGACTGTGCTAACTGGAGGACTGAGCGCCTGCAGGATACAGTGGATAAATCAGACTTACTAATTAATAAGAAGAAGCTTTGCAAAACATTGCACAATTATAAATGGCAGATTGACAGACTGGAGGAACTTCTGGAGCTCAGGGAGAAGGAGTTTAAAACTGAGTTTAAGAATAGTTACGAGACCATTTCATCGTTTGAGGCACAGGTATCCTCCCTCGAAAAACACCTCCAATCTAAAAATGAGGACATAATCCAACTCTTGAGAAAGTAGGAAAATGACGTAATGACCGCAGTCAGAAAAGAAAAAAAGTCCAGGAGAGCGCTGTGCTGCAGAATGACTTGCAGCAGAAGTTAAAAAGGATGGAGCAACAACTCCTCCAGAAGGACAAAGAGATCCTGGATCTTCAGAGGAACAACCATGATCTCTCTTACAAGCTCACAGTTGCTAGTTAGTGCTAAATTTCAAAGCAACAACGCTTGGCAGACCCAATACAACGCTCGGCAGGAGAAATTCACAGAGGAGATGGCCACTAAACAACAGAGCTGTGAGGCCACCGAAAAACAGCTGGTGAAGGAAAAGAAAAAAGTGGAGGAGCTTCACCTGAAAATGAAAAATGAGAAGACAGAAAAAGACAAAAACCAGGAATTGAGAAATAAGGACAAACAAGAGATTGAACGACACTCCCAGAAGCTGACAGAGACAGAAACTAGTGAGCCGAGGAGCTGCAGAGTTGAATTTCTCCAGACCTACAAAGCTTGGCAGGGAGAATACAACGCCCTAAAGGAGAAATTCAAAGAGCAGTTGATCCAGAAACAACAGGACTCGGAGAAGACATCTAAACTGGTGGAGGACGAGAAGAACTCCCTTCACCAGAAAGAAGAGGACTCGGAGAGGAGTCTGGAAGAAAGAGTAATGTGTAATAAGGGAACAAGTGTCACATCAGGGACATAAACAGAGGAGAAGAAGAAGAAGGGATTTTTGAGCTGGATCCACAAAAAGAAAAGCTGTGACAGCCAAGCTGAGGAGGAGGAGGCTCCTTGTTGTTCGACTCAGGTCGCACAACACTAGCTTCCTCTTCCTGCCCCCTTCATCCTTCTATCTTCCCTCCATCCCCCTGTTCCTCCATCCATCCATCTTTCTACCATCAAGAAACACCACCATCTTGTTTCTGTGTGGAGTTCTCCAAGTGTCTGCTTGGGTTTTCACCTGGTGCTCAGGTTTTCCCCACAAAGACATTGTCAATAAAGAAAAAAAGATCTGTCATTGTATGCTAGGCTCCTCCAGAGATGTGTCAAAGTGAACTGTGCCATTCAGGGCAGCACAGAAACATCACCATCTTGCTTCTGTGTGGAGTTCTCCAAGTGTTTGTGTGGGTTTTCTCCTGGTGCTCAGGTTTCCCCCACAAAGACATTAAATGTTCCATCAAAAAAAATAAAAATTCAACTAAAAAACAACCCCAAAAAACAAAACAAATATAACTTCAATTATATTTCTAGAAGAAAGTATGATGACTAAGATGTGCTGCTGTCTGACATAAAATATCCCTTTTAAAGATATACAATTTTACATTTCTGCATTAGCATGTCTAGATATTTGTTTTATATTTTGATGAGTTGTGCACTTGTATGAAGACAAAAGCTTGTATGTATGTGTGTGTGGTCTGCAGTCTATGTTACACAATACTGACACCAAGAAATGAAAATTAGGCAGAAAGCCTGTACATGACTAATCACCATTTTTTGTCACCTTTGTCTTAACACAGTTCTGCAATATCTTTATTGTTTTCTCCTTGTGATTGTAAGAACATGTGTGATGAATATTGCCGTTCAACACAGAGTTAATCTGTATACAAAACACTGGACAAATGTAAGAAAATTTAAAAAAACAACTAGGCTAACACTTTATCTAAAGGTACACATATTCACCATTAACTAGTTGGTGGAAAAACTGTAATGCTTCCTAAAAAACTGTATGTAATTGTAATACACTGGCATTCATCATAGCATGCATAAGGTTACTGTATGGGTATCTACATGCTTGGATCTATTATGTAGAGCTGCAATATTTAGGGGACTACAAATTCCAAAAGGCATTTGGAAGGCGCAGGTTTCTCAATGTCAGCAGACTTCAATATAAACAAGATTTAAGGAGACAATGAGAACTCAAAAATAGGACAAGTAAATTAGAAAACTCAGTCAAAATAAATAATATAGGATTTCTTTTCTTTCGGGTTAGATGTGAACATCAGTGTCATTCTCATATCTGTACACTGAATACAAAGCCAGCAGGCTGTAAAGTACAACAAAACAAATAAAAATGGCGCTTGTTGTTACAGATAGAGACTGAACAATACAATTATGGACTCTCAAGCAACAAAATTAAAATGAACTGAAAATATGACTCATAAAGTGACATATGAAGAATGTTGGCCACATTTTATAGAAATGATTTGAACATGATCGGACAAGAGTGCCAGAATTACAATTTGCACCACTAATAGGACACTTACGTAGAAATGAAATGAAAATGAAATCATCTCCCCAAAAGATTAAAAAAGATTCCATTGTGACCATGCAGCACAATTCTGGTGGGGTTTTTCTTTTACTCTGGAAAGAAAATTATCATCTGATATCAAATATCAAGAAATATCTGCCCATCTTAACAAGAATGCGATTGTTTATCCAAGCCTGACAGGAGCCAGGTGTCATTCCTCTTCAACATGTTATTTCAAAGGACTAATTACAGACAAATTAGGTCTTTGTCACTTGTTAGACTCAGTCATGTCTGCACGTTTCCTCCAGGCCACAGCAGCAGACTAACCTTGATTCTCTTCACAGAACAATAGGTTAATAAGGTATCAACTTTTTTTTAGAAAAAATAAACAAACAAAACTCCACCATGTGTAATGTCTCACCATCGTTTAGATCTGTTATAATGACTGCATATGTTACACTGTGGAAACGTTAAAACACGTTACATTAATATTATTTTTTGCAATTTAAAATTCAAGGTTTAATCAGTCCAACCAAAAGAACCATGTATATCCTACACAGCACTGTAGATGGAAGATTTTGCACTACCTCAACCCCAAATAAGGTTGAAGTGGTCACATTTTAGCTTGATCAAGTTCAAGTCAAGGAATTGCAACCAGATATAGATCAAACCATCCCCAAAAGATGTCTTATATCATAAAGAAACTCAGAAAAGGCATAGGTTAGAGGCAGACCAACCAGTGATCAACCACAACAACACAGATGTGACAGGTGGAGAATGTATACATTGTGTGGTGTTGTAGAGTTGTCTGAACATGCCAGGCTCATGTTCAGCAGCACATTCAGTTTCTGAGACATGCGGTTCTTGTTGACGAGTCGTGGCTTGTTGCCATGTTTGTCACATCCCCAAAAACTCTGAGGAATTTAACCGTCTCTAACTTCCACAGGATGTATAACAGCAAACACACGTGAACACATGCCTTACATGTCACACATGTTACACACACACACACACACACACACACACACACACACACACACACACACACACACACACACAATTATTGACTCATTTTAAGATCACTAAGATTTTAAGACCTTAAGATACCAGATACTCTATTTCATTTCACTTTAAATTTCCAGTGTGTCAGATTTAGGGGGATCTATTTGCAGAAGAATATTCATAACTCAGTTTCAATTTATGAATAATCCCTTTAAAGAATTATGTTTTTGTTAGTGAACTTTTTATATCTCCAGATGCAGACCCAGTCCTCTATGTTGAACTGCCATGTTTCTACAGTAGCCCAGGGTGGACAAAGTAAACACTGACTTTTTTGGGGCTGGGAGTTTCACAGTCACCATAAGAGAAGAGTGAAATGATGGGTATAAATTCTACACACTAATCAAAAAATCTAAAAGATTTATCCCAAATAAAGAATTAGGACGCCAGCTCCATTTACAGGCTGTGTCTTACAAACTACAATCATGATCATCCTCAGCAGATGAAGAATGCTAAGTTTGAAGAAACCAACACAGATGTGACTGAAAGCTGTGGAAATAAAATAAAATTTAAACTTTACAGTAAGGTAAGGCCTAGAATTCATTTGTATCTGTTAAAATTGCCATTACACCAATAAGGCTTTCACATTTCATCATTTTAATATATAACTACATTTTTTTTACAGATATGATAAATGCTGTATATATTATTATTATATTATACTATATTATACTAATAGGTGTGAAATGAGCCTTCAGGGTTAACAGGTTTTTGAAAAGTGGGTTACATAAACATAAGCCTACAACTGTCACCTGCGATAAAGATTAAAGACACAAATCCACATTTCTACAAAGTAGAGGAGTCATCATGTGACCCGGCTCTGACAGCAGGGTCTGTACAGTAGTTCAGTGTTCCTCCTCCATTCATTCTGCCCCCACCCCACCAACACCAGCATCACCACCACCACCTCCCGTCCTGATCCGCCCTCTCTGCTGTGCTGTGCTGTGCTGTGCTCCGGCGTGCATCGATGCTGTAGATGCGTCAGACTGGAACAGACTGTGTTTGGTCCTGAATGCAGCAGCCGGGGAGGATAACAACATCCTGACACACACCGCGGAGGACAGCGACACTTTCAGAGGCAGCACTTCGACGTAAGCTCCTCATTCCGCCTGTTTCTCTCTCCTCGCTGTTTTTAGTAGATTCCTCACAGGTGTGACTTTACATCTCATGACTCATCCTCTCTGGAGCGAATGTGCCTCCTCCCTGTTCACTCACACAACTCTGATGTCTTATCTTGTGTTTAGTCCTTTAAAAAGTAGCTGATGTAACACACAGCAAACGTCTTCTATTCAATCCAGGTAAACAATAATGTTATTTATGGCATTTCAAATGTAGCTTGTGGGCGTTTACTTTCAATTAACTAACTAAATAAACTAATATATATATATATATATATATATATATATATATATATATATATATATATATATATATATATATATATATATTAGTTGTCTGAAGTTAGGTGATAAATTGAGATGAATTAGTACCAGTTTAAGTGCATGAACTGATATGATGTGTAATATAACCTTTTTTTGGATAGAAGATATTGATATTTCAGAGTTTGACACTCATTCAAAACATATTTTGGCATTTCTGCACCTCTGTTTCTGTTTCTTAATTGATCAGCTGATGTATACTTACTGATATCTACAACAGCAACCTAAAATTCTACATAGATTTAAATATATCAGCTAATACATAATAAAACTCTATATAAATTTCTATACGGTTGTTTGGGGTTTCTTTGTATTGGAGTCATAGTCAAATTAATTATCATAAAATTAGCTTTTCACACATGTTGTAATAATTACTGACATTAGTGCTATTGCAGTACTATAATCTTATTTATGAACTTATTAGCTGCATGGCTGGGATACTTTGAACTTTACACACTCTCTGCTTCAGCTTCTCATAAGTGAAGTGCTGCTGTAGCTTAGAAAGCTTGTACGTTGCAACTCTGACGAGGAATGTACGTGAGCTTTTAGATCTTTTTTTTTTCTCCGTCAAAGCCTTTTCATTCTTACAGAGTCATGGGAGACCAGCACTGTTAACCCACTTCCCTGGGTCTGATCTTAATAATCCTACATTCAGTCTTCTCACATTATGCAAGAACAGCCATTCCGTTCAGGCTGCCGTTCACCGGCTGAATAATCAGACCATATCTGAGGTTAAAGAGGCTCCATGCATAGCCTCTTTTCTGCATGCTGTTGTGTTAACTAAATGTTAGCATCCAGTCAACGCAACAATAGTAACTCTAACAGTGTGTACAGCATGAGTCATCTTTCGGCATGTTTAAAGGTATTTATTACCGCTACCTTCCCCCTACATTCTCATTTGTGTTTAGTTAAAGCCCTCCGAGTCAAATGTATTTTGTGGCTTTGTGCTATACAAATAAAATTAGATTTGATTTGTGCTAGTTTAAATATATAATCTAAGTCTAAATATATAATACAAAGCACGTGGATATCAGATGCATAATTATTTATTATGTATTGCTTTATCCGCACTGGAGGAGCTCAGCAGCCACAGAGTATTAAACATTTGACACACATCAAACATTCATTTATTCATTTTCTACACCCGTCTGTCCTCAGACCGCAGAGCTGGAGCCGATCCCAGCCTACACCAGCTGATAGGCGGGGTACACCACGCTCAGGTCACCAATTCATCACAAGGCTGACACACAGAAACAAACAATAATTCACACCTTTAGTCACCAATGAACCTGCATATTTTTGGACTGTAGACGAAAACAAAACATACAAACCATCCAGCTGAGGGGTCCAAATCCAGAACCTTCTTACTGTAAGGTGACAGTGCTAACCACTGCACCACAGTGCCGCCCCCGCACCAAACATTATAACCAAAAAAAAGACAAAAAATTGTGTGTGACAGCCAGTGGAGTGACAGCCAGTGTTGTAGTGCAGGTATACCCACTTCTCCAGTGTGCATCATTCAGTGTTCTACGAGCAGAATTTGTTTTATTAGGGTGGGTGTTATGATGGTTGCATAGTTTTCATGAGTGGCTGGAGTAAAGAATAAGTAATACCTCACTCAGTATGTATTATTATGTAGTTATTGTTTTTTCAGTCTGTAAGTCAGCATTTACAATCTGCATCTCTTCTGTTGATTTCATAATGATCTTTACTCCTTCCTTTTTGGTGAGCTCAATGTGATCCTACATGTCACTGTAAATAACAAAGGGGGGTTTATCCTCTGCATACCCACATCTCCAGGCACCACTACACCACTGGTGACAGCAGTGTAAAAATGGAATAGTATAGTAGTTTGTTTAGTTGTTCTGACAGGTACCTACCTGGAATCAGGAACTCAAGCTGGAGAGGAGTGATGCTGCAGGTGGCATATGATATCAAATACAAGAATTATAGCTTGTTCTTTAACTCAGTGGGGTGGTGCAATGTTGAAACACTGGTGAACACTGTTGTTGAGACCTTTCTTCTACGTTGTCCTTGTTGTTTTTATAATATAATAGCCCTAGACCTGTATGATACAGTGTACAAAAATATAGGCCCTCAGCCCTCCCTCCTATCACCATACACCACTCACAACCTAAGCACATACTTGCTGTCCACCCACCCCTCCACTAATTTATACAGATGATGTAGCTCTTCAAAGTAAAAGAAAAAGGCGTAAGTAAAAATCAGTACAGAATAACAAGAAAACAAGAAAAACAACAGTTGCAGAGGGGGAATTCAATAATAGAGAACGACCATGTCTGAATTATACATTATGGCTGGATTGAATATTTGGAATAGAGTAGACTCTGTGTGCAGAAAGGTTATATTATAAATTACCTTTTATTTGGTAGCAATGACACTAATTCATCAGTCTACCTAGCCAAAGGTTGTTGTGCATCATTCCATTGCATGGCTAAGCATTTGTTGGCTGTGAAGAGAGCAATTCTAATGTCCTTAAGCACAATAAGTTTAGATGTCCAATATGAGTGTAGACATGGGCAGGCTGAGAACATCTGTATGAACATTCCTATTTCACTTCAACATTTCTTACTATATTCTGTGAATGAGATTGTATTGTGTTTACGTTTGACTACTAAAGTAAAGCGCTTCCCATTCCACTTCCTCAAAATTACACTGAAGGTTGTTCTCCCATTTTACCCCTAACACCTCGACACATTTAACTCTAAGACCACACAACTCACTGCTTAAAAGCTTCAACATAGTCAGCTTCAATCTGTGTCTGACTGTTGTGTTGTATCAGTGTGATCAGAATACAAAAGACACATCAACCCATGCTCACAACTCTTGCAGAGGATAAAAATAACCCTTTCAGATGCATCAATTCAGATTGAAAATCTCCACTGAAGGTGACTTTTTGTGAAAATAAAGTTGCCTATTGTTATTACACTGTGGACAACACAAAGGGAGTGATGCTTTTTTCAATTTTGCTTTGGTTGTAATAATTTAAAATAGTTGGATAACATTAGCGGCACCATGACTGAACACCGAAATAAAGGAACATTTACCAAACCTTAAGCACTAACCCAAAGAAGATGATGTCACCATGTAGACCAGGTGATCTCTGGGAAATGTTATCGTTAAAAGATGTCATCTCCCAGTGATAGTTAGCGTATTCTAGGAGCCATGTTGTAATTACCACAACATGCCTCGTCAGTTTGTGGTTGCCTACATTTCCCAGAATGACTCAAGAAACTTTCCACCAAAGTTTCTGCTGCTCACGAAAGAGGGTTTTATAGTCATGGTAGATGACACAAACTATGCTTAACATGATGCTCAAACCTCAATTTTTCAGGTTCTACATTTCTGTTAGAAGAAAATCATATAGTAGTCCAGGTGAAGTGATGCTAGCCTTGGCTATTACTTATTAGTATAACATAGGGTTTCGCTTAGACCTGTGAAGTAGTGCAAAAAGCCTGAATGATAGTGGATGTTTGTTTGAGCTTTATTTTTAGTGCTGTAAACCAGCACACACCATGATATGTGTTTTTTCACAAAGTCCTTAGATCAAACAGTTGTTCTGAGTTCATTCCAGTTAATCCAGGCAGTTGGCATGATTTTGTATAATGACCTCGATGTCTTCATTTAGCTATGTGGAACTGACTACTTAATTTGATTCTACTGAGCCTTTAATCCAGCTGTAATTGTGCATCAAGTCTTAGAGTCAGCTACAGTACAGGTGTAACAGCGGTACTGTAGATAATCCAAAGCAGGATGATCCCAGGTCTCAGAGTTCTCCTTCCCTCTCTACCCTCTCTGGACCTTCCTTCATCCAGTACACTGCAGTCCCATCCAGGGTGACTCGTGACATGTTGGCATGTGTAAACTGTCTCTCCATTTCATCGCCTTTTTCTCATCAGGATCATTTGAGAACCAGAAAAGACTTTTCTTTGGCCTCTCTCTCCTTGAAAAGAGGAGGTGTGATCCGGAGGGCAAGTGAAGGATCAGTCAATTCCCATACATTAGCTTGGCTTGGTGCTTGGTAGTCTACCTGAGTCTGCAGATTTTTTCCCAAGCCAATAACTCCAGCCCCCTCTGGCTCCGAACAGATCAAGGGTAGAAAAGAAAGTCCAAAGGGGATTAAGAACCTCATGAGTGATTAAATGAGACTTCTGCCTCAAAAAGGACAAATTACTGTACCACCTCAGACTTGGGAACCATTTTACAGTGGTCTGTGCAGAACAAAGTAGATTAGATGTATCTCCATTTCCATAATCATTAAACATCTCGCGATCACAGGTAGATTGCATATTTCTGCTTCTTAGAGTCCTGCTAGGACACTGGAAAAGGATTTTGTCTGACGTTGGTCATTCCTTAGCTATCTTTTCCCAAGTAATGTATATATATCTCCATTGAAGATGGACTTGGAAGATGTTGAAATTAGTAACTAGTGAACGAGGGACAACTGTATTACACCTTAGCAGTTATTGTGTCTGTAGTGGTGACATATCATTTAATCCATATACATATTAGTAGTTTGAATGAAACCAAAGCTGCTGAACTTCCTTTAAGAAATATGACATTTTCATGAACTCTCTACATGTCTGAAAGACACGTCACTCTAGAAAGATAAGATATGTCCACAGGCTTCTTGTCCGTTAAGATAAACTGTATATTTGTATACCTGTTCTAAAAATTAGGATTTCTTTTTTAATAAATGCTGGTTAATTAATTTTCTGCTTCCAGTCTGTACTGTACTTTGTTTGTTTTTTATTTTAATGATGAGAAATGTGATGTTTAATTCCATGAAACAGACAGATGACTATTCTTCTATCCAAGCCAGCTTAAATATTTTAAAACAGTAAAGTTGTACATTCAAAAACACATTTACTCACTGAAGTCTTATACTGTTGGCTGCTTAGGCACATATTTCATTAGTTATGCATAGAGTTGAAACAATTTGTTGATTTATTGATTAATCAGTGGACTGAAAATAATCAACCATCATTTTTGTGTCTGATCATCTTCTCCTAAACTTGATTACACTTTGGAAAAGATGTTGCCTGCATACGGAAAATGTATCTGTTGAGCTGAAGTAGGATAGGATGCAGATAGTGGACTCTGCTGTTGGAGTGTTTTGTATAGCCAACTATTGGCTGCCAGCTCTTCTCTCTGACTTTCCCTTGCAGTATAAGCACATCACGCTGCTCCTTACACCAAAAAGCCTGTAAATGTAATCCAGGCAACAACTAACTGGATTGTAATTCTTATGAGACTCAGTTGATTTGTTCACACCTCTGAGAGGCCTGACTACAAATGTCTTTATCATAAGTGATATTGAGCTGTCCATGCTTACCAGGCTTTCTACTCAGACACACATTCTCTCTCTCACATGCACGCAGACACACACACACACACACACACACACACACACACACACACACACACACACACACACACCACACACACACACACACACACACACACACACACACACACAGCCTACTGAGACATGCTGTTACTCACCACTGTCTGTGCATCATCAGCAGTATGCACAGAATCAGAGGAAAGAGCACTGTCTCTTTACCTGTGTGTCTGTCTATTACCAGTGAAGCACTGGTGAAGCTCAGGAACATAAATGTTGGGTGAACCTTCACTGAGCATGTAGGGAATGAAAGAAACTGCTCACTTGTTCTGTAAAACATAGTCTTTACACTACTATTGCTGTCTACACATGTCTACTGTGTAGAATTGAATGTAAATGCCAAAGGCATCTTTTCGTAGTGAAGTCTTTTTATTTATGTCATGTCCGGCCTGTTCTTGTATCTGAAAAGATCAACTCCCAGAAACCTGAACAGCACACTACATACTGCT
This sequence comes from Collichthys lucidus, assembly GCA_004119915.2. Classification (NCBI taxonomy): domain Eukaryota; kingdom Metazoa; phylum Chordata; class Actinopteri; family Sciaenidae; genus Collichthys; species Collichthys lucidus. The sequence goes on along the minus strand of CM014096.1, from coordinate 463,989 downwards.
TATGTGATGTCTGTGTGTGAACATTCTGTGTGTACAGTGCTATGTTCTTGTGTGTCTCCACCACTAAAACAAATGATTTTGCAAATCATCAATACTTCTATTGTTTTGACTTTACTTCTGTGTCCCTACTGGATTTTTCCAGCCGTGAAAATGTAGATAAAATGCCAGCCTTCATAATGATGTAGCTGTGTTCTTCTGAAATGTCTCCCTGTGATTATTATTTGGTAAGCTTGTATGTATTTATTGTGTTTGAAAGCAGCTCCTCTTCATGATCAACATGAGTAGCTTTCACATTCATTCATGATCTGTACGCTAACTGTGATAGAAACAAATGCTTTGAAAAAGTTACAAAGTTACTGATCAAATGTATTTTCCTTCTCCTCTTCTCTTTGTTTTTGGCATCAAGGTTCAAGACCCCTGTTGTTTCCCTTTCCCTCAGAAGATTTATTAAATAACTTCCAAAAATACCCTCTGGTTTTTTTCTGATTTGCCTTTTTCTTTACCTCTACTTAATTTTATGCCTCTCTTTCCTTTCCCTCTTCCCTTCTTCCCACAGGCACAGAGCCAGTATGGACAATCACGCATTGGAACCTGAGTCTGTCAGTATCCCCATGGATACCATGGAGGCCATAATATGTAATGGAAGCAGCCAGCCTCAGTCTCTGCAACAGCAAGAAGCCTCCATGTTGACCCACCTGAAGAAGGTTGAGAACCAGATCACTGACGCACAGCGTTTCTCCCACCTCCCCAAACGCTCAGCCGTGGATCTGGACTTCATTGACCTTTCTTACACCATCCAGGAGGGACCGTGCTGGAGAAGGAGAGGTACAGTAACACACACCTATCCATCCTTCATACACTTGTTAGGACAAGATGACTTTATGAAGGCACAAGATGGAGAGCAGAGGAAGAATTAACAGCTTTTTTTCTAAAATATATATTCCTTTGTTTGTTTTGCTGATTGTGGTGGAGAGCACTGTCTAACATGTTGCACTACAATCTCCAAAAACACTTAAAGTATCTAAAAGTAGATCTCTTCTGTTGGTGCTCGTTCTGTAACAAACTGGTTACTAGTTACTTTATATGTGTATTTATTTACTCCTGACCATCTACATTGACCCTTGACTTGTCTTGTGTACATCTTGCTTGTTCTGCAGCCATGTTTTCAGCAGACAACCTGGTTGGTTTAGAATGCACAATGTTGCTGGACATTGTAGTGTACTGGAAATAGGCTGTGAGTGTGAGCCTGCCATTGACAATCACAGAAAGGAAACTGTGTCACTACACCCTGTGCTTAGCTCAGCCCAAGACAACTGTGCGAGAGTGCAAGAAATACAACCAAACCAGAGTGTTTCTCTCCCTTCTCTGGTTATGGGTCCAGTCAGACTTTTTCCCAGTACATTGTGTGTGTGGAGATACTTCTGGCTATGCAAGTCGCAGTAGCAGTAGGTCAGTAGTCTAAGGCTATTAAAAGAAAATCAAAAGCATCTCCTTGAGTTTGACACATTGCTCTACTTGCTACTTAGTGCGCTATTTTTAGCTATTTTATTTGAGTGTCCGAAAAACCCCAAGGAAAAGTGCTGGGCTGTAAAAAAAATTCACATCTTTTTCTTCAAACATTCCATCAAATGAACATATCAAAACTACTTTATCATGCTAAATATTATAAAAATGACTTGCTTTTACACAATGTGATTAGGTCCATTAATATAAGAAAGAAATAAGGAATAAGACGTGTGCTCCAATGCTGTACAAGACCAGTAACTCAGAAAGCTAATTACGTTGGAATGAAAAGGCTGCCGTCTTGGAACATGGTAATCAGTTATCTTAAACATCCATGAACTGTGTTTAAAATCTAAAGCATAAAGTTTTTCAAAACTACGCCTGTCAGTGATGATGCAAAATGCTGTTGATGTTCAAAGTAGAACCCATCTCGACTCGGGAGACAATGATTTAAT
>CM014096.1:408065-461931 GCA_004119915.2 Collichthys lucidus | reverse complement strand
AGCTTTCCGTTTCTTTCAACAGAGCACTGCGCACCAGACAGGAAATCTGACACAGAATCAACATAATAAACTTCCGCCCCCTTTCAAAATTAAACACAATACACAGTTCATGTAGCTTTTTACAACTTCACATCAACGTTACGTCATGACCGGTGGCACCAGGTGATCAAAGATCGATCAAAGAGTCTCAACATGGACGATGAGAGACTGACAACACACAATCATTTATGACACAACAGATGCTTTTTATAATCTCCTCCACGTCGGAGAAGCAAAGTCAGCTGTTTGTTGTTGTTGTTTTCTGTATACACTGTTTGTCGCGGGGTCTCGCTTACGTCCAGGATTCTTGCATGATCTCGTGACCTCGCGTAAAACGGCTGGCTCGCTCCACTGCCGTTCCGCGGCTGAAAAGCGTCCGGTGTGAGTTGACGCCGGGCAAAAGAACCGCGGCACTACCGTTCCGCTGTGTGAGTCCCGTGTAAGGGGACAGGTGCATTCAGGTAAAAACAACAGAAGGTTGTTTATTGTAGGCTGATTGGCTCTGACTGCCATTGTGTCAATCACAAATATTGTCATCTTCATCTCCCTCCTCCTCCTCTTTCCCCTCTTCATTCTCTTCCTCCTCTTCTCCTCCTTCTCTTCCTCTTCCTCATCTCCTTGCTCCTCTTTCTTCTCTTCTCCTCCTCTTCCTCCCTCTTTAAACAACCTAAAAAATGATTCTCTTCTGGCACCGCCTCCAGATTGTCTCGGCCAACCAAATTGCTCTGTGTGGAACCAGAAGAGGAGGAGCTTCACCTGAGAGCTTTCAGTCCAGGTATGGCAGACTGAACCAGGAGTACGGTCGAATAGTCAAAGACAGTACCTCCTCTGTCCTTTCCTACACACTCATCCTTAACACTCAGGAGTCCAGAGATGATCTAATGATGAGAAAGGTTGAAAAAGTCAGCATCCTCCCTCTTTACCTCATTGTGTTTCCATGGAAACTGGGCAGATGATGTGGTTGTTTCCATGGAAACAGCTCACTATGGTAGCTGATATGTTTGTTGTGCTCTGTGAAGGACTACAGGCTCCTCCTGTCTCTGATCACTGCCTGTCTGATCAAGGCTGCACCTCACACCACTTCAGACCACTTCACACCACTACACAATACTTCACACCACTACACAATACTTCACACCACTACACAATACTTCACACCACTACACATTACTTCACACCACTACACATTACTTTAGACCACTTCAGACCACTTCACACCACTACACATTACTTCACAACACTACACATTACTTTGGACCACTTTATACCACTACACAATACTTCAGACCACTACACAATACTTCAGACCACTACACACCACTACACAATACTTCACAACACTACACATTACTTCACACCACTGCACATTACTTTGGACCACTTTATACCACTACACATTACTTCAGACCACTACACATCACTACACATTACTTCAGACTACTTCACGTCACTACACGTTACTTCAGACTACTTCACATCACTGCACATTACTTTAGACCACTTCACACCACTACACAATACTTCACAACACTACACATTACTTCACAACACTACACATTACTTCAGACTACTTCACGTCACTACACGTTACTTTGGACCACTTTATACCACTACACAATACTTCAGACCACTACACAATACTTCAGACCACTACACAATACTTCAGACCATTTCAGACCACTACACAATACTTCAGACCATTTCAGACCACTACACAATACTTCAGACCATTTCAGACCACTACACAATACTTCAGACCACTTCAGACCACTACACAATACTTCAGACCAACACAATACTTCAGACCACTTCACACCACTACACAATACTTCAGACCACTTCAGACCACTTCACAATACTTCAGACCACTTCACACCACTACACATTACTTCAGACCACTTCGGACCACTGCACATTACTTCAGACCACTTCAGACCACTTCACACCACTGCACATTACTTCAGACCACTTCAGACCACTTCACACCACTGCACATTACTTTAGACCACTGCACATTACTTCAGACCACTTTAGACTACTTCACACCACTACACGTTACTTCAGACCACTTCACACCACTACACAATACTTCAGACCACTACACAATACTTCAGACCACTTCAGACCACTACACAATACTTCAGACCACTACACAATACTTCAGACCACTACACAATACTTCAGACCACTTTCGACCACTACACAATACTTCAGACCACTTCAGACCACTACACAATACTTCAGACCACTACACAATACTTCAGACCACTACACAATACTTCAGACCACTTCAGACCACTACACAATACTTCAGACCACTTCAGACCACTACACAATACTTCAGACCACTACACAATACTTCAGACCACTACACAATACTTCAGACCACTTCAGACCACTACACAATACTTCAGACCACTACACAATACTTCAGACCACTACACAATACTTCAGACCACTTTCGACCACTACACAATACTTCAGACCACTACACAATACTTCAGACCACTTCACACCACTACACATTACTTCAGACCACTTCACACCACTACACGTTACTTTATACTACTACACAATACTTCAGACCACTACACAATACTTCAGACCACTACACAATACTTCAGACCACTACACAATACTTCAGACCACTACACACCACTGCACGTTACTTTGGACCACTTTATACCACTACACAATACTTCAGACCACTTCAGACCACTACACAATACTTCAGACCACTTCAGACCACTACACAATACTTCAGACCACTACACAATACTTCAGACCACTTCAGACCAGTACACAATACTTCAGACCACTTCACACCACTACACATTACTTCAGACCACTTCAGACCACTTCACACCACTGCACATTACTTCAGACCACTTTAGACCACTTCACACCACTACACATTACTTCACAACACTACACGTTACTTTGGACCACTTTATACCACTACACAATACTTCAGACCACTACACAATACTTCAGACCACTACACAATACTTCAGACCACTACACACCACTACACAATACTTCAGACTACTTCACACCACTGCACATTACTTCAGACCACTTCACACCACTACACATTACTTCAGACCACTACACAATACTTCAGACCACTACACACCACTACACATTACTTCAGACTACGTCACACCACTACATATTACTTCAGACTACTTCACACCACTACACATTACTTTGGACCACTTCAGACCACTACACAATACTTCAGACCACTACACAATACTTCAGACCACTACACAATACTTCAGACCACTACACAATACTTCAGACCACTTCAGACCACTACACAATACTTCAGACCACTTCAGACCACTACACAATACTTCAGACCACTACACAATACTTCAGACCACTACACAATACTTCAGACCACTACACATACTTCAGACCACTTCAGACCACTACACAATACTTCAGACCACTACACAATACTTCAGACCACTTCAGACCACTACACAATACTTCAGACCACTACACAATACTTCAGACCACTTCACACCACTACACATTACTTCAGACCACTTCACACCACTGCACATTACTTCAGACCACTTCAGACCACTTCACACCACTACACGTTACTTTATACCACTACACAATACTTCAGACCACTACACAATACTTCAGACCACTACACAATACTTCAGACCACTACACAATACTTCAGACCACTACACACCACTGCACGTTACTTTGGACCACTTTATACCACTACACAATACTTCAGACCACTTCAGACCACTACACAATACTTCAGACCACTTCAGACCACTACACAATACTTCAGACCACTACACAATACTTCAGACCACTTCAGACCAGTACACAATACTTCAGACCACTTCACATCACTACACATTACTTCAGACCACTTCACACCACTACACATTACTTCAGACCACTTCAGACCACTTCACACCACTGCACATTACTTTAGACCACTTTAGACCACTTCACACCACTACACATTACTTCAGACCACTTCAGACCACTTCACACCACTTCACATCACTACACATTACTTCAGACCACTTCACACCACTACACATTACTTCAGACCACTTCAGACCACTTCACACCACTGCACATTACTTCAGACCACTTCAGACCACTTCACACCACTACACATTACTTCAGACCACTTCAGACCACTTCACACCACTACACATTACTTCAGACCACTTCAGACCACTTCACACCACTACACATTACTTCACAACACTACACGTTACTTTGGACCACTTTATACCACTACACAATACTTCAGACCACTACACAATACTTCAGACCACTACACACCACTACACAATACTTCAGACTACGTCACACCACTGCACATTACTTCAGACCACTTCACACCACTACACATTACTTCAGACCACTACACAATACTTCAGACCATTACACACCACTACACATTACTTCAGACTACGTCACACCACTACATATTACTTCAGACTACTTCACACCACTACACATTACTTTGGACCACTTCAGACCACTACACAATACTTCAGACCACTACACAATACTTCAGACCACTACACAATACTTCAGACCACTACACACCACTGCACATTACTTCAGACCACTTCAGACCACTTCACACCACTACACAATACTTCAGACCACTTCACACCACTGCACATTACTTCAGACCACTTCACACACTGCACATTACTTCAGACCACTTCACACCACTGCACATTACTTCAGACCACTTCAGACCACTTCACACCACTGCACATTACTTCAGACCACTTCAGACCACTTCACACCACTGCACATTACTTCAGACCACTTCACACCACTGCACATTACTTCAGACCACTTCACACCACTGCACATTACTTCACACCACTGCACATTACTTCAGACCACTTTAGACCACTTCACACCACTGCACATTACTTCAGACTACTTCACACCACTACACATTACTTCAGACCACTTCAGACCACTTCAGACCACTACACATTACTTCACACCACTTCACACCACTTCTAATCCCATTAGACTGCTTTTCTCTCTCTTTAACCTGTCTGTCTCCCCAGTAGAGTCCAGTCTGCAGGCTGCCCTCCACCAGTCTGTCTTCCTGTCAGCCATGTCACCACAGCCGGGTCGTGACCTGTCGCTCTGCTGGGAGCAACACAGCAAACTGCTGCCAGGCGTCGCTGGTGTTCACGCCAAGACGGTCCAACAGTGGAGCATAGAACAGGTCTGTCTGTATGTCTGACCTGTGTGATGGGATAATCTATCCTTAGGTTACTTGAGGTCGCGTGTGAGCCTTGTGGTCCTCGGCAGTATTAATTGTTTGTCTTTGACTAGGTGCCACCATATCTCACTGTGGTGTCCAGGGTCACAGAGACCTGTTGCTGCCTTCCCAGTCATAATAGTTACCTTGTTGTTGCCGTTCCAATCTGCGTAAGCGGACATCTGTGTCTCCAGACTAGGATGTGTTGACAATAACACCTCCAAGAGTAAAGACTTTCTCTTTGACTAATTCTGGGGCGTATAGTATTTGGGGTGTGATCTTTGGGTTTAAAGTATATGCACCATCACAAGTTCGTCAGAATGTCCGACTCAAGCACTTCAGATGAACTTTGAGAGTGTCTCTAGTTCTCCTTGGCCAAGCGTCAATAAATAATACAGCATCAGACATCAGAGGCTCCTGAACACTTTCTTCCCTCCTGACCTCACCATTGACCTTTGACTTCAGCAATTTCTCCACAACAACCTGTCTTTCAGTATCTCACCTGATTGTCTCTCTCTCACCTGTCTCTCTCTCTCAGGTGTCAGATTTCATCGAGTCTCTCCCTGGCTGTGAGGAACAGGCCAAACAATTTAGAGATGAGGTGAGATGACCAATCAGCTGTTGTAGATTTTATGACATCACATTGAACCTTCTCTGTTCTGATTGGTTCCTGCCTCTGTCTATTCAGCAAATAGATGGGCGGGCCTTCCTCCTCCTCACTCAACGGGACATTGTCAGGATCATGTCAATCAAACTTGGTCCTGCCCTTAAAATCTACAACTCCATCTTGATGTTCAAGCATGCTGAAGACAGGAACCAATCACAGGCCGAGGACAGAAGCCAATCACATGCCAAGGACAGGAGCCAATCGCACACTCAGGACGGGAGTCAATCACATGCTGAGGACAGCAGCCAATCACACACCAAGGACAGGAGCCAGTCATATGGTCAGGATGGGAGCCAATTCAATGCTCAAGACAGGAGCCAATCACACACCGAGGACAGGAGCCAATCACACACCGAGTATACCAACACTTGACACCTGCAACCCATGACTGATCCAATCCAGAAACAGATGGATAAGTTACCATGGTGACTGTGTTGTCTCTGACCCTCCCCCATTTCTCATTGGTTCAGACCGTACCAACGCTGTGATCAGCGTCTTGTGACCCTAACCTCCACCCAAGCCCAGGTGGGAGGGGCAGAGTTTATTGCAAGTGAGTCCTTCACAGAACTAAATATTGAAAGACTAGACTCACCAGAACTAGAACCAGGACCAGTGTGCAGAGAATTCTGGGATTAAGACCTAAAGGACTAAACAAGTGGTCCAGGTGGAAGGAAGGGCTGCTCAACAATGCTCAGGTAGGTGGGACGTGTCGAAATAACGTCCACATGAACAGCAGGACCAGAAGTTTTTCAGCAGAACATGGTCCAAAACACTGCCTCCACCAGTTCGCCTTGTTCCCATAATGCATCCTGGTGCTGTGTGATTCCCATGCACCCAGCCGTCCACAAGATGTCAAAGAATGTCTGATCCATCAGACCACCTTCTTCCATCGCTCCGTGGTGCAGTTCTGATGCTCACATCGTTGGTCTTTGAGCAGTGGACGGGTCAGCATGGACACCCTGACTGGTCCCTGTGAATGTTTCAGAAGCAGAGCGGTTTGCCTGCCAGTCTTTGTTTGCTCAGATTTAGTTGTTTTCTTGGCTTAGGTGATTCTACATGTGTAAATATGCTACGTAGTTGAATTATTTCCCTTTTTAGCTGTTTTTCCAATCTGCATTTTGCACAGGGTATTTTATTAATTAAACAGATTCTCGATCGTTTTTGTGTCTGACTTCCTGTCACCGTGAGCTGGTCGGTGTAAATTGATGACGGCCGCTTACAGTGTCTGTCAAAAATAGAACAGCCGCGTATTCTCCATGGAGCCAAGCGGAGGCCTGCTTCTGGAGTGCTTCTTAACTGGACCACAGTGGAGGCGGTGGGGTTTGAAGCATTGACAAGAGCGGCCACATATAACTCACTGGCTGCGGTGCACACGGAGCACATCGCATCCATGCCCTGTAAAATTTGGGGGTAAATGTTCACCTGCTGCCTGTTATACAGGAGCCATGACAACCAGGCCATCAGAGTTCACCTATCACTAGACTGGAGTAAATATAAGCACCAGCACCATCAGTGTAGAACAGTTTAACATGTATGTTCTTTTTCATGAGCATTTACAAAACGTTTGAAGATCAAATTTCTCTGTTTTCTAATTTTTTTTGTCAGATTATAATTAAAGATGTTTATGAAAATATATTTTTGGTTTCCATGAAAATGTCTAACATAATTAATTCATGATTACCTGAAAAAGTTTTTTAGTAATGATAAAAAAGTGAAACGAGACATGATCTCATAATTAACGCAGTCAGACATCACACTGTGGCTACGCCTCCAGTGTAATAGTCTTAAAGATGTGATGTCATCACTCCTCACTGTCCCGCCTCCTCTGCTTTGATTGGTGAGTTTGATTTTTTTTTACAACATTCTGCTTCTGAAACAAACTAAGATATTTTTTTAAGGCATTGTGATGTGAGTTTCTAACATTAGTTAACACGTGTTTCTTAAATTTAAAAACGTGACTTTCTATTAGTTAACATTAGTTTCTAATGTCATTGACGATTCAAACTGACTGTCCGGTGATGTCACAGTGGGCGGCTCCCTCATGTTTCCATGGTATCTGCTGATGTTTCTGTTTGTTCGTGCTTTGAGACGATTAAAGGTTTCGGAGTTCTGCTCGTTTATTGTTTCATAGGTTTGGTTGGGGACAGGACTCTAGTTCCTGGTTCCATGTGAGTGTGATTGTGATGTGAGTGAATTGTTCATCTTCTGATTGTTTTTTAAACAGACTTTTGTACTTACCATGTTAGCATGGTAAATAAGTGACAACATGAAGCTGAAACAAACACACAGTCAGATTTACCCAGAAATCACAGCAGGTGCGTGAGTGAGAGGTGGTGGACAGGTCTGATGCAGTTCTTACGGCATCTCAGCAGGGACAAACATTTGAACAGAAACAAAATGCTGCAGAGCTGCTCTGCCTCTGTCTCCTAGCAACAGCAGCTTCCCAGAATCAGCATCATCCACTGCTGCTCAGAGGACCAGGACCAAGATCAGGACCAGGACAGACCCAAGAGCCTGGACTGGATAAATACAATGACAGAAACAGGTTAGTGAGACAGGCATATAGAGTCAGGTATGCAAACTGTCTCTCTGAGTCAGGTTTAGAGAGACAGACAGACAGGCAGTGTGTGGTATTGTCAATGTTGTCAGTGGGAGTAACCTGTCTCTCTCTCTATCTCTGTCTGTCTCTCTGTTAAAGGAGATTAATTTACTGTGAACATCACTGCAGAATGACCGGGAGGAGGGGGAGGAGAGACGGGGGGGGGGGGCAGAGTAAATGACAGGAGGAGACGAGGAAACATCGGAGCATCAGGATGAAAACATGAAGCGATAGTGAGACCAAACCATTTGTTTTATTCTGTTATGTTCTGATCTGTTAGTTTTAATCTGTTGGTTCGGTTCTGATCTGTTAGCTCAGATCTGTTCTGTCCTGTTCTGTTGTTTTGTTCGGTTCTGATCAGTATTGATAATCACGGTGGGGGAGGTACAGATGTGAGTCAGACGGTACAATGCTGTAAGACTTTCCTATGGAGGAGCAGCAGTGTATGCTGGGAGACATAGTCCATTAATGTAGTTTATTGCTGTGGTGTTGTGTCTCTCAAAGGTTGTTTTGTGTGTCTTTATGGTTGTTTTGTGTGTCTTTATGGTTGTTTTGTGTGTCTTTATGGTTATTTTGTGTGTCTTTATGGTTGTTTTGTGTGTCTTTATGGTTGTTTTGTGTGTCTTTATGGTTATTTTGTGTGTCTTTATGGTTGTTTTGTGTGTCTTTATGGTTGTTTTGTGTGTCTTTATGGTTGTTTTGTGTGTCTTTATGGTTATTTTGTGTGTCTTTATGGTTGTTTTGTGTGTCTTTATGGTTGTTTTGTGTGTCTTTATGGTTATTTTGTGTGTCTTTATGGTTGTTTTGTGTGTCTTTATGGTTATTTTGTGTGTCTTTATGGTTGTTTTGTGTGTCTTTATGGTTGTTTTGTGTGTCTTGGTGATGACTTTGGGTTTTGTTGTGTATATGAGGAGGTCATATTAATGGGTCAGTGTGTCTCATCCAATTTAAAGTTAAAGATAAATAATAATAAATAATGTTACTAAATTACACAAAAAAAGGAAACAGATAATCCAAGATGACCTGCTTGTCTCTCTCTCTACCTACCCTTTTGTCCGACAGGAAGCTGGTGACTGAGTACAGGTGAGGTGGTGGGCAGGGCTTAGCCTGCAGACCACCACTCGTTTGGTGGGTGGTAATGATCGCGACCGGTGGTCTTCTGCGGATCAATGCCCGGCGTCAGGACTCACTGAGATCCAAAACACATAAGGCACACACTCAAAAGAGGAAGAACAAGAAGAAGAGGTAACACACAAACATACTATCTGACTTCAGGGGTGAAGTCACCTGTCAGTGTGTGATGATGTCACTTCCTGCCCCCTCAGGAGGAGTGAGGTGGTGGTGGTGAAGGGGAAGTTGAAACTGATTTCAGTCTCGGGTCTGGTGGCAGCACTTGGCATCCTGGTCCTACTAGTGGGCGTGGTCATGGCAGCTCTGGGCTACTGGCCTCGAGACGGACTGTTCTTCAGTGTTCAACCACAGAAGGATGCCAGCATGACAGTGTCATTCAGCAGCTCCACTCCCACACCTGCTCAGGTGAGACCCACACAGGGCCAGGGTCTACCTATCTAAGCTGAGTAGCAAGTGGCAGGACAATATGTCAGGAGGCAGGACAACATGTCAGGAGGCAGGACAACATGTCAGGAGGCAGGACAACATGTCAGGAGGCATTAGAACATGTCAGGAGGCATTAGAACATGTCAGGAGGCAGGACAACATGTCAGGAGGCAGGAGAACATGTCAGGAGGCAGGAGAACATGTCAGGAGGAGGAGAACATGTCAGGAGGCAGGACAACATGTCAGGAGGCAGGACAACATGTCAGGAGGCAGGACAACATGTCAGGAGGCAGGAGAACATGTTGGGGGCAAGAGAACATGTCAGGGACCAGAAGAACATCTCAGGGGGCAGGACAACATGCAGGTGAGGCTCAGTGATTTAGAGGCATGGTACCGCACCACCATACAGTCAGTACTCTCTTTCTACAGACTTAGTTACTTTCCACTTACGTAACGTCGCCAAAATCAGACGAATCGTGTCTCAAGCGGATGCAGTAAAATTAGTGCATGCATTTGCTACTTCTTCTATGATGCTGGGTTCCTTGTGATTCCTATAGTTTCCAAAGGTAGATTGGGAGCCAGCGCTTTCAGCTATCAAAACATGTCAGGGGCAGAAGAACATCTCAGGGGGCAGGAGAACATGTCAGGGACTAGGAGAACATGTCAGGGACTAGGACAACATGTCAGGGACTAGGACAACATGTCAGGGACTAGGAGAACATGTCAGGGACTAGAAGAACATGCCAGGGACTAGGACAACATGTCAGGGACTAGGAGAACATGTCAGGGAATAGGAGAACATGTCAGGGACTAGGAGAACATGTCAGGGACTAGAAGAACATGTCAGGGACTAGGAGAACATGTCAGGGACTAGGAGAACATGTCAGGGACTAGAAGAACATGTCAAGAGGCAGGAGAACATGTCAGGGACCAGGGGCCTCATGTACAAAGCTTGCGTACGCACAAAAAAGTGGCGTACGTCCTTTTCCACGCTCACGTTCAGATGTATCAAACGTGAAATGATCGTAGAAATGTGCGTGCCCCACGCCAGCTTTATAGCTGGCGTACGCACGTTTCTACAGCTATTGTTCCTTTGGCGACACCTAGAGGTGACGCTGGGAAACTGTTAATAATGTGAAAACAAGAAGTCATCAGAGTGATGTGCACATCAGAGACACACTGATGAACAATTAACACACCCACTTGTTTGCGATTATATAGGTGGATATAAAAGCATGCGTAATGTGATGAAGAAAATTATATTAACAAAGGCAGCGTTAGCGTTGTTAAAGGACCCTGCAAACGTGAGCGATTTAAGGAACGCGAGGATTTAGTTGCAAACCATGATAATTGGCTCATAAGGCTCATGGTTTTCTTTATTTCTTTATTTTCCGCTTGTGAAATTAGAGCTGCAGACCTTTCTAACAAGCCCCTGATTGTCTACCTGTGTTCAGTATTCCTGTCAGTAAAAGCGTGAAATGTCAGCTGCAGCGCCACACCTGTCCACACCTGTCCACACCTGTCCACACCTGTCCACACCTGTCCACACCTGTCCACACCTGTGTGTGCGCTGCTCGGATCCCACGGCATGTCCAGCCTTACACACACGCTCCCACTCACGTCTTTTTTTGGTCATATTTATCCCTGTTGACAGGAACCAAACAGAATCTCCACTTCATTCACTAAAATCTTCAGCTCAGACTCTGTGAAATTCATTTTCTTTCCTTTGTTCGTCGCGTTATCTGATCGGACAAACAGGTGAATCTCAGGTCCAGGGCCTATTTAAATAGATTTGCATATGTAAATGGGGCGTGGACAGGGAGGAGGTGCACGTGCGCTGAATTCCACGTTGATTGGGATGTACAAAAGAAACATGCTTGGATCCATGCGTACGCACACTTTGATACTTCTGAATTTTTTTGTGCGTACGACGGTTTCCGGGTTCAGGCGTACGCCAAGTTTTAGTAGGAAATCCACGCAAGTATTCGTACATGAGGCCCCAGGAGAACGTGATCATTTAGGAAATGTATTGCCTTTGAGGGCAGGATGAAGATTTTTTTAACTGACTTTATTCAGGGAGAAGAGATAGGAGAGAAACTGGGGCGATATGAAGGAGATGACCTCAGGGGAGGAGGTGATGAAGACAGAGGAGGTGGTATTGATAAAGATGGTGGAGGTGGTGATCGGTTTAACAGGACAGAAGTCATCAATGGGACAACCCATCAGCTTCCACAAGGTTTTCTGGAGGATTTTCTGAACAGGTAAATAATTTTTTTGTCACTCTACTGTTGGTGTAATCTAAGAGGGGTAAGTTTAACTCCTGCAGGGGGTTCTATAATCCTGCAGTGTCCAGGCCTTCAATTTCGTCATTGTACCTTTTTAATGTTTGAACACCCACAGACTGATAGAACATGAACATGAATGTGTGATCATTTAAATAGGAAGTGTCATGGCAAACATGATGTACTCAGACAGAAAGGTTTTAGTAGGACTCATCTCCATGGCATGAGACTCACCAAGACCCAGGTCCATCCACATTGGACATGCTGAGTTTTATAGTCCTGTACGATATTCCATAGTCCTGTACAGTGTTCTATAGTTATGTAGGTGGTTCTATAGTCCTGTATAATGTTCTATAGTCATAGAGGGGGATATTTTAGTTTTATATCATGAGGTTCTTATTGTTTCTTAGGAGCTTCTAGTCTATTCTTCAGGTTGTTTTAGATTTTTGTGGCAATTGAAGCATCTTTTAAGAGGTTGTTGTGGTCATTGAGGTAGTTCTTCTAGTCCCTGAAGATGTTCTGGTGGTTCTTTAGGAGGTTCACTTGGTTATTTTGGAGGATCTAATGGTCCAGTTTAAAATCGACAACTTTTATATGGTTCTAAGTGGTTCTATAGGAGGTTGCAATGATCTTTTACAAGGATCTGGATCACTTTGGTTTTACTATCTGTATAACTGTATACTATCTGCAGGTATCTGTTCTCTGATTGGCTGTGGTAAATGTCTCTGCAGGTATCTGTACTCTGATAGGCTAAAGGTCTTCGGCCCTCTTATCATGGGCATTGGGATCTTCCTGTTCATCTGTGCGAACGCTGTCCTGCATGAGAACCGTGACAAGAAGACAAAAGTCATCAACCTACGGGACATTTACTCTACCGTCATCGACCTCCACAGCCTCCGAAAACCCAACACCTCCTCTGTCCGCCGCTCCTCGATCAGTCCCCTCAACGGCCTTGTTAACTACGTCCAATCAAAGAGCCTGGAAACCAAACCCAGGGCGTACCCTGCATCACTACTGAACAGGAGGGAGGGAGGGGGAGGAGGTGGGTCGTTGTCTAGACAACTGTTTCCTGGCAGCAGCAGAGCAGGAGGAGGCGGAGGCAGTGATGAAAGAGGAGGAGACACAGTGTTCAGTATCTACCAGGATCAACCAGACACTCCTTCACTCTCCTCTTTCTCACACAGACTCTCCCTACCCCCCAGGTTAAGCCCCCCTCACCTTTTCACCCACTGGACGCCCCTGCAGAAGGTCAGCTCCTTCACCCTACCCCTGCGCCACTCGCGGCCTCTAGCTCCCCGCAGGAGGCACTCTGCTCGGGCTGGGACAGGCTGGTGTCGGGAGGGGGGTCAGGGAGGACAGGAGGAGAGAAGGAGAGAAAGGAGAGGCCACAAACAAGAGAAGGAAGAGGAGGTGTTTGCATGTCCACTACCTTCTCTGAGCTCCTCCACTCCACTCCCCTTGCTCAGACCCCTTCAAGGTTCATCAGCAGCTTCCTGCAGCACCTGCAGTCTCCACCAGGAGGCACCAGGAGGCTCCCAGGCCCTGCTCCTCCTCTCCTCCTCTTCCCTTACCCCCTCCCATCTTTCGCTCTCCTCCCTGTACCTCCTGTCCTCCTCTCCATCCACTCTGCCTCCCCCTGCAGGAGGAAGAGCCTGCCGACCACCGGCAGCACGACAGGTTACAGTAAGCTGATGCACGGAGAGGATGAACCATTTGAGTCGTCCCATCATGTAACATCACAAGGCAGGGAAATGACATCACACAAGATGTATTCCAACAAGGAGAAGCTGAGGATGATCTCACAGGTGGGTTCTGGTCTGAGGCAGGAGGAGGAGGACTGAGGAGACAGGACAACCAATCAGGCACAACTCTGAAGTCATGTGACTTTTTAATGACATTAGCATGACATCAGGAAGTGATGTGTTCATGTGTCACATTAAAACACTCTGCTGAGAGCAATAAGGCGTCTTCCAGATGAACAAATGACAGCACAACATGAGATTAACTGTTTTCTTCCAGCTCGTTAATTGACTGCCTGTTCATTAAATCAACACGTGATTCATCTTTCAGGTTGTTGAGTGGGGAAAGTCTGTTTAATGGCGAGATGATGTACTCAGACAGAAACATTTTCATAGGCCTTGTCTCCATGGCACAAGATTCACCAAGACCCTGGTCCATCCACACTGGACATGCTGAGCTTTGTTCAAGTAAGCTGGATGGCTAGTACACTACACACCCACTGCCCCTCCTGTTCGATACGGAGTTATCACAAATATCAAAGGAATGGGGCGGTCGGTAGCGTAGTGGGTTAAGCGGCCACCCCGTGTGTGGAGGCTATAGTCCTTGCTGCAGCTGACCCCGGTACGAATCCCCCATCGAACGGCTAATTGTCACTCCCCCTCTCTCTGCCCCCTGCTTGTTGTCTATCTTCAGCTGTACTATCAATAAAGCCCAAAACATAATCTTTAAAAAAAAAAAATCAAAGGAATTTCCACTATTGACCCAGACGTTCACCATCTGAAGGGACATGCACATGGACCTGCATTTGTTGAACAGCCAATAAAAACACGCACTCTTTGATATAAGCTGTGATTGCTCAATAGTCTTCATCACATCAAGCAGTTAAAAGGTGACATAAAAATATTATCAGCATTACAATGTGTAGAACAATCTAGTTTCTGTATGTGGTGAAAAAAAAACAGGTCAAGTAAAGAGCAGTACATTTAGTGATGAAACGAGCTGATTTCATTTCAAGAAATTGGTGAATCTTCACCAACCTTTTTTAAAACTGGATATAAAGGCATCCATGTTTCCCTGTAATGATCAGATCTTTCTCTCACAATAAATTAGATTCTCTTGAACAAATTATTTATTTATACTTATTGGCTTTTACAAGTTACACTTGAACTGCATGAAGCCAGGTGAATCTCAGAGGACTTGATCAAGGACTGTGTTACAAGTTTCATTCAAAGATTGAGGGTCCAGATTGTCCCATTGTGCTTTTAATATATCCATCAACCTCGGGTTCAACTCAACAATAAATTCATGATGTTTCTGTAATGAATAAAAATAAAACAAAACTTTATTAAGGTGAGCTGAAACAGAGTGGATGGTAAAGGGTTAAATGAATAGTGTGATGCTGAAATGCGTTAGGGTTCATCATGACATCAGTTCAGTATGAAGGTTTGAGCCATGGTTTCCATCAGCATGTAACTGTTAACACTAAATACAAATATTATCTGAGGTTTGAAACTGGGTCATTGTTGATGTAACAGTGATGAAAATGATTTTCAAGTCAAAGTTGTAGCTTCACGACGTCTTCCACTGGAAACTGAACCTGCTTCAACTAAACAGCACAACATCCAGTCAGCTGATGATTTCTCACACTCCTGCATCTGAAGGTATTCAGAAATAAATCAAAATGAAGCACATGAAGCTTTGTTGTCAGATCTTTGTCTTTTTGTCTTCAACATTCACTTGTAGTTTGTCCTAGTGGTAATATGGTACCAGGTTGGTTTTCATACCTGAAAACCATCACACAGAGCCCAACCATGAGGCCATGCTAAATAAACCCTAAATAATAAATGATACCAATCACATGCAGCGATGGCCATCGGGACCAATTTGGCATTCTCTTACTCAAGAACCTTTCAATTGGACGGGGAAGAGGAAATCAAACCAGTCACCCTCTTTGAGGGAGTTCAGGCTGCAGTGAACATGTTTGAACAGCAGGTAGTGCTGCTGCACCAACAAACACCTGAGACTGGGTTCAAACCTGTGACACCAACAAAACACACCAGCTGCTGCGTTATAGCGACAGGCAAACGGGGCGCCGGCGGTGTTTTTCAGTTCATTCAGTGGGGGTCATGGGTTTTGGCAATGGCCCGCAATGCAGGCGAAAAAACATTGCTGGTGACCGGAAAGAAGTTGAGCCAGATTCAACTTTTGGGAAAACAGAGCCCCACGTAACATTTACATAGTAACATAAATGTAAATGACAGACTGAAAACAAAGTGTCATAGAAGAGTAGATGAGGAGAAGGAGGAGGGTCAGCGAGCTGCATGTCTGAGTGATTTTAGTGATCTTACATCAGACAAAGCAGCTGGTGTCCTCCACCCTTCTCCTCCATCACTGCTCCTTTCATCTTAACCTGACGGGGGAAGAGGAAGGAGAAGAAGGAGAAGGAGCTGCAGGTTGAAACCAAAAGTGAAAAATTACCAAATTTTTGTCTTTTCTTTATTGATTTTTAATGAGGTCTGGTGTATATTAAATAAAACAAACAAAAGAATTAACACATTTATTCACCTGCAAACCATGAACATTTATTGATTATTGATCCACAGTGGAGAAATTCACCTGATACAGCAGCTCATGATCATAAATAAAGTAAAATTAGACCTTTACAGACAGCAGAGAACAAACCTGAACCTCATTGTAAGTCAAACCAACATGACAGTAAAGTTTGTATTTTCTAAACTATTTAATTTATGAATGATTCATTATTAATTATTATTATTTATTATTAATTTCACTTTGGTTATTGGATTTTTAATTTAACATTTAAAATCTCGAATGTTTGAGAGGAAAAGTCTGTCACCAGCAGCATGTGGACATTATACAGCTAACAGTAAGTGGCCAGAAATAAGTGGACGGCTGGACAGTTCAGCCTGCATTTGTCTGATATTCAGGATTTCCACAGTGACGTTTGATCCTTTTGTGTCCTTGAGCCCCTCTTGTTTCCTCCGCCTCTCCTCCTCTTCTTTGCCACTCTGCTTTCATCTTTCAGCTTGTCCACATTCCCTCTGTCCTCCTAATGCCCTCTTGTTGTGTCTCAGTGGTTAAAGCCCACCTGCTCACCTCCTCTCCACCTTTTCATCTCCTCACTGCTGCTCCCTCCGCCTCCTCCACACTCAAACATTGCACTCATGACAGAGCTGACAAAGTCAAACTAGCGAAAAACATTAAACAAGTACTTACATCTTTTACTTCACCAAAAGTACTAATGCCTTAGTGTACTGCATTCAAACGTACTTAGTTAAGTTAAAGTACTTGTAATTACAGATCATCATCGTGAGTTAACAATGTTTTTTGATACCAGTTTCCTTGTTTTGAGTTTCCTGTTTTATTTTGTAGTTCTTCCCTCTCTGTGTGCTATTTCTACTTCCTGCTTTTGTTCCCTGTCCCTTGTTAGTCTCACCTGTCCCTTGTTAGTCTCACCTGTCTCCTCATTAGTCTCACTCTTCATAAGTTCCTCATTCTGTTGATAACATGTATTATGATCATACCAACGTGTACTTTAGTCGTACTGACGTGTACTTTAGTTTTATATTTTTTAAAATACACAGCATGCAGAATGGCTGCAGAACGGTTCCGCTCCGGAACGACTGCGTACTTCGCTGTCCGCCAACACATGATCCGTTTGTGATGTGTCTCTGCCAGCTACCGAGCGTTGCGAAAAAGCACGAGATTTCGTGAATTCACGCATTATCGCACAATATTTCCGACTGTAGTCTCTCTGACTCCTGCGATGACATTCCAGGCCTGGCGTCCTTATAAAAAGGATGTGAGGTGTCATCGATGATTACACCTGAAAACCCCTCACCTGTTGACTTCAGGTCGGCCCCGCCCATTATGACGCATTCTTGAAATGAAACTCAATCCGCGGTGAACACAGAGTATTTTATTTTGAAAATCAACCAGGGTTTTGTATTTTGTAGCTGATTTCCTTCCCCTCACGGTCTGCTCTGTGCTGAATCTGCGTAAGTGTTGCGGAGGTCGTTCCTGAGCTGTGACGCAGCGGGTACAGAGACTGTGTGAGCTGACACATCGGCTAACATTGAAACGTATCTGTGCCGTGGCAGAGCCGTTCTGTAGCCGTTCCGCATGCAGTGTCTTTTAGCCTTAAGTCTTTTTACGATTTCACAGAACATTTTATCTGCAGTCAATTTTACAAATCTCAAAACCATAAAAGAACAAATTCATAACTTACACATACCTGCAGGAGACATATTGCTTTTTGTCTCCTCCTCTGTGCCTCTGCTCCTTAACATGTAAACATTTAGTGTTAACGCCAGGAAGTGCAAGCTAATGCTGCATAGTGTACACAACTACATGGAAACAAATCGCGGCAAAACGTGAAACTGAAAACATCATTAAAACTTATAAACAACACAAAACAGATTGGTAACATAAAGTATGTAACAGAGAACGATATACACCTAAAAATAAGCCCAGGATGTGCAGTATGCAAACTCTGTTACACTGACGTGTACTTTAGTCGTACTGACGTGTACTTTAGTCATGCTTTACTCATACATACATACATACCGAGGTGTACTTTAGTCGTACTGAAGAGTACTTTAGTCGTACTGACGTGTACTTTAGTCGTACTGACGTGTACTTTAGTCGTACTGACGTGTACTTTAGTCGTACTGACGTGTACTTTAGACGTACTGACGTGTACTATATTCGTACTGATGTGTCCTTTAGACGTACTGAAGTGTACTTTAGACGTACTGATGTGTACTTTAGTCGTACTGATGTGTACTTTAGTCATGCTTTACTCATACATACATACATACCGAGGTGTACTTTAGTCGTACTGACGTGTACTTTAGTCGTACTGACGTGTACTTTAGTCGTACTGACGTGTACTTTAGTCGTACTGACGTGTACTATAGTCGTACTGACATGTACTCAGCTGACTTGTTGTTCGGTGTGAAGGAGAAAGTGATGGATGACTTTCGGTGTTTACAGTTAACAGCACAGGTACAGGTGAGTCTCCAGGTGTGTGTGCCACTCTCAGGTTACCTGTGTGTGTGTATGTTTGCGCGTGTGTGTGCTTGTGTGTGTGTGTGTGTTTGGATCAAACACTCTCTGCTTGTTGTGTGTTTTTATCGGCTCATTAACTCCAACAACACAAGAGACCGTCCCAACGCCTACGTCTCTTCTTCTGTGGTTCTAACAGGGTGTAGTCTCTTCTTCTGTGGTTCTAACGGGTCTAGTCTAGTTCTTCTGTGGTTCTAACGGGGTCTAGTCTCTTCTTCTGTGGTTCTAACGGGGTCTAGTCTCTTCTTCTGTGGTTCTAACGGGGTCTAGTCTCTTCTTTGTGGTTCTAACGGGGTCTAGTCTCTTCTTTGTGGTTCTAAGGGGTCTAGTCTCTTCTTCTGTGGTTCTAACGGGGTCTAGTTCTCTTCTGTGGTTCTAACGGGTGTAGTCTTTCTTCTGTGGTTCTAACGGGGTCTAGTCTCTCTTCTGTGGTTCTAACGGGTATAGTCTCTTCTTCTGTGGTTCTAACGGGGTCTAGTCTCTTCTTCTGTGGTTCTAACGGGGTCTAGTCTCTTCTTCTGTGGTTCTAACGGGGTCTAGTCTCTTCTTCTGTGGTTCTAACGGGGTCTAGTCTCTTCTTCTGTGGTTCTAACGGGGTCTAGTCTCTTCTTCTGTGGTTCTAAGGGGTCTAGTCTCTTCTTCTGTGGTTCTAACGGGGTCTAGTCTCTTCTTCTGTGGTTCTAACGGGGTCTAGTCTCTTCTTCTGTGGTTCTAACGGGGTCTAGTCTCTTCTTCTGTGGTTCTAACGGGGTCTAGTCTCTTCTTCTGTGGTTCTAACGGGGTCTAGTCTCTTCTTCTGTGGTTCTAACGAGGTCTAGTCTCTTCTTCTGTGGTTCTAACGGGGTCTAGTCTCTTCTTCTGTGGTTCTAACGGGGTCTAGTCTCTTCTTCTGTGGTTCTAACGGGGTCTAGTCTCTTCTTCTGTGGTTCTAACGGGGTCTAGTCTCTTCTTCTGTGGTTCTAACGGGGTCTAGTCTCTTCTTCTGTGGTTCTAACGGGGTCTAGTCTCTTCTTCTGTGGTTCTAACGGGGTCTAGTCTCTTCTTCTGTGGTTCTAACGGGGTCTAGTCTCTTCTTCTGTGGTTCTAACGGGGTCTAGTCTTCTTCTGTGGTTCTAACGGGGGTCTAGTCTCTTCTTCTGTGGTTCTAACGGGGTCTAGTCTCTTCTTCTGTGGTTCTAACGGGGTCTAGTCTCTTCTTCTGTGGTTCTAACGGGGTCTAGTCTCTTCTTCTGTGGTTCTAACGAGGTTTAGTTGCCCCCATGTTGCCGCCTCGCCCCCATCCATCCTCCATCTTGTTTACTAACAGTCAGATGATGATTATCAGAGCAAAGGATGTCTTTAATCCTCACCTGATGACATCATCAGATAACATAATCAGGTAAGTCTGACTCAGTAAAAACTCTCTTTGGGTCTTTAATCAGGATTGTGTCCATCAGTCAGGTGACGTCTGCCTCAGGTGTATCCGTGTGTCCTTTACCTTTAACCACCAGAAAAAGACTGCACACCTGTTTAACAGCAGCCATCTTGACAGGTCGTCACAGGTACACTAAAGAAGACTCAGTTCCATTTCGTGCAGCAGAAACTGTTTGAGCTGAATGGAACAGAGCTTTAATTAGTGTGATTAGAAACACCTGAGTTATACCAGTGCTGAGGGCAGTCATGTGATCACAGATGTGTGACTGTGTGTGTGTGTGTGTGTGTGTGTGTGTGTGTGTGTGTGTGTGTGTGTGTGTGTGTGTGTTAGCGTAGTTAGCGTAGCTGACATTCCTGCTGCGGATCAGTGCGGAGGACAAAGGAACAGCATCCATCATGTGACTGCGTTAACTCACCTGAGTGACACATCTGAACCAAAGATACCTGCAGAGCCATGAGAGACATTATCACTGTTTACTTTGATTATCTCAACACAGACAGACAGGTACAGAGAGAGACAGACAGGTAACAGACAGGTAGATAAACAGACAGACAGATGAACAGATAGACAGGTACAGAGAGAGACAGACAGATACAGAGGAAGACAGACTGACTGGTAGACAGACTGACTGGTAGACAGACAGACAGACAGACAGGTAGAGAATGTGCAGCAGATCTGGGGTCAGATCAGTGACTTCTTGTTAAACAGGTGAGTCATAGATCTCAGGTGTGATCAGGACATGAACTGTTTATTGTTTCTGCTCTCCATGAGTCATGTGACTGCTTCACATAAAAACTACACACCTAAAACTGCTGGGTTGAAAATAACTCCATTTGAGTTATTTGGGTAACCCAGCGCTGGTCCAAAGTTGGACCTGGCCAACACTGGGCTGTTCTAGACCAGCAGGGTTGAGTTATTGACCCAGCATGTTGGGTTGAGACTGTTTACCCAAAAATGGGTTAATGACTCTGCTGTTAGTTTAATGTAAATAATAAATGGGCTAAAATAGAACCATGTTATTAGGTTAATGTTATACATTTTTAACATTGCTGCATCATAAACATAATGCAAAGTCTATCAATTTAAGTGCTAAACATACATACAATAAATATTAAAAAAGAAAAAACAACAACAAAGTTCACATTTTCGGTCCACATATTTTACATCAGTAAAAACTAGAACAATTAAACAGTCAGTTAAAACTGGAATTTTTGGTACCTGAACTTAACGGGGTGAAGCAGATGAAAGCTCAACTTGCATCTTAACTAGCTGGGGTGTTGGATGACTCCATCACAGCTTAGTTTAGACCTGATCAACTTCATGGCATTGGATTCATAACCTGGGATCTGAAAGATGCATGCCTGAATAAACCTCCAAACCTGTGCACACGGTTTTGGGTAGTTGACATCCCAAACAAAAAATGCTTTAAAGCACCCATCCACCGCACCCAACAGAGATGAGACGATCCCCCTCAACTGCTCGCTGGGCGCTCCTCAGGGGGGCTGCCCATCACTCCACCATCTCTCTCCATAATTGCATTTCATGTTTAGGAGCCCTTGTACTGCATGTGTGTGTGTCTGGGTCAAAAAAATGCATGTAAAAATAGAGTGTAAAAAGAATTTCCCTGTCATGGGATCAATAGAGTATATCTTTTTCTTCTTAGGGCTATCCCACTGTTCACCACAAAGGCCTGGGAACATTGATGCTCCTCCCCTAGCATGAGGACATATGGGTATTCTGTGCTACTGCTTACAGTCGCCAAGTACTGCACCATGTTTGTTCCAGGCTGAAAAGGAAAAAGAGAAAAACAAGATTCAACAATTAGTTTGTACAACAGGTTAGGTTCAACTCCACTGGTAATGCACAGTGCTGTACCACACACTGTATCTGGAGTCCAATAAGAACATCTATACATTCTATACATGCCAAAATGATCAGTCAATTCACCTTAGCACAGTATTAATGATGATTGTCTCAATGCAGTGTTTCTCAAAAGTGCGGTCCAGGAATCTCCAAGGACCCTAGAGATGGGCACCATGGGGTCCCCAGCAAAGTAGTTAATGTGGAGAAACAAGTAGAAAATGAGAGATCTATACACGACTTGTATCGTGATGCGAAGTCCGAGTTGACTTTCAAAAAATGTTGACAAATCTTGAAAAATTTTGAACAATTTGGAATCATTTTGAAAAGATTTAATATACTGTAAATCTTCTCTTGGGGTCTCTACAAAACCTTTTAAGATGGGGGTCCATGGCCAAATACACATATAGGGGTCCTTGACGTGACATTTTTTTAAAAGCACTGTCTTAACTCACCGGCTGGATGTCAATGAAGGCTCTGCGAACCTCCAGCTTGCTGGGGCGGTACACTTTCCGTCCAATACAGTTGGGAACAGCACCGCCAGCAGCTGTAGTGCTATGTCCCCCTATTGATCTGTAAAAAAAAACGTTAATTAAATGTCTGTCAACATTAAGGAACCACTTCACTCATTTTCAACCCATCTTTATACAATTGGTCCTCACTAATGCTCACTAAATTATGACACCACTTATGTGTACCCACTCTCAGAAGTCTTCAGTCTCAGAGAGGACTGTGAACAGCTGAGACACCTGACAGCCAGTGACATCCACATTTTTTTTAAGTTTGGTCTTTTCAAACATAATTTCAAAAAACAGATCTGACAGAAATGTCATTCTATTTAGTGAGGACCAATTATTTTAAAAGACACGTTGAAATGGGTGAATTTGTCCTTCTCAAAGTGGGGTCCAAGGACCCCCATTGATCCTTGTAACAGTTCCAGGAGGCTCCCAGCAAAAACACGAATAATGTGTTTTCACCATTAAGTCAAAGAAAGCAAGAAGACCCACACAACAGCTCCCTTTAAGGATATTTATTTATTTATGTGAAACATTTCACTTTCTTTTTCTGAGTCGTTTTTAGATGCAGCACCCAACTAGATGTTTTTTGTGAATGTGTGTGTGACCTCTACTTTTTACTGTCTCACCATGAAGTAACCCAGTGCAACACAAAATGTATGTCTACTATTTTGGTCAAGCACAAATCTTATCAGAATGGACCCTGGGCAAAAATCTTATGACATTGGGTTCTTTGACCTAACTTGTGTCCTTTGAGAGTCCTTGATATTTAAAAGTTAAAAACCCCAGCCACAGACATCACTTCAAACAATGACATGCCTGATCTCAAAGTCATTATCACAGGTACATCACATACAGGACAGCACAGGACAGGACAGCACAGCACAGGACAGGACAGCACAGCACAGGACAGGACAGCACAGGACAGGACAGGCATGACAGGACAGGACAGGACAGCACAGACACAGGACAGGACAGGACAGGACAGCACAGGACAGGACAGCACAGCACAGGACAGGACAGCACAGTGACAGGACAGCACAGCACATGACAGGGCAGCACACACAGGACATGACAGCACAGGACAGCACAGGACAGGACAGCACAGCACAGACAGACAGGACAACAGGACAGGACAGTACAGGACAACAGACATCACATACAGGACAGCACATGACAGGACAGGACAGGACAGCACACAGACATTACATCACATCACATTACATTACATCACATCACATTACATTACATTATTACATACATCACATCACATTACATACATCACACATTACATCACATCACATTACAGCATCACATCACATTACATTACAACATCACATCACATTACAGGACATCACATCACAACACAGCACACACAGGACATTACATCACATTACAGGACATTACATACATACATTACATTACATCACATTACATTACACACATTACATTACATTACATTACATACATTACATCACATTACATTACATTACATTACATTACATTACATCACATCACATTACATTACATCACATTACATTACATTACATTACATCACATCACATTACATTGCATTGCATCACATTACATTACATCACATTACATTACATCACATTACATTACATTACATCACATCACATTACATCACATTACATTACATCACATCACATTACATTACATCACATTACATCACATCACATTACATTGCATTACATTACATTACATTACATCACATCACATTACATTGCATTACATTACATTACATCACATCACATTACATTGCATTGCATCACATTACATTACATCACATTACATTACATCACATTACATCACATCACATTACATTGCATTACATTACATTACATTACATCACATCACATTACATTGCATTACATTACATTACATCACATCACATTACATTGCATTGCATCACATTACATTACATCACATTACATTACATCACATCACATTACATTGCATTGCATCACATTACATTACATCACATTACATTACATCACATTACATCACATCACATCACATTACATTACATTACATTACATTACATCACATCACATCACATCACATCACATCACATCACATCACATCACATTACATTACATTACATTACATTTAGCAGACGCTTTTATCCAAAGCGACCTACAGAGGAGGACATAAGCTGAGAAAGGTGTAAAGGAGCACAGAGTAGTTGTTAGTTTTGTTAGTTTTGTTAGGCAGGGAAGCATTCTCGAAATTCACACTGCTGCACTGAGAAAAAGTTGACATCGACAAAGTTGGGGGCCACATGTTTACACCAGCTCTATGTGAATACCTGCTGAGAGTAAATCAGTGTTTGCAAGAAGGTCTTCTCATGTAACATCCATCCACAGCGAAAATGGAAAAATATCCCTGCACTGCTAGACTTTGATAGCAGCGATACTAGCGAGCAACACAGAAAAAACAGCTGATTACCACATCAATCTACCAAAACTAGATGTTATAGGATAATAATTTAAGTTTTACTTACCATTTACATAGTTTTCTCTGGTCTCAAACTGGACAAATATCTTCAACCCAATCTGTTGGGTCAATTTGCGGGATTCGAACCGGGGCCAGCTGCAGCGAGGACTATAGCCTCTTACACACAAATATTTAACAGAACCTTGGGTAAAAACAAACCAATCAGCTCAAAATCAAAAAGATGGGTTATGAATATAACCCAGCATTTTTTAGTGTGTACAATCACTTCTGAATTAACAGTTTTCACCCAATATGACAACTTGTTATTTAAAAGGACAGGTCAGTTAGCTCAGCTTAGCTTAGCATAGTGTCTGGGGGCTATTTATATGTGTATACGTGTGTGTGTGTGTGTGTGTGTGTGTGTGTGTGTGTGTGTGTGTGTGTGTGTGTGTGTGTGTGTGTGGTGTGTTTCTCTGTTTACTGATTCAGGATTAAATCTTTTAATCTATTTGTTTCCAAATTAAAACAGTTTCTTTTTTTCTGTAGATTTAAACCACAGAAGAAGTGTTTCTTTACATGTCAGTGTAACCCTTTATTAACGTTATAATAACCTTTAAATAACCTCTGCTGTGTGAGTAACCGTGGAATGTTTTGGTTCATCAGTGTGACTTCTTCATGACTTCCACATTATCTGATGTGCTCCCTCCTCCTCCTCCTCCTCAGGTCCGGACTCGTCCCGTCAGTCGGGTTTCGTGTCTTTAAAGATAAACTTCATTCTTTTTCAGTCAACCACAAACACTTCCTGTTCTGTCAAAACAGCAGAAGAAGAAACAGCTGCTCCTCCCTGCACAGGGACACTCACAGACCTCACACTGGACTTGGACCTGGTACTGGACCTGTACCTGGTCCTGTTGCCCTGTGCTGGCCGTGTAGTTTATGTTAGTCGCGTTGTGGCTCATCCGTTGGCTCCAGCAGAAGTTTGTTTTGAAGACACTTCAAAGACACCAGCATGTTGCTGTTGCTGCTGGCGGCGGCCATGACGGTCTTGATGCGTACGTGATGTTTGTAAGAGTGTGACAGCGTTGATGATGAAGAGACGAAGAAGATAAAGAAGAGATGAAGAAGAGATACAGCTGGAGGACAAACACGTAGATTAAAAGGCAACAGGTATGACTGGTTTGATCCAAATAAACAACCACAGGTCAGGTGACATTTCCCGACATGCAGCAGGGCCACAAACATGACTGGACATCAGGATTTCATGACATGATGACTTCAAGTCACTGATGTGTTAGAGCCCAATGCATGATGGGTAACCTGCTCCATTAATGTTCATTCAGGTTTCAGGTCACGTTAAGACAGAGTCCAAGTACGAGACCGGACCGCCTGTTTCTGTGACACTGAGGTCCGACACTCATAGAGTGCTGCTGAGCAATGATCAAAGATCCTGCAGCTGCTGGATCAATGTCTTATCAACATCTGATGATCCACAGAGCTGAGCCAGATGCTATCAGAGCCAAGCAGATACTCATCACACCGGCACTGTCCTGTCTCTTTAAGAAGACGTTTGTATGAGTCGACCGATAAGACTTCTCACGGCACAAAACACAGCCAGGATCAACACACACACACACACACACGGTGTGTTTGTGCAATTTCATCATTTAAATTTTTTTTATTTTGTTTCCAAAGTTTTGCTTCTTTGCGTTTGAAGCTGATATGATTTTCATTGCTTTCTGCAGCAGATATTTGTTTATAGGGGCCTCCACCCTCATCCGTCCATCTTCTGGTTCTTCTCCAGCTCATGGAGGGAAACTTGTTCTGGATACTGAGACTGAATCATTGTTGAACGACAAGCTAGCATCAGCCTCAACCTTCCAGTGAACAGAACCTCCGAACCCAGCAGTGTCCAGTCTAACAGTGAACACAGCGACAGAACCTCTGAACCAGCAGTGTCCAGTCTAACAGCGAACACAGCGACAGAACCTCTGAACCGGCAGTGTCCAGTCTAACAGTGAACACAGCGACAGAACCTCTGAACCAGCAGTGTCCAGTCTAACAGTGAACACAGCAACAGAACCTCTGAACCAGCAGTGTCCAGTCTAACAGTGAACACAGCAACAGAACCTCTAAACCGGCAGTGTCCAGTCTAACAGTGAACACAGCAACAGAACCTCTAAACCGGCAGTGTCCAGTCTAACAGTGAACACAGAGACAGAACCTCTGAACCGGCAGTGTCCAGTCTAACAGTGAACACAGCAACAGAACCTCTGAACCCAGCAGTGTCCAGTCTAACAGTGAACACAGTGACAGAACCTCTGAACCGGCAGTGTCCAGTCTAACAGTGAACACAGTGACAGAACCTCTGAACCGGCAGTGTCCAGTCTAACAGTGAACACAGCAACAGAACCTCTGAACCCAGCAGTGTCCAGTCTAACAGTGAACACAGCGACAGAACCTCTGAACCGGCAGTGTCCAGTCTAACAGTGAACACAGCGACAGAACCTCTGAACCGGCAGTGTCCAGTCTAACAGTGAACACAGCGACAGAACCTCTGAACCGGCAGTGTCCAGTCTTACAGCGAACACAGAGACAGAACCTCTGAATCGGCAGTGTCCAGTCTAACAGCGAACACAGCGACAGAACCTCTGAACCGGCAGTGTCCAGTCTAACAGCGAACACAGAGACAGAACCTCTGAACCGGCAGTGTCCAGTCTAACAGCGAACACAGAGACAGAACCTCTGAACCGGCAGTGTCCAGTCTAACAGTGAACACGGCGACAGAACCTCTGAACCGGCAGTGTCCAGTCTAACAGTGAACACGGCGACAGAACCTCTGAACCGGCAGTGTCCAGTCTAACAGTGAACACGGCGACAGAACCTCTGAACCGGCAGTGTCCAGTCTAACAGTGAACACGGCGACAGAACCTCTGAACCGGCAGTGTCCAGTCTAACAGTGAACACAGAGACAGAACCTCTGAACCGGCAGTGTCCAGTCTAACAGTGAACACAGAGACAGAACCTCTGAACCGGCAGTGTCCAGTCTAACAGTGAACACAGCAGTCTATCAGGTGGTTTGGATCCTGGCATCCCAGGCTGAGTCAGTTCAGTTAGCTCTTCACTGCTGATCAGTGTTTCATCATGAAGTCTGTGAGTCACCTCGGTTCTGTCACGTTAGTCCCTGCTGGTCTCAGAGGCTGTGCTCCGGTCCAGCTGCTGAACTGTGTAAATCACAGAGAGCTGGAGCAGTCAGACGACATCGGAGGGAAAAGCAGCAAATATATTGTAAATAAAATCTGATCCAGTTTGAATAAAGTTCTGTGGTTCTGGTTCTGTACAGTAATCAGTAAAACCCAGACAGATATGACTGTAGCAGCCCTCAGAGTCACTCATAGACTGGATCAAACAAGAAGCACTCAGACAGACACTGGAGGACAGGTATGTCTGTCTGTCTGTCTACCTGTCTGTCTGTCTACCTGTCTGTCTCTGTTGTAAATCACGACCATGTAGCATCAAATTGAAAACATCCATTAGTGCGGAGCCACATCAGAGTGAAGGGATGGGTGGATAGAGGGGCAGATGTGTGGATGTTTGTAAAGGTATCTCGTGTCAGTAGACGGGATGATTTATTTAGCGCAAAAGAAGAAGAAGAAGGCGAGGGATGAAATGATTTGCGTGTGAAAAAGCAGCAATGTAGATCAGCAAAGAAGAAACTGAAGATAAGACGATAAGAAGACAGGATGAGGTGATTGTTGGAGAAAGGATAGAATTACACAGCTCAGGATTATCTGTACTCAGCTCACCTGGTTTACAGATGAGAGACAGGTGAGGCGTTGGCTGACGAGCTGAGAGCTGCTGAAGTTTCAAAACATTTTATCTGATGTCAGAAAACACATTTCACATGTCAGCCAATAAGAGAACAGGATAGAAACATACACATCAGTATGCTAACACATGCACCTGTGTTCTCACCTGTAGCTGGACCCTTACCTTTATTTGGACTCACACCTGGATTTTCACCTGTGGTTAGACTCTCACCTGAGCTCTTACCTGAGCTCTCACCTGTAGCTGGACTCTCACCTGAGCTCTCACCTGTAGCTGGACTCTGTGGACTGTCACCTGAGCTCTCACTGGTAGTTGGACTCTCACCTGTAGTTGGACTCTCACCTGTAGCTGGACTCTCACCTGAGCTCTCACCTGTAGTTGGACTCTCACCTGTAGTTGGACTCTCACCTGTAGCTGGACTCTCACCTGAGCTCTCACCTGTAGTTGGACTCTCACCTGTAGCTGGACTCTCACCTGTAGCTGGACTCTCACCTGAGCTCTCACCTGTAGCTGGACTCTCACCTGTAGCTGGACTCTCACCTGTAGCTGGACTCTCACCTGAGCTCTCACCTGTAGCTGGACTCTCACCTGTAGCTGGACTCTCACCTGTAGCTGGACTCTCACCTGTAGCTGGACTCTCACCTGAGCTCTCACCTGAGCTCTCACCTGTAGTTGGACTCTTATCTGTGGACTCTCACCTACGTGTTGTCCTTGAACAGTCTTTTATTTTCTGAATTGAATCAAACTTTATTGAAGCTTCAGGTGTGACAGGTGACAGGGTGGGTGGTGGAGGACATAATGATGTAGTGAATGACGTTATGTAAACTGGAGGGCAGGTAACGAGTGAGATGAGGAAAAGGGCAAAGGAACAAGTGATTTTAATGGAAGCTAGTGAAAGAGAGGAGGAGAAAGGAGCAGTCTTAAAGGTTCACTGTGAGGACGGCGGAGTTTCTCCTGTCCTGACGCGTTCTTGTCAAAACAACATTTGTTACTCGTGCAGACTGAAACCAGCCGACGTCCAAACACCAGCCTTTGATCCTCTGCTGCAGGGTTCTCACTGTGAAGCTCCGGACCTGGGAGGAGACACGGGTCCACCTGTGGATGGTCTTGACACCATGACGACCAGAGCGTGATTTTACATCAGCCTCTACATCAGACTGGCTCTGAAGTTTGACACAGAAGCTCTGGATCTAGATACTAATATATCTAACATCCTGTAAATGGTCTAAACGTTTGTTTTGGTTCAATCATTCTTTACACATATTGTGTCCACCTGCTGGAAGTGTTAATGGTTACTGCTAGGCATTAGCGTTAGCAGTTTGCTGGCTAAAAAAGGTGTTTTATGAGTAGCACAAACTTGGATTTGGATCCCATATTTCATCTGCTGTAAAACCAACAAAGAAGTCAGGAACAGACAGAAAGCTAGCAGCGCTAAACCCTCTTAGCCTGTCGGGGTAATGAAAAACGTCTGTCAGTCATCATTAGTCACTATCAGTCATGAATGGGTTAAACGGTTTCATATGTTCACATGAAGAGAAAACAAGCGTTGGACATACCAACAGTTTAATGTGACACAGTTCACAGGTGATGACGTTTGATTCAGTGACAGGTTCAATAAATAAAAGATCCTTTCTGAATGCAGTGACAGCAAATATTTTAGGTTTTTAATGCTGATCAGAAAACAGGGCACAAAACACACTCATTTCAAATCATCTCCAGCTTTCAGGCCCAGCATATGGTCTTCTTTATGCCAGTAAGGTTGGTATCACGAAACCCAACAGACAAAACCATAAAACTCCCTTTGCTGAGGAAAGCCAAGAGATGTACCTGAAAGCAAGCAGAGCCTTCAGTTAAGGTCTTCAGGTCCAGCAGAGTCCTGGTTCTGGTTCTGAAAGGGGCTCCAGAGGGAAACCAGAGCTGGCACATGTTTTCAGAATGTTTCTCATTGACCAAAGTTTTTGTTCAGAATTTTTTCCTGATGATCCAGATCCTCAGAGCACCTGAACCATCCAGTCACCGTAGTTCAGTCTGTTCAGATCTGTTCAACAGTGGCATTTGCTCACACCGGTAGTCATGGTAACAGTAGTCGTAGTAACAGTAGTCGTGGTAATAGTAGTCGTGGTAATAGTAATCATGGTAATAGTCATGGTAACAGTAGTCATGGTAATAGTAGTCATAATAGCAGTTGTCATAGTAATGCTGCGTCAGCATTATGTTGGGTAGGTGTAGCAGTAGTCATGGTAACAGTAGCTGTGGTAACAGCAGTAGGGCAGTACTGTGTCAATAGTCGTCATAGCGGTACGTGTTGGGGTAGGCGTAGCGGTAGTCGTAGCTGTCAGCTCGTTCTGTTTTGGTCTGCAGAGGTTCGGGCTGAAATGACAGAGACTTGATGACTCCACCTGACTCCTCCGTCACCTTCACCTCGGTGGAGTATGAGGAGGAGGAAGGATCGTCCATCAGGGAGGAGCAGACAGGGAGGCCTGGTGGTTTGGGTGGAGCACATGGCTGGTAGGACGGGAGGCCGGCAGGAGGTTTAGGACAGGACTGGTAGGACGGAAGCGCCGCAGGAGGCTTTGGACAGGGTTGATAGGAGACCTGAGGAGGAGTGTCAGTATGAATGTGACAGTCAGGTTTCACGGTCCTGCTGCTACGTCCAATTCAACAAACAAGACGCAACATACCTTACACACCTGACTTCTGGTGACCCTAAAGTGACACGCCCATTGCTGAAGACATTACTCTCTTTTCATTGGTTCACATCCCTCAGATCTAGCTCTACTCTCTGCATTAGACTCTCCTGATGAACTCTACTGACCTTGGTTGTGGTGGTGATGATGGTTTGCAGCGCTGCGGGCGACCCTGGGGCATTGCTGGGATATCGGCAGGGGTACTCAGCACTGTAGTAGTGGTGGTTATCGCCGTAGGGGGCGGAGCTCTTCAGCAGGTCCTTCCAGCCTGCAGAAGACTTCGTCTGGGGGTCGAAGGAGGAGGAGGAGGAGAGAGGAGCCGATGATGAAGTGGAGGAAGAAGAGGAACCTAGGACCGGGGCCACTCTGTACAAAAACCAGGATCTAGATGAGACTTGGCGATCTACATGTGGTTTAGATTACAATCTGAAGTCTGGTTTGTTTAAACAACTAGGACCAGTTTAAACCTGTTCAGGAACTGGTTTAGACTGTGTGAGGCTGACCTGGGGTCACAGAGATCAGAGGTCATGGGATATGACGGTGAGGTCAGGTATCCTTGAAACTCATAGCCAGGCCGGCCCATGTAAAGCCTGGGATTGGCTGGTTTCTGAAGTGTGGCTGGGGTATCTCCTAGAGCATTATGGGGGTTGTAGTAGGGCTCTGGGCTCTGGAATGCTGGGTAATGCTGCGGGAAATTTGGCTCTATGAAGGAAATTCTGTCTGATGGATCAACACAGGAGAGAAGGGCAGGGCCCAGAGCCTGCAACAGGAAACAACAAACAAACAAGTAAGCAAACAGAAAACAATAAATAAACTAACAGGAAACAACGAGAACAAACAGCTGCCGTTGTTTGTCGTTGTTGACCTGTGTTTCAATGAGTCGTCTCTTGGGCGTGAACGGTGGTGAGCTGACTCGTCTCTTAACTGAGCTTCTTCTGGCTTCAGTCTCGGACTTGGACTCTGGTCTGGGATGATCATGGACACCTTTAGCCTGAAAGATTACAACAGCAGTACATAGTTTAGACCTTAGGATCTGCTAGATAGCATGTGTTATTCTGTTAGCGTGTTTAGGATGGAACCCTTTTCTGTGTGTTGGCTGAGCTGAGGAGTCAGTAGAGGGTAAAGGGGGTGACCTGGAAGAAGATGGCCTTTCCGTCAACTCTCCAGAAGTTGGTGACGGGGTAACCGCTGTGACCACGACATGGCAGCAACTCCAGAGTGGCATTACAGCTCGGACACAGTTTCTCTGAAAGGCACAGAATCCAGTTAGGTAAACGCTGACGCAGGTGGAGAATGAACTGCTTCTGTCTTTTCTTTCTTACTCTGCTGCTTCTGCCGGGCCTTGTCACAGATGGCAGGGCGGAGCTGAAGTCTGGAGCCATCGGGCAGCGTGCAACCTCGAGAACAGACCACCACACCAAGACATGACTTCTTCAGAATCTGACAGTTGTGGTTGTTGGTGTTTCTCATCGCCCAGCCGGAAAGATGTCTCTGAGCGTTTTATCTTCAGCTAAAAACAAACAACACTTAACTTAAGAAGTATGTTCACCAACAGACCTACCACAACGCTTTAAGTTAACCTGACCATGGCAATGTCTCAGTTAAATGTTGAACTCTGTTAGCTGATAGTTCATCTCCGTTAGCTGAGGTTAGCTCTGTTTATGTCTGTGATTATAATTATTAATAATTATGTCAAATGGAAAATAATTGATCTATTCTGTTGTTCGTTACAGAACGATAATCAATAACTCTCATCATATGTTGGATATTAATACTCTAGTTTCTCACCACTGTAGATAAACCGGACGTAACCATCTGTCCACTCCTGGAACGGGTCGAACTGCTTTGTGTCCTGCAGACAAACAGGTAGCGAGACAGGAAGGCGAGTCAGCTGACCTCCACCAGAAAACTTCTTCTTGTTTGGTTTTAATGACAGGAAGCTACCTTCAGATTTGCTGCTTTACCTTTGAATCATTTGAATGTTGTATTTATATCGAGGTTGGACTAAACAAACATTTTGATGATGTCACTTTTGATTCTGGGTAATTGTGACGTAATTTCTCACTATTTTCAGAATTTTTATAAACCAACAATCAATGGACTCATGGAGAAAATCATCTGCTGATGAATCCAGTACCTCCAGCTCTTCAGAGATTATAGATGTTATTACATATTTTATATTATATTATAGATGTTATTTTATTTAACATTATATAATATATATATATATATATTATATATAATATATATATATATATATATATATATATATATATATATATATATATATATATATATATATCATGGTCACGGTCTCTGTGGATGACTGTCCACAATGATCTTGAGTCTATTCAAGGTTTCGCCTGTTAAGAGGAGCTTTCCTCGCCACCGTCACCAAGCGCTTGCTCATGGTTAACTGTTGGTCTCTGTAAATAATATTATAAAGACCTGCTCTGCATGAAAAGTGTCATGAGATAACTATAGTGATGATTTGGCGCTATAGAAATAAAATTTAATTAAATGTAATATTATTTTAGAATTACAGATTATAGATGTTATATTATTTAACCATTATGGATTATAGATGTTATATTATTTTACTATTATCATTATAGATGTTAAATTATTTACCATTATGGATTATAGATGTTATATTATTTTACTATTATAGATTATAGATGTTAAGTATTTTACCATTATGGATTATAGATGTTATATTATTTTACTATTATAGATTATAGATGTTAAAGTATTTTACCATTATGGATTATAGATGTTATATTATTTTACTATTATAGATTATAGATGTTAAAGTATTTTACCATTATGGTTATAGATGTTATTATTTTACTATTATACATTATAGGTGTTATATTATTTACTATTATACATTATAGGTGTTATATTATTTTACTATTATACATTATAGATGTTATATTATTTTACTATTATACATTATAGGTGTTATATTATTTTACCATTATACATTATAGGTGTTATATTATTTTACTATTATACATTATAGGTGTATATATTTTACTATTATACATTATAGGTGTTATATTATTTTACTATTATACATTATAGGTGTTATATTATTTTACTATTATACATTATAGGTGTTATATTATTTTACTATTATACATTATAGGTGTTATATTTTTTACTATTATACATTATAGGTGTTATATTATTTTACTATTATACATTATAGTGGTTATATTATTTTACTATATACATTATAGGTGTTATATTATTTTACTATTATAACATTATAGGTGTTATATTATTTTACTATTATACATTATAGATGTTAAAGTATTTACCATTATGGATTATAGATGTTATATATTTACTATTATACATTATAGGTATATTATTTTACTATATACATTATAGGTGTTATATATTTTACCATTATACATTATAGGTGTTATATATTTTACCATTATACATTATAGAGTTATATTATTTTACCATTATACATTATAGGTGTTATATTATTTTACTATATACATTATAGGTGTTATATATTTACTATTATACATTATAGGTGTTATTATTTTACTATTATACATTATAGGTGTTATATTATTTTACTATTATACATTTTTTTTTTTTACTTTTATTATAGGTGTTATATTATTTTACTATTATACATTATAGGTGTTATATTATTTTACTATTATACATTATAGGTGTTATATATTTTACTATTATACATTATAGGTGTTATATTATTTTACTATTATACATTATAGGTGTTATATATTTTACTATTATACATTATAGATGTTAAAGTATTTACCATTATGGATTATAGATGTTATATTATTTTACTATTATACATTATAGGTGTTATATTATTTTACTATTATACATTATAGGTGTTATATTATTTTACTATTATACATTATAGATGTTAAAGTATTTTACCATTATGGATTATAGATGTTATATTATTTTACTATTATACATTATAGGTGTTATATTATTTTACTATTATACATTATAGGTGTTATATTATTTTACTATTATACATTATAGGTGTTATATTATTTTACTATTATACATTATAGGTGTTATATTATTTTACTATTATACATTATAGGTGTTATATTTTTACTATTATACATTATAGGTGTTATATTATTTTACTATTATACATTATAGGTGTTATATTATTTTACTATTATACATTATAGGTGTTATATTATTTTACTATTATACATTATAGGTGTTATATTATTTTACTATTATACATTATAGGTGTTATATTATTTTACCATTATACATTATAGATGTTAAAGTATTTTACCATTATGGATTATAGATGTTATATTATTTTACTATTATACATTATAGGTTTATATTTTACTATATATACATTATAGGTGTTATATTATTTACCATTATACATTATAGGTGTTATATTATTTTACCATTATACATTATAGATGTTATATTATTTTACCATTATACATTATAGGTGTTATATTATTTTACTATTATACATTATAGGTGTTATATTATTTTACTATTATACATTATAGGTGTTATATTATTTTACTATTATACATTATAGGTGTTATATTATTTTACTATTATACATTATAGGTGTTATATTATTTTACTATTATACATTATAGGTGTTATATTATTTTACTATTATACATTATAGGTGTTATATTATTTTACTATTATACATTATAGGTGTTATATTATTTTACTATTATACATTATAGGTGTTATATTATTTTACTATTATACATTATAGGTGTTATATTATTTACTATTATACATTATAGGTGTTATATTATTTTACTACTATACATTTAGGTGTATATTATTTTAACTTGACTCTTTTAAGCTGACTCTGGATCAGCTGTTTGATGTTTTGGTTTTAGTGAAAACAAAAATATTAAAACCAGTTTTCACTGTTTGAGCAACAACAGAGTGAAGAGTTGAGTCAGCTGCTTCACACACATACACACACACAGACACACGCACACACACACACACACACACGCACACAACACACACCACACACGCACGCACACACACACACACACACGCACACACACACACACACACACACGCACACACACACACACACACACACACACACACACACACAACCTTCAGATAACCTACAACGACTAGTTGTTCATCTGTTACCTGAGTCATAAAGATTTTTAACTGATCATCTCATTTCAAATCAGCCGTGTGTTTCTCAGTTTGATCATTACAAATTAATTTGAGTCTGTGAAGATACATCAGGATATGTATATGTATATATATACACACAGATGTACATATACATATAATGAATTTATTATACAGTATATAGATAATGCATGAATTAGATGTTTGTGATTTCCTTCATTATATCAAACATATATAACAATATATATAAATAAATTCTTATGTTAGTCATGTAAAAGAAAGACATGTCTGTGACTGGATCAAACTGATTCAGTATTTCCTTAAACTGTAAAAAAACAACAAAAGAAACAACAACTGTCAGCTGAATGTACAAAAAAAGAACAAATGAATTAAAATCAACAATTTGACACGTTCAGCCATGACCGAATGAAGAAATGATTTATTTCAATCAGAACAGATCTGAACCTGGAGAGACCAGAAACATGTGAGAGGAACGCAGAGAACACATGCTGATGTTCTGATGTGTTAAACTGGTGTTTGTATCCATCAGGTGGAGTTATGCTGATTTTAAATTTCACACTCTGTACGATGAAAGTGTCACATTTTCAACTTTAACCAACGAACAACAGACTGAATACATGTAGCATGAACTGTGTTACAATAAAAATAATAATAATAATAAAAATCAGATGATGATGATGAATCAGTGTGAAACGGATTCTGTGTTCTCTAAATGTTGTTTAATTGTTGTTTTACAGCTCTCTGTTGTCCAAAGGTTTTTCATTTCAATCTATTTCATTTTATAGTGAATAATTATAATGGATGTGTATTAATATAATTATAATTAATGCATATAAATGTAATGTAATTTTAAGTATATTTTAAATAAAGTCATCTCAGAATCAAAACGAACTCTGGTTAAAAAGAATCACCAGATGTTTATTGATCTGGTCGGTTACATTTTATTATTATTATTAACATAATTATATTATATCATCTCTTTGTTGACTGTTGAGGAGAAACTTTGTTTTTACAATATTTTCTAAATATTTTCTGTTTCAAAGTTTGGCGCCACATTCTGACTCTGTAAATTAACTTCATGGATCCTTCACAACATTTCCATCAGACTTAGAGGTGAGTCCATCAGGTGTCGGCCCGTTTGTTACCTGCGGCAGTTTGGGGTCGTTGATGTCCCACGTGAACTTCATCCCGACCGAG
This sequence comes from Collichthys lucidus, assembly GCA_004119915.2. Lineage (NCBI taxonomy): Eukaryota > Metazoa > Chordata > Actinopteri > Sciaenidae > Collichthys > Collichthys lucidus. The sequence goes on along the minus strand of CM014096.1, from coordinate 423,527 downwards.
CACACACAGTCCGCCTCCTCGCGCTCCTCTGCCCGGGACATCCTCGTGCTCCTGCTCCTGCTACTGGTCAGTCCTCCTGGTGGTTCTGGTCCGGAACCTCCAGGTTCAGAAGAAATGAAATTTAAAAAAATTAATGTGAAACGTTTCAAACCGGAAGCTGCTCGCTCGTCCGGAGGCGCGTGCAGCTCCGCTCAGCCTCAGGTACGAATGAAAGGACAGGTGAGACGGCGCAAGCTCCCCGCGGGGGGGGCGGGGCTAACCTCCATCACCAAACTATGACAATCGATATGATTCTTGATCAGTTTTTGATGACGTCATGGCAGATAAACATCTGGGTCAACAACAACAACTGGGTCACGTGATAAGTCGAACCGATCAGGTCCAGACCGTGGCAGCACCCGCCTGTCAATCAAAGCGTCCACGCTCTTAATCCTGCATAACTTTAGGCCTGAATAACTCACCTGGTTATATACAACTCACCTGGTTATATACAACTCACCTGGTTATATACAACTCACCTGGTTATATACAACTCACCCGGTTAATATTTGAAGTTGGACTTTTGAACATGGGGACTTATGGAGACTGACTCACTTCTGAAACCAGCCCTTAGGTGGACGACAAGAGGAACTGCATCATGTAATAGAGAGTGATCAATGAGTTTCTGTTTCTGAAACACACACACCTGTTCACCTGTGTGTGTGTGTGTGTGTGTGTGTGTGTGTGTGTGTGTGTGTGTGTGTGTGTGTGTGTGTGTGTTGTGTAAACACTTCAGTGTTTCTCCTCAAATAAACAAACTCATTAGTCATCAATTAGAGGACATCAGCTCACCTGTCTGAATCACACACACACACACACACACCACACACACGCACACGCACACGCACACACACACACACTGATAAAGCTGGATCATTCAAACGTTTTTTTCAAAATAAAAACAAGATTAGTGGCTTTAAATTTTATTTTGGTGTTTGAACTTCTTGTCTCTGTGCGCCTGCGCGGACTCACACACACTGTAATGAGTTAATCAGAGGCAGCTGTGCGCGCGGCAGTGCGCGCTCCGGACCCGCTGGGAGAACACAGGATGGTGAGTGACTGACCGACTTTAATCGAACTGGATCCGTTTGGTGTTTGATGAGTCAGCTGATCGAACGTGTTGTCTGATGTCATCAGTCACGTCGACCAGACAATGGTTCCAACATGTGGGTACTGTTTCTGTTATTTTGTCCACCCCCTGTCTGACACAGCGCGGCCTGCGGCGCACCCTGCTGTCTGCAGACAGGAAGTGACTCACCAAAATAAAATGTCTGCGTTTTTAAATTCTTTTTTTGGCCTTTTCATTTTTTATTTGATAGAGACAGCTGAAGAGTGACAGGAATGTGGACAGAGAGAGAAAGATGGAGAATGATGCGGGACAGAGCCACGGGTCGGATTCGAACCCTCGGCTTCCGTAGAAAGCCCTGATCCTTCGCACATGGGGCGGCTGCTCCACCAGCTGAGTGAAACACCACCCATACTCCTGTGGTAATGTGTGTGTTCTTGTGTGTGTTCCTGTGTGTAGATGTGTGTGAAGATGGAGAACTGTCTGACCCGTGGAGACTCATCTGATCTGGTTTCAGTTCTTCGCTCTGAAGGACTCTCCAGCATCACACTCACCAGACTGGACCAGTTAGTCACCAAGGTAACGGGGCCAGATGGTCACCATGCAGGGTCGGACTGTGGACAAATTCGGCCCTGGCATTTTTCCTCTGGACCGGCCCACCATTGGACGGATGAACCCGCCCCCAAAACACATGCACTCAAACATTCTCTCACCCACCGATACAGAACCCCTAAATACCCCATAAATAACACAGAACATAGTATGCTCGATGAAGATCACGTTGTACATGTCTACACCTCATTAAACTTTGGAAACAGTCTACTGACAGCACTGATTTGAGCTACAGAGCAGACTGTGAACGTACAGGGGTCGACCTCTGCGGCCCTTTCCTGCATTAACTCCGATTTTCTCTGCTCCTCCTTTCCTCTTTTTAGATCCTCTGTCGTCCATAACTTATTGTAATTAATATTCATGCAGCATACAGTATGAAGTTTACCTATAGACTGTATATGAGTCTGTCCCTGTTTTGGTTTGGGGGGGGGTGTAAACTTCTGAACCTGCCATGGAGAGGCAAAAATTTACTGATATTAGCCAGTGCAACCCAAAGCCTATTCCAAATGGATGCAAATGGACTGCAAGTCCATTTTGGGCTGCTGGGCAAATGTTGCAAAGGCTACAAAATAACAAATACATACATACAAAAAAACATCGGAGGCCACCGGCCCAAATGTGGCCGAGATGGACCGGCCCATCTGGCATTTGCCTGGTAGCACAGACTGCCAGTCCGAGCCTGTCACCATGGTAACGTCTCGACACGTTGACGTTGTTTTATTGGTGAAGTGTTAATTGATGGTAAGTGTGTCGAACTGTTGTTTCAGGACCTGTGTGGATTGGGTTTCAGCAGAGTTCTGGTCGTGTTGAAATCTTTAGAGGTTCTGTCAGAGAACAGAGACGACCTGAAGATGCTCGTCAACCACGGACTGGCCGTCAAAGTAATGTTGTTTATATGTTTATTGTCTGTTTGTTTGTTTATTGCTTGTTTATTTCTGTCTGTTTGTTTGTTTATTGTTTGTTTATTTCTGTCTGTTTGTTTGTTGTTTGTTTATTGTTTGTTTATTTCTGTCTGTTTGTTTGTTTATTTCTGTCTGTTTGTTTGTTTATTGCTTGTTTATTTCTGTTTGTTTGTTTATTGCTTGTTTATTTCTGTCTGTTTGTTTATTGTTTGTTTGTTTCTGTCTGTTTGTTTGTTTATTGTTTGTTTATTGCTTGTTTATTGTCTGTTTGTTTGTTTATTGTTTGTTTATTGCTTGTTTATTTCTGTCTGTTTGTTTGTTTATCATTTGTTTATTGCTTGTTTATTTCTGTCTGTTTGTTTGTTTATTGTTTGTTTATTGCTTGTTTATTTCTGTCTGTTTGTTTGTTTGTTTGCTTAGGTGTTATTGTGGTTTGAAGCTGTCCATGACCTGCTGATCTCTGACCTCCAGAAGAACTCCGCCCCCTTGCTGATCCTCACTGAGGAGTTCTATGACTACCTCCTGGTGAGGAGCATGCTGGGAAATGAAGTGAGTGACATGAAAACAATGTTCAGCTGCTCAAGTCATCATTTAGGTCCGCTATGCTAACCTGTTAGCATTACACTGCTAACGTTAACCCGATGAGTTCATCAGAGGTCATCTGCTTTCTACACAGGTTCTGGTTCTGATGAGATCGATTCTGGTTCTGATGAGATCGATTCTGGTTCTGATGTAATTCACAGCTTGAGTCTCATTCATTTAATCTGTTTTCTGTCTGTAAAGTCAGAATGAAGTGGAGTAGTCAAGTACTCACACTGATCCCTCAGCTGTACTTCAGTTACTGCAACATTTAATGCTGTCTGTCTGTCTGTCTGTCTGTCTGTCTGTCTGTCTCTGTCTGTCTGTCTGTCAGCTGCTGGGCCAGTCTTCTTCTCTTCCAGGTAAGTTTGTCTTCATTGTTCTTTGAATTTCTGGTACGTGTCAGGCTCTAAACTTGTCCGTCTGTCTGTCTTTCAGTCAGTCAGCTGTCTGTGATTCTTCTTCAGTTGGCCCGGTTCACACTGGAACCTAAAATTCACTTTCCACTGAGACTGGAGGTAACCGTGGAAACCCAAACTCCATTTACTGGTCTGTACTGGTCTATATTGGTCTGTATACTCTGTTGGTCTGTAGTCCCTTGTTCTACTCTGTCCTACTCTCTGCTGGTCTGGGACGTTCTGGTATCCGATGCTCTCTGTTTGAATTCAAAGTGTGTTTTCTTGTTTCAGGCGATCAGAACCTTCAACAGCATCCTGGAGTCTCTGAGCCGAGAGCAGAGGAGACCGATCCAGAACGACCAAAACCAGTCCCAAATACTGTAATACACACCACACAGAGTCCACACCACACCACACTGTGTCCCCACCGAGTCCAGACCACACCGAGTCCAGACCATACAGACTCCACACTAGTACATACCATGCTTTACCTGTCTAGACCTGATTGTTTCATAAACAGTCTGTCCACCTGTCTGTCTGACAGATCCCGGATGGCAGCAGCAGTACTAACAGTTGGAGGTGAGTCCAGACCGTCTACAGCCATCATTCTTCTCTCGCTTGGAGGTTGTCGACCTGGTTTGGTGGAACATCAGCAAATATCTCCAACGTCATAACATCAACTCCAAAGAAACGCTATCAAGCTAGCAGTCTGGTCTGAGTCCTGTACCCAGCTGCTGTCGTCTTCTCTGACGGTCTTCACTGTCGTCTTTCAGACTATGAAGACCGTCAGACTATGAAGACCGTCGTCTTCTCTGACGGTCTTCACTGTCGTCTTCTCTGACGGTCTTCACTGTCGTCTTCTCTGACGGTCTTCACTGTCGTCTTCTCTGACGGTCTTCACTGTCGTCTTCTCTGACGGTCTTCACTGTCGTCTTTCAGACTATGACGACCGTCGTCTTCTCTGACGGTCTTCACTGTCGTCTTTCAGACTATGAAGACCGTCGTCTTCTCTGACGGTCTTCACTGTCGTCTTCTCTGACGGTCTTCACTGTCATCTTCTCTGACGGTCTCCACTGTCGTCTTCTCTGACGGTCTCCACTGTCGTCTTCTCTGACGGTCTCCACTGTCGTCTTCTCTGACGGTCTTCACTGTCGTCTTCTCTGACGGTCTTCACTGTCGTCTTCTCTGACGGTCTCCACTGTCGTCTTTCAGACTATGAAGACCGTCGTCTTCTCTGACGGTCTTCACTGTCGTCTTTCAGACTATGAAGACCGTCGTCTTCTCTGACGGTCTCCACTGTCGTCTTCTCTGACGGTCTCCACTGTCGTCTTCTCTGACGGTCTTCACTGTCGTCTTCTCTGACGGTCTTCACTGTCGTCTTTCAGACTATGAAGACCGTCGTCTTCTCTGACGGTCTCCACTGTCGTCTTCTCTGACGGTCTCCACTGTCGTCTTCTCTGACGGTCTTCACTGTCGTCTTCTCTGACGGTCTCCACTGTCGTCTTTCAGACTATGAAGACCGTCGTCTTCTCTGACGGTCTTCACTGTCGTCTTTCAGACTATGAAGACCGTTGTCTTCTCTGACGGTCTTCACTGTCGTCTTTCAGACTATGAAGACCGTCGTCTTCTCTGACGGTCTCCACTGTCGTCTTCTCTGACGTTCTCCACTGTCGTCTTCTCTGACGGTCTTCACTGTCGTCTTCTCTGACGGTCTTCACTGTCGTCTTTCAGACTATGAAGACCGTCGTCTTCTCTGACGGTCTCCACTGTCGTCTTCTCTGACGGTCTTCACTGTCGTCTTCTCTGACGGTCTTCACTGTCGTCTTCTCTGACGGTCTTCACTGTCGTCTTCTCTGACGGTCTCCACTGTCGTCTTCTCTGACGGTCTCCACTGTCGTCTTCTCTGACGGTCTTCACTGTCGTCTTCTCTGACGGTCTTCACTGTCGTCTTCTCTGACGGTCTTCACTGTCGTCTTTCAGACTATGAACTGCAGGTCAGTCTAGCAGAGGCTCTGTGTCGTCTGACACCCAGGAAGGACAGAGAGCAGAGAGCCAATCAGTGGTTCTCCAGCCATGACATCAGCAGCGCCTTCTGTGACATCAGAGACAAAGACTTTGAGGTGGTGAGTGACCTGTCTGTCTGTCTGTCTGTCTGTCTGTCTGTCTGTCTGTCTGTCTGTCTGTCTGTCTGTCTGTCTGTCTCACTCTCTGTCTGTCTGTCTGTCTGTCTGTCTGTCTGTCTGTCTGTCTGTCTGTCTGTCTGTCTGTCTGTCTGTCTGTCTGTCTGTCTGTCTGTCTCACTCTCTGTCTGTCTTTCTGACCTCTCCCTCTCCCCTCAGGACTGTCGTCGTTTCCTGAACTTCGTTAATGGTTACCATGGAGACCAGAGGAGGTGATGTCGTTTCTTCAACCTAAATTAAATCTGAAACCTCGTCCCCATGCTGACTTTTCTCTATGTTCTGTCCGTCAGGGTCTACACCTTTCCCTGCCGCAGAGCGTTTCTCGACTCCATGGAGGTAAAACATAAAACCTGCTCAGTGTTTGTTTGCATGCTGCTGCTGGATCAGTGCTCAGTGTTTGTTTGCATGCTGCTGCTGGATCAGTGCTCAGTGTTTGTTTGCATGCTGCTGCTGGATCAGTGCTCAGTGTTTGTTGGCATGCTGCTGGATCAGTGCTCAGTGTTTGTTTGCATGCTGCTGGATCAGTGCTCAGTGTTTGTTGGCATGCTGCTGGATCAGTGCTCAGTGTTTGTTTGCATGCTGCTGGATCAGTGCTCAGTGTTTGTTTGCATGCTGCTGGATCAGTGCTCAGTGTTTGTTTGCATGCTGCTGCTGGATCAGTGCTCAGTGTTTGTTGGCATGCTGCTAGATCAGTGCTCAGTGTTTGTTTGCATGCTGCTGGATCAGTGCTCAGTGTTTGTTTGCATGCTGCTGGATCAGTGCTCAGTGTTTGTTTGCATGCTGCTGGATCAGTGCTCAGTGTTTGTTTGCATGCTGCTGGATCAGGCTCTGTTTGTTTGCATGCTGCTGCTGGATCAGTGCTCAGTGTTTGTTGGCATGCTGCTAGATCAGTGCTCAGTGTTTGTTTGCATGCTGCTGGATCAGTGCTCAGTGTTTGTTTGCATGCTGCTGGATCAGTGCTCAGTGTTTGTTGGCATGCTGCTGGATCAGTGCTCAGTGTTTGTTGGCATGCTGCTGGATCAGTGCTCAGTGTTTGTTTGCATGCTGCTGCTGGATCAGTGCTCAGTGTTTGTTTGCATGCTGCTGCTGGATCAGTGCTCAGTGTTTGTTTGCATGCTGCTGCTGGATCAGTGCTCAGTGTTTGTTGGCATGCTGCTGCTGGATCAGGCGTCAACGTGTTTTCTTCTTCCGCAGTTGTTTCCTCCAAAAGACGAAAAACTGGATCAATTCTGGATCGATTTCAACCTGAACTCAGGATGTGTGAGCTTCTTCATCGACGAGCCTCAGGTACTACACTGTACTACACTGTACTGCACTGTACTACACTGTACTGCACTGTATTGCACTGTATTGCACTGTACTACACTGTACTACACTGTACTACACTGTACTGCACTGTACTGCACTGTACTACACTGTACTACACTGTACTACACTGTACTGCACTGTACTGCACTGTACTGCACCGTACTGCACCGTACTACACTGTACTGCACCGTACTGCACCGTACTGCACCGTACTACACTGTACTACACTGTACTACAATGTACTGCACTGTACTGCACTGTATTGCACTGTACTACACTGTACTGCACTGTACTGCACTGTACTACACTGTACTGCACTGTACTACACTGTACTGCACTGTACTGCACTGTACTGCACTGTACTACACTGTACTACACTGTACTACACTGTACTGCACTGTACTGCACTGTACTGTACTGCACTGTACTACACCGTACTACACCGTACTACACCGTACTGCACCGTACTGCACCGTACTACACCGTACTGCACCGTACTACACTGTACTACACTGTACTACACCGTACTACACCGTACTGTACTGCACTGTACTGCACTGTACTACACCGTACTGCACTGTACTACACTGTACTACACTGTACTACACCGTACTGCGCTGTACTACACCGTACTGCACTGTACTACACTGTACTACACCGTACTACGCCGTACTGCACTATACTGCACTGCTCTGTACTGCACTGTACTACTCTGTACTGCACAGTACTGCACTACTCTGTACTGCACAGTACTGCACTACTCTGTACTATACTGCACTACTCTGTACTACACTGTACTACTCTGTACTGCACTGTACTACATTACTCTGTACTGTACTGTACTGCACTGTACTGCACTACTCTGTACTGCACTGCACTACTCTGTACTGCACTGTACTACACCGTACTGCACTGTACTTTACTGTACTACACTGTACTGCACTGTACTACGCCGTACTGCACTATACTGCACTGCTCTGTACTGCACTGTACTACTCTGTACTGCACAGTACTGCACTACTCTGTACTGCACAGTACTGCACTACTCTGTACTATACTGCACTACTCTGTACTACACTGTACTACTCTGTACTGCACTGTACTACATTACTCTGTACTGTACTGTACTGCACTGTACTGCACTACTCTGTACTGCACTGCACTACTCTGTACTGTACTACACCGTACTGCACTGTACTTTACTGTACTACACTGTACTGCACTGTACTACGCCGTACTACACTGTACTACACTGTACTGCACTGTACTACGCCGTACTACACTGTACTGCACTGTACTGCACTGTACTGCACTGTACTACGCCGTACTACACTGTACTACGCCGTACTACACTGTACTACACTGTACTGCACTGTACTACGCCGTACTACACTGTACTACACCGTACTGCACTGTACTACACCGTACTACACCGTACTGCACTGTACTACACTGTACTACTCTGCACTGCACTGTACCGCACTGCGCTACTACCACCTGGTGCCTCTCACCCTGAGCCAGAGTCCAGCCCGTCTCCAGGATTCTGGTTCTGGATGCAGTACTGTGTGTGGAGGTGAGCCATCTATATATTTGGTCCTGCTCCACCTCCAGCACCAGCGCCGGGTCTTCCTGCAGTCTGCGATGCTAGAGGTCAAAACGCCAAGGTCCCGTCTTCCCAACCCGACCTCCCTGCAGGGGGGAGTCAAGACCATAACTGAGTTGATGTGTTTATCCTCTGTGATGCTGAACTGTGTGAGGACGGTTCTTCACATGTACTGACGGGTTCTGGACAGTTCTCATGGTTCTGGTCTGTCTCAGGGCTTCCTGTGGGGGTCCGTCCACCTGCTCAAACAGGAAGTGGATCATTACAGTGTGGAATGAAAGCTGACGGTCAGTGACAGAACAGCTTAGCTTAGCGTAGCTCCAACGACAGACGTGCCTAATGTTTACATATTCTGTTTTCCCAGGATGCACAGGGGCACAACAGTCCTCTGTGTCAGGCTCAACAATCCATCATGCATCACAACAGCAAAGGTCAGACAGTGGAGCTGAACTTTGACTGTGAACACCACCGAGAGCTGGAGGAGGCTGCTGGGAGGGTGTTCAAGGTGTCTGTCTGTCTGTCTGTCTGTCTGTCTGTCTGTCTGTCTGTCTGTCTGTCTGCTTGCCGGTCTCACCCTCTGTGTCCCTATTTTCTGGACAGAGGACCTCCCCTCCTCTTAAACATTTAGGTGGTTCAGTCCAGGTGTCTCCCTCTTCTGCCAATCACAGCACTCGGTCCTACAGCAGGAAGAAACCACAGAGCAAGAGTCACCTGAAGAGTGAGTGACAGGCAACACTTCACATTCACTTCAACATTTCACAATAAAAGACAGAACATTTCACAATAAAAGACCAAAGGACTTTATCTTAAATAGTCTTGATGAAACAGGAAGTGGAGATCTTAAACAGGAAGTAGTGTGTCTTAACATGTTAGCTCTGTGTCTGTCTGTCTGTCTGTAGTTCTGCCTCTGTCGTCTCCGAGCAGTGAGGAAGAATCGTGTGTGATGAAGGTAACTACACTGTGAACAGTTTTTCATTCAGCTGTTTGTTGTTTACAGACAGGAAGTCAGCAGAGTGTTGTTTGTTTACAGACAGGAAGTCAGCAGAGTGTTGTTTGTTTACAGACAGGAAGTCAGCAGAGTGTTGTTTGTTTACAGACAGGAAGTCAGCAGAGTGTTGTTTGTTTACAGACAGGAAGTCAGCAGAGTGTTGTTTGTTTACAGACAGGAAGTCAGCAGAGTGTTGTTTGTTTACAGACTCCGGGGAGGAAGTCAGAGTCAGCAGAGAGTTTGTTCGATCACGTCCGACACTCGACACCTTCGTACAACTCAGGTCAGACAACAGCAACTATGCATCACAGTTACACCTGTCCACTTCCTCACCTGGTGTCCAAACCCGCTGGCTCACCCCGATGAACCATTTCCAAACCTTGATTTCCAAACCTTTGTTTCCATGTCTGCTTCCTGTGGCTGCTGAACATTAATCGCCCTCGTGTGTCTTGAAGTGTTTTAATGTGAAGCAGCAGGAGCATTATCATTAGCAGCAAGCTACTCCAGCCTGTTGGAGGGTGCATTGTCATTGGACACTCAGTGATCACATGCTTCATAGACAGACAGGTACCTCCTAAATATTAAAACACTTTGAATAATCGAACAGAAGTCTGTCTGTCAGGTGTTCCTGAGGGGGCGGAGCTACAGATTTCACAGGGAGCGATGGAGTCAGGAGGAAGCAGCTCTCCTTTAACGAAGGTATATTTATTCTTCTATTACTGAAATAAAAAAGACGCTTCTAACCTGTTTCTTTCTTTTTTTAGGAAGTTTTCGGTCCTGACAGGAAGAGAGACTCAGGTAACACTCACAGCATCATCGATGGATGGAGTCAAACCCAGTTTTCTGTTTCACAGTCCTGACTTGTCTCTCTATGTGAAGGCTACCTGTCAGACCAAACTGAGGGTCATCCAGCCAAAAAGAGGAGGGCGGGGCCTCAGTCAGAGGGGGAGGAGCCTGACTCACCCCTGACAGGTAGTTTGTGTTTTATTCTTTTTTACCTTCGTGTTGAATCGTGTTTAAAAAGCTGCTGCTCACCTGGTCTCAGAGGGGCCACCAGAGGAGGAGGCGGGGCCTGACCTGACATGTGGAATAACCGCTGCCTTCAACACCTTCAAGACAGAGCTGGAACAACATTTCACCGTCAGTACACACCTGCGTTATCCACCTGCTCCACGTTATGGATCGTTTTTTTTGACTGATCAATAAGTTAATAATCAATTAATTATTAATTAATGATATTTCATTTCAGAGCTGCTGGCAGAACGCTGAAGCTGAAGTTCTTCAGTCTTTAAAAGAGTGTCAACAACACGTCACCTCGCTGCTGACGGCTGTCCATCAACACAGGTACCGCCCACTGTAACACACCTGTCAGTCAACACAGGTACCGCCCACTGTAACACACCTGTCAGTCAACACAGGTACCGCCCACTGCAACACACCTGTCAGTCAACACAGGTACCGCCCACTGTAACACACCTGTCAGTCAACACAGGTACCGCCCACTGTAACACACCTGTCAGTCAACACAGGTACCGCCCACTGTAACACACCTGTCAGTCAACACAGGTACCGCCCACTGTAACACACCTGTCAGTCAACACAGGTACCGCCCACTGTAACACACCTGTGTGTGTGTGTGTGTGTGTGTGTCTGTGCGTGTGTGTGTCTGTGCGTGTGTGTGTCTGTGCGCGTGCGTGTGTGTGTGTGTGTGTCTGTGCGCGTGCGTGTGTGTGCGCGTCTGTGTGTCTGTGTGTGCGTGCGTGTGTCTGTGTGTGTGTGCGTGCGTGTGTCTGTGTGCGCATGCGTGTGTCTGTGTGCGCATGCGTGTGTGTCTGTGTGTGCGTGCGTGCGTGTGTCTGTGTGTGTGTGCGTGTGTGTGTGTCTGTCTGTGTGTGCATGCGTGCGTGTGTCTGTGTGTGCATGCGTGTGTGTCTGTGTGTGTGTGCATGCGTGCGTGTGTCTGTGTGCGTGTGTGTGTCTGTGTGTGTGTGCATGCGTGTGTGTCTGTGTGTGTGTGCATGCGTGCGTGTGTCTGTGTGCGTGTGTGTGTCTGTGTGTGTGTGCATGCGTGCGTGTGTCTGTGTGCGTGTGTGTGTCTGTGTGTGTGTGCATGCGTGCGTGTGTCTGTGTGTGCATGCGTGTGTGTCTGTGTGTGTGTGCATGTGTGTCTGTGTGTGTGTGCGTGCAGGTTGGCGTTGCTGCACACGTTTCAGATCAGTGTCTCTCATCAGTTGAATCGACTTGAAGAAAACTCGACAAGCCTGAACTCCATGAACTCTCAGATCCTGGTACAGTATTTACTTCCAGGACCAGGACTCATCGTGTCCCTCTTTGTCCTCATTCAGACCAGGTTTACATCTCTAGTCCAGGACTAATCAGGTCCCTCTTTATCTTCAGGGTTTCTTCCAGGCTGAGATGACCCGTCTGGGCTTGTTCTGTGAGGAACACCTGCAGAGGTCAGTCTGATCTGTTCCAGATCTAATTTCCACTTGTTTGCACTGTCAGAAAATGTTTTGGATCTGGTTCTGGATCTGGTTCTGGATCTGGTTCTGGATCTGGTTCTGACCTTGTGGATTTTGTTTTTTGTCGCCTCAGGTTAAAATCTTTGGAAAGCGAAGCGTCGGGGACAGAGCATCTCTCTGGCCAATGAAAGAAAAGAAGAGATTCTTTCAAATCATCAAACTTCATTCGTGCTTCTGAGTTTTGTTTCCACTTGAGGGTCCATCTGTTACAAATAAAAACAGCATGAATGAATTCAGTTTCCTGTTTGAGTCAGCATGTTGCCATGGTAACAGTGACAGAGTGCAGTGACTTTAAAGGGCCACACAGCGGAGACAAACTGACATATGATGGATCGATGAGCTTTATAATAAATTAAAATAAATTAATAAGTAATAATAAAGTACATTTATTATCTAGACTTTATTTTTGTAATCTTTTAACACAATCTATTATTATTCAATATATATATTGATATACTTAATGGATTTAATGAATTTATAATTATTTAACCATTGTAATGTTTACATACATAAAGGAGTTTATGTGTTAAATGATATTTTGATAAATCATCGACCAGCTGCTGAACTCTCAGATCCTGGTATGCTCTTTATATAGTCCAGGACTGGAGTGTGTCCCCCTTTGTCCTCAGAGTTTTATATTTCTGTATATACAGTCACACATCACCCTGCAGGTCCGGGATCAGTGTTCATGAGCAGTAACTGTGTCCTGTCTGTGCCTATTGTCAATGATCACAGTATACATGTACTTATTCAACAGACTTAGTGAATTTATAAATATTTAAATGTTTATATATTTAAACTTCACATTTCTAAATGACATTTTAATAAATCATTGACTACCTGCTGGACCTGAACTCAGATATCTGAACACCACAGAAGAAGAATCAGGGTTGATGTCTCCTGACCTGTCTGCTGGTCCCAAGACTGTTCTGGTCCATCAAAGTCCAGACTGAAACCAGGAGACGAGTTTGTGTTTATGAATTCAGCTGCTGGTTGTCAGGCAGCAAAGTGACATGAGAGGAAAAACAGTGAAATCCCCCAAAGAGAAGACTAATGAGGCACTATTAGAGAGCGGGGGGAGGACAGGGGAGGCAGACAGAGAGAGAGACAGATAGAGAGAGACAGATAGAGAGAGACAGAGAGTCAGAGAGCAGCTCAGGTGTTTATCTCCTCACAGTTTAACAAGAGGAAAACTGGACCTGAACTTAGACGGAGATGCTGACTGGCTGAGAGATACTGCCATTGTGTTTATTTTCTTTTTTGGACTTTAATGGACAGACAGAGAGAAAGGACGCTACAGTGATCACCAACAGCTACAGGTCGGTACCAGCACAGATAAACCGGGACCAGTGGGGTACATACTATGTTCACTGGTTTCAGAAGTATTCAGCTCCTTTATTCAAGTCAAAGTAACTGAACTGAAACTTTGAGTGTGGTCAAGAAATCTTTAAACTTTTTGTTTTAACTCAACATTTAAACTTCAGAAATAAACCGCAGCAGTTTGTTATAGTGTTATTATAATGTTATTATAGTGTTTTTATAGATACATAAAGTGTATGTGTAAAGTGGTATAGTGTTATAAAGTATAGTGTTGTTAAATGTTATAATAGTGTTATTATAGTGTTATTATAATGTTATTATAGTGTTTACTAATTTCTGTCTGTTGTTTACTGGTTTCTGTCTGTCTGTTTGCTGGTTTCTGTCTGTTTGCTGGTTTCTGTCTGTTTACTGGTTTCTGTCTTTTACCTACTGTTGTTTGCTGGTTTCTGTCTGTTGCTTACTGGTTTCTGTCTGTTTACTGGTTTCTGTCTTTTACCTACTGTTGTTTGCTGGTTTCTGTCTGTTGTTTACAGTTGTTTGCTGATTGTTTGTTGGTTTCTGTCTGTGCTTACTGGTTTCTGTCTTTTACCTACTGTTGTTTGCTGGTTTCTGTCTGTTGCTTACTGGTTTCTGTCTTTTACCTACTGTTGTTTACTGGTTTCTGTCTGTTTACTGGTTTCTGTCTGTTGCTTACTGGTTTCTGTCTTTTACCTACTGTTGTTTACTGGTTTCTGTCTGTTTACTGGTTTCTGTCTTTTACCTACTGTTGTTTACTGGTTTCTGTCTGTTTACTGGTTTCTGTCTGTTGCTTACTGGTTTCTGTCTTTTACCTACTGTTGTTTGCTGGTTTCTGTCTTTTACCTACTGTTGTTTGCTGGTTTCTGTCTGTTGTTTACTGGTTTTTGTCTGTTGTTTACTGGTTTCTGTCTTTTACCTACTGTTGTTTGCTGGTTTCTGTCTGTTGCTTACTGGTTTCTGTCTGTTTACTGGTTTCTGTCTTTTACCTACTGTTGTTTGCTGGTTTCTGTCTGTTGTTTACAGTTGTTTGCTGATTGTTTGTTGGTTTCTGTCTGTGCTTACTGGTTTCTGTCTTTTACCTACTGTTGTTTGCTGGTTTCTGTCTGTTGCTTACTGGTTTCTGTCTTTTACCTACTGTTGTTTACTGGTTTCTGTCTGTTTACTGGTTTCTGTCTGTTGCTTACTGGTTTCTGTCTTTTACCTACTGTTGTTTACTGGTTTCTGTCTGTTTACTGGTTTCTGTCTTTTACCTACTGTTGTTTACTGGTTTCTGTCTGTTTACTGGTTTCTGTCTGTTGCTTACTGGTTTCTGTCTTTACCTACTGTTGTTTACTGGTTTCTGTCTGTTTACTGGTTTCTGTCTTTTACCTACTGTTGTTTGCTGGTTTCTGTCTGTTGCTTACTGGTTTATGTCTGTTGCTTACTGGTTTCTGTCTGTTGTTTACAGTTGTTTGCTGATTGTTTGTTGGTTTCTGTCTGTGCTTACTGGTTTCTGTCTGTTGTTGGCTCATGGTTTCTGTCTGTTGTTTACCAGTTTCTGTCTGTTGTTTACTTGTGTTTGCTGATTTCTGGCTGATGTTTACTAGTTTCTGTCTGTTGTTCGATTGTTTCTGTCTGTTGTTTACTGGTGTCTGCTGGTTTTTGTCTGTTGTTTGCTGGTTTTTGTCTGTTGTTTACTGGTTTCTGTCTGTTGTTTGCTCATGGTTTCTGTCTGTTGTTTACTGGTTTCTGTCTGTTGTTTGATTGTTTCTGTCTGTTGTTTGCTCATGGTTTCTGTCTGTTGTTTACTGGTGTCTGCTGGTTTTTGTCTGTTGTTTGCTGGTTTTTGTCTGTTGTTTGATTGTTTCTGTCTGTTGTTTACTGGTGTCTGCTGGTTTTTGTCTGTTGTTTGCTGGTTTTTGTCTGTTGTTTACTGGTTTCTGTCTGT
>CM014096.1:349015-407965 GCA_004119915.2 Collichthys lucidus | reverse complement strand
ATGTGAGTCATCAATGATAGGTTTTTGGACCTCCAGAATCAACTTCTTCTCATTCATGGTGTCGACAGGGTGAAAAGATGCCTGAAAACCTCCGACCTGTTGACTTCAGGTCGGCTCCGCCCATTGTGATGTGTTCTTGTTATGAAACTCGATAATCTGTTCTGGGCTGAATTTATGTGCCGGGCTCGGGTGTCCGTGAACAATAGAAGCTCTGCGTATGTTTTGCGGAGGGCTGCTGGTCGCTGCAGTCGTTCCGGCAGAACCGGAGACTGTGTGAACTGACACATTGACTAAAATTGAGTATCTGCTCCACCATCGTGATGGAGTTTTTCCGCATGCAGTGTATTTTAGGGGTCAGACAGGCAGGCTAGACAGACAGGTCAGAGAGACAGACAGGTTAGAGAGAGAGACAGGACAGACACACAGGTCAGAGAAAGAGAGACAGATATACTGACGATTCTAACAGTGTATGTGCTTCATCTGTGTGTGAGACAGGTTCCTCCCCCTTCTCCTCCCCCTCTCAGGGGGTGTGTCCCACTCCAGGCTGCAGAGGAATTGGACACATTAAAGGAGCGAAATACACGGGACACCACAGGTAACTACTCACCCGCTGATGTTTCAGATTGCTGAGTCATGTCTCTTCTTCCTGACTGGCATCTCTTTCTGCTATTGTTATTTTTTATTTTTTTATTATTTGTTATTATTATTCTCTTATTGCTGACTTGTCTCTTTTTTTAAGTCGTCTCTTTTTACTGAGTCGTCTCTTTCTGCTAAGACTCATATCTCTTTTTGTTGACTCATATCTCTTTTTGTTGACTCATATCTCTTTTTGTTGACTCATATCTCTTTTTGCTGAGTCATGCCTCATTCTGCTGAATCGTGTCCGTCCTGACTCATGTTTCTTTCTGCTGAGTCATGTCTCTGACATTTCTTGCACAGTGCCTTCGGCTGTCCATACTCTGACATTAACATGCGTAAGGAGGTGCTGCTTCCTGATAGGCTGGGAGGAGAGAGAGCTGTCACCCTCGTACCTGTCACCATTTATCACCACGGCAACCTGTCAGACAGGTAACCTAGAGTCAGAGTGAGATGATTCATAACGAGCTTCAACTGAAATATGTCTCACTGTTTCTACTTCTCTGTCTTTCTCTACCTGTCTGTCTGTATTTCACTACCTATTTGTCTGTTTGTCTTTACCTGTCTGTGTGTCTGTCTCTGTCTGTCCTGTTGAACAGAGGTGTTCAGGTGAAGACGGAGCCCAGAGATAAGACTCTGCTGCCTCCACTGGGGAAGAGAAGAAGACTGGCAGACAGGTGAGACAGGTTAAAGGCCAACTCACACCGGATGCGGAACGGAAGCGGCACGGTACCGCCGCGGTCACCGTAGCAAATAGAAGCCAGTCTAGTCAATCAGAGCACTCACACGGGGCGCGGCTCACCACGCCACGGTGCGAGCTTTCCGTTTCTTTCAACAGAGCACTGCGCACCAGACAGGAAATCTGACACAGAATCAACATAATAAACTTCCGCCCCCTTTCAAAATTAAACACAATACACAGTTCATGTAGCTTTTTACAACTTCACATCAACGTTACGTCATGACCGGTGGCACCAGGTGATCAAAGATCGATCAAAGAGTCTCAACATGGACGATGAGAGACTGACAACACACAATCATTTATGACACAACAGATGCTTTTTATAATCTCCTCCACGTCGGAGAAGCAAAGTCAGCTGTTTGTTGTTGTTGTTTTCTGTATACACTGTTTGTCGCGGGGTCTCGCTTACGTCCAGGATTCTTGCATGATCTCGTGACCTCGCGTAAAACGGCTGGCTCGCTCCACTGCCGTTCCGCGGCTGAAAAGCGTCCGGTGTGAGTTGACGCCGGGCAAAAGAACCGCGGCACTACCGTTCCGCTGTGTGAGTCCCGTGTAAGGGGACAGGTGCATTCAGGTAAAAACAACAGAAGGTTGTTTATTGTAGGCTGATTGGCTCTGACTGCCATTGTGTCAATCACAAATATTGTCATCTTCATCTCCCTCCTCCTCCTCTTTCCCCTCTTCATTCTCTTCCTCCTCTTCTTCCTCCTCTTCTCTCTCCTCTTCCTCATCTCCTTGCTCCTCTTTCTTCTCTTTCTCCTCCTCTTCCTCCCTCTTTAAACAACCTAAAAAATGATTCTCTTCTGGCACCGCCTCCAGATTGTCTCGGCCAACCAAATTGCTCTGTGTGGAACCAGAAGAGGAGGAGCTTCACCTGAGAGCTTTCAGTCCAGGTATGGCAGACTGAACCAGGAGTACGGTCGAATAGTCAAAGACAGTACCTCCTCTGTCCTTTCCTACACACTCATCCTTAACACTCAGGAGTCCAGAGATGATCTAATGATGAGAAAGGTTGAAAAAGTCAGCATCCTCCCTCTTTACCTCATTGTGTTTCCATGGAAACTGGGCAGATGATGTGGTTGTTTCCATGGAAACAGCTCACTATGGTAGCTGATATGTTTGTTGTGCTCTGTGAAGGACTACAGGCTCCTCCTGTCTCTGATCACTGCCTGTCTGATCAAGGCTGCACCTCACACCACTTCAGACCACTTCACACCACTACACAATACTTCACACCACTACACAATACTTCACACCACTACACAATACTTCACACCACTACACATTACTTCACACCACTACACATTACTTTAGACCACTTCAGACCACTTCACACCACTACACATTACTTCACAACACTACACATTACTTTGGACCACTTTATACCACTACACAATACTTCAGACCACTACACAATACTTCAGACCACTACACACCACTACACAATACTTCACAACACTACACATTACTTCACACCACTGCACATTACTTTGGACCACTTTATACCACTACACATTACTTCAGACCACTACACATCACTACACATTACTTCAGACTACTTCACGTCACTACACGTTACTTCAGACTACTTCACATCACTGCACATTACTTTAGACCACTTCACACCACTACACAATACTTCACAACACTACACATTACTTCACAACACTACACATTACTTCAGACTACTTCACGTCACTACACGTTACTTTGGACCACTTTATACCACTACACAATACTTCAGACCACTACACAATACTTCAGACCACTACACAATACTTCAGACCATTTCAGACCACTACACAATACTTCAGACCATTTCAGACCACTACACAATACTTCAGACCATTTCAGACCACTACACAATACTTCAGACCACTTCAGACCACTACACAATACTTCAGACCACTACACAATACTTCAGACCACTTCACACCACTACACAATACTTCAGACCACTTCAGACCACTACACAATACTTCAGACCACTTCACACCACTACACATTACTTCAGACCACTTCGCACCACTGCACATTACTTCAGACCACTTCAGACCACTTCACACCACTGCACATTACTTCAGACCACTTCAGACCACTTCACACCACTGCACATTACTTTAGACCACTGCACATTACTTCAGACCACTTTAGACTACTTCACACCACTACACGTTACTTCAGACCACTTCACACCACTACACAATACTTCAGACCACTACACAATACTTCAGACCACTTCAGACCACTACACAATACTTCAGACCACTACACAATACTTCAGACCACTACACAATACTTCAGACCACTTTCGACCACTACACAATACTTCAGACCACTTCAGACCACTACACAATACTTCAGACCACTACACAATACTTCAGACCACTACACAATACTTCAGACCACTTCAGACCACTACACAATACTTCAGACCACTTCAGACCACTACACAATACTTCAGACCACTACACAATACTTCAGACCACTACACAATACTTCAGACCACTTCAGACCACTACACAATACTTCAGACCACTACACAATACTTCAGACCACTACACAATACTTCAGACCACTTTCGACCACTACACAATACTTCAGACCACTACACAATACTTCAGACCACTTCACACCACTACACATTACTTCAGACCACTTCACACCACTACATGTTACTTTATACTACTACACAATACTTCAGACCACTACACAATACTTCAGACCACTACACAATACTTCAGACCACTACACAATACTTCAGACCACTACACACCACTGCACGTTACTTTGGACCACTTTATACCACTACACAATACTTCAGACCACTTCAGACCACTACACAATACTTCAGACCACTTCAGACCACTACACAATACTTCAGACCACTACACAATACTTCAGACCACTTCAGACCAGTACACAATACTTCAGACCACTTCACACCACTACACATTACTTCAGACCACTTCAGACCACTTCACACCACTGCACATTACTTCAGACCACTTTAGACCACTTCACACCACTACACATTACTTCACAACACTACACGTTACTTTGGACCACTTTATACCACTACACAATACTTCAGACCACTACACAATACTTCAGACCACTACACAATACTTCAGACCACTACACACCACTACACAATACTTCAGACTACTTCACACCACTGCACATTACTTCAGACCACTTCACACCACTACACATTACTTCAGACCACTACACAATACTTCAGACCACTACACACCACTACACATTACTTCAGACTACGTCACACCACACATATACTTCAGACTACTTCACACCACTACACATTACTTTGGACCACTTCAGACCACTACACAATACTTCAGACCACTACACAATACTTCAGACCACTACACAATACTTCAGACCACTACACAATACTTCAGACCACTTCAGACCACTACACAATACTTCAGACCACTTCAGACCACTACACAATACTTCAGACCACTACACAATACTTCAGACCACTACACAATACTTCAGACCACTACACATTACTTCAGACCACTTCAGACCACTACACAATACTTCAGACCACTACACAATACTTCAGACCACTTCAGACCACTACACAATACTTCAGACCACTACACAATACTTCAGACCACTTCACACCACTACACATTACTTCAGACCACTTCACACCACTGCACATTACTTCAGACCACTTCAGACCACTTCACACCACTACACGTTACTTTATACCACTACACAATACTTCAGACCACTACACAATACTTCAGACCACTACACAATACTTCAGACCACTACACAATACTTCAGACCACTACACACCACTGCACGTTACTTTGGACCACTTTATACCACTACACAATACTTCAGACCACTTCAGACCACTACACAATACTTCAGACCACTTCAGACCACTACACAATACTTCAGACCACTACACAATACTTCAGACCACTTCAGACCAGTACACAATACTTCAGACCACTTCACATCACTACACATTACTTCAGACCACTTCACACCACTACACATTACTTCAGACCACTTCAGACCACTTCACACCACTGCACATTACTTTAGACCACTTTAGACCACTTCACACCACTACACATTACTTCAGACCACTTCAGACCACTTCACACCACTTCACATCACTACACATTACTTCAGACCACTTCACACCACTACACATTACTTCAGACCACTTCAGACCACTTCACACCACTGCACATTACTTCAGACCACTTCAGACCACTTCACACCACTACACATTACTTCAGACCACTTCAGACCACTTCACACCACTACACATTACTTCAGACCACTTCAGACCACTTCACACCACTACACATTACTTCACAACACTACACGTTACTTTGGACCACTTTATACCACTACACAATACTTCAGACCACTACACAATACTTCAGACCACTACACACCACTACACAATACTTCAGACTACGTCACACCACTGCACATTACTTCAGACCACTTCACACCACTACACATTACTTCAGACCACTACACAATACTTCAGACCATTACACACCACTACACATTACTTCAGACTACGTCACACCACTACATATTACTTCAGACTACTTCACACCACTACACATTACTTTGGACCACTTCAGACCACTACACAATACTTCAGACCACTACACAATACTTCAGACCACTACACAATACTTCAGACCACTACACACCACTGCACATTACTTCAGACCACTTCAGACCACTTCACACCACTACACAATACTTCAGACCACTTCACACCACTGCACATTACTTCAGACCACTTCACACCACTGCACATTACTTCAGACCACTTCACACCACTGCACATTACTTCAGACCACTTCAGACCACTTCACACCACTGCACATTACTTCAGACCACTTCACACCACTGCACATTACTTCAGACCACTTCACACCACTGCACATTACTTCACACCACTGCACATTACTTCAGACCACTTTAGACCACTTCACACCACTGCACATTACTTCAGACTACTTCACACCACTACACATTACTTCAGACCACTTCAGACCACTTCAGACCACTACACATTACTTCACACCACTTCACACCACTTCTAATCCCATTAGACTGCTTTTCTCTCTCTTTAACCTGTCTGTCTCCCCAGTAGAGTCCAGTCTGCAGGCTGCCCTCCACCAGTCTGTCTTCCTGTCAGCCATGTCACCACAGCCGGGTCGTGACCTGTCGCTCTGCTGGGAGCAACACAGCAAACTGCTGCCAGGCGTCGCTGGTGTTCACGCCAAGACGGTCCAACAGTGGAGCATAGAACAGGTCTGTCTGTATGTCTGACCTGTGTGATGGGATAATCTATCCTTAGGTTACTTGAGGTCGCGTGTGAGCCTTGTGGTCCTCGGCAGTATTAATTGTTTGTCTTTGACTAGGTGCCACCATATCTCACTGTGGTGTCCAGGGTCACAGAGACCTGTTGCTGCCTTCCCAGTCATAATAGTTACCTTGTTGTTGCCGTTCCAATCTGCGTAAGCGGACATCTGTGTCTCCAGACTAGGATGTGTTGACAATAACACCTCCAAGAGTAAAGACTTTCTCTTTGACTAATTCTGGGGCGTATAGTATTTGGGGTGTGATCTTTGGGTTTAAAGTATATGCACCATCACAAGTTCGTCAGAATGTCCGACTCAAGCACTTCAGATGAACTTTGAGAGTGTCTCTAGTTCTCCTTGGCCAAGCGTCAATAAATAATACAGCATCAGACATCAGAGGCTCCTGAACACTTTCTTCCCTCCTGACCTCACCATTGACCTTTGACTTCAGCAATTTCTCCACAACAACCTGTCTTTCAGTATCTCACCTGATTGTCTCTCTCTCACCTGTCTCTCTCTCTCAGGTGTCAGATTTCATCGAGTCTCTCCCTGGCTGTGAGGAACAGGCCAAACAATTTAGAGATGAGGTGAGATGACCAATCAGCTGTTGTAGATTTTATGACATCACATTGAACCTTCTCTGTTCTGATTGGTTCCTGCCTCTGTCTATTCAGCAAATAGATGGGCGGGCCTTCCTCCTCCTCACTCAACGGGACATTGTCAGGATCATGTCAATCAAACTTGGTCCTGCCCTTAAAATCTACAACTCCATCTTGATGTTCAAGCATGCTGAAGACAGGAACCAATCACAGGCCGAGGACAGAAGCCAATCACATGCCAAGGACAGGAGCCAATCGCACACTCAGGACGGGAGTCAATCACATGCTGAGGACAGCAGCCAATCACACACCAAGGACAGGAGCCAGTCATATGGTCAGGATGGGAGCCAATTCAATGCTCAAGACAGGAGCCAATCACACACCGAGGACAGGAGCCAATCACACCGAGTATACCAACACTTGACACCTGCAACCCATGACTGATCCAATCCAGAAACAGATGGATAAGTTACCATGGTGACTGTGTTGTCTCTGACCCTCCCCCATTTCTCATTGGTTCAGACCGTACCAACGCTGTGATCAGCGTCTTGTGACCCTAACCTCCACCCAAGCCCAGGTGGGAGGGGCAGAGTTTATTGCAAGTGAGTCCTTCACAGAACTAAATATTGAAAGACTAGACTCACCAGAACTAGAACCAGGACCAGTGTGCAGAGAATTCTGGGATTAAGACCTAAAGGACTAAACAAGTGGTCCAGGTGGAAGGAAGGGCTGCTCAACAATGCTCAGGTAGGTGGGACGTGTCGAAATAACGTCCACATGAACAGCAGGACCAGAAGTTTTTCAGCAGAACATGGTCCAAAACACTGCCTCCACCAGTTCGCCTTGTTCCCATAATGCATCCTGGTGCTGTGTGATTCCCATGCACCCAGCCGTCCACAAGATGTCAAAGAATGTCTGATCCATCAGACCACCTTCTTCCATCGCTCCGTGGTGCAGTTCTGATGCTCACATCGTTGGTCTTTGAGCAGTGGACGGGTCAGCATGGACACCCTGACTGGTCCCTGTGAATGTTTCAGAAGCAGAGCGGTTTGCCTGCCAGTCTTTGTTTGCTCAGATTTAGTTGTTTTCTTGGCTTAGGTGATTCTACATGTGTAAATATGCTACGTAGTTGAATTATTTCCCTTTTTAGCTGTTTTTCCAATCTGCATTTTGCACAGGGTATTTTATTAATTAAACAGATTCTCGATCGTTTTTGTGTCTGACTTCCTGTCACCGTGAGCTGGTCGGTGTAAATTGATGACGGCCGCTTACAGTGTCTGTCAAAAATAGAACAGCCGCGTATTCTCCATGGAGCCAAGCGGAGGCCTGCTTCTGGAGTGCTTCTTAACTGGACCACAGTGGAGGCGGTGGGGTTTGAAGCATTGACAAGAGCGGCCACATATAACTCACTGGCTGCGGTGCACACGGAGCACATCGCATCCATGCCCTGTAAAATTTGGGGGTAAATGTTCACCTGCTGCCTGTTATACAGGAGCCATGACAACCAGGCCATCAGAGTTCACCTATCACTAGACTGGAGTAAATATAAGCACCAGCACCATCAGTGTAGAACAGTTTAACATGTATGTTCTTTTTCATGAGCATTTACAAAACGTTTGAAGATCAAATTTCTCTGTTTTCTAATTTTTTTTGTCAGATTATAATTAAAGATGTTTATGAAAATATATTTTTGGTTTCCATGAAAATGTCTAACATAATTAATTCATGATTACCTGAAAAAGTTTTTTAGTAATGATAAAAAAGTGAAACGAGACATGATCTCATAATTAACGCAGTCAGACATCACACTGTGGCTACGCCTCCAGTGTAATAGTCTTAAAGATGTGATGTCATCACTCCTCACTGTCCCGCCTCCTCTGCTTTGATTGGTGAGTTTGATTTTTTTTTACAACATTCTGCTTCTGAAACAAACTAAGATATTTTTTTAAGGCATTGTGATGTGAGTTTCTAACATTAGTTAACACGTGTTTCTTAAATTTAAAAACGTGACTTTCTATTAGTTAACATTAGTTTCTAATGTCATTGACGATTCAAACTGACTGTCCGGTGATGTCACAGTGGGCGGCTCCCTCATGTTTCCATGGTATCTGCTGATGTTTCTGTTTGTTCGTGCTTTGAGACGATTAAAGGTTTCGGAGTTCTGCTCGTTTATTGTTTCATAGGTTTGGTTGGGGACAGGACTCTAGTTCCTGGTTCCATGTGAGTGTGATTGTGATGTGAGTGAATTGTTCATCTTCTGATTGTTTTTTAAACAGACTTTTGTACTTACCATGTTAGCATGGTAAATAAGTGACAACATGAAGCTGAAACAAACACACAGTCAGATTTACCCAGAAATCACAGCAGGTGCGTGAGTGAGAGGTGGTGGACAGGTCTGATGCAGTTCTTACGGCATCTCAGCAGGGACAAACATTTGAACAGAAACAAAATGCTGCAGAGCTGCTCTGCCTCTGTCTCCTAGCAACAGCAGCTTCCCAGAATCAGCATCATCCACTGCTGCTCAGAGGACCAGGACCAAGATCAGGACCAGGACAGACCCAAGAGCCTGGACTGGATAAATACAATGACAGAAACAGGTTAGTGAGACAGGCATATAGAGTCAGGTATGCAAACTGTCTCTCTGAGTCAGGTTTAGAGAGACAGACAGACAGGCAGTGTGTGGTATTGTCAATGTTGTCAGTGGGAGTAACCTGTCTCTCTCTCTATCTCTGTCTGTCTCTCTGTTAAAGGAGATTAATTTACTGTGAACATCACTGCAGAATGACCGGAAGGGGGAGGAGAGACGGGGGGGGGCAGAGTAAATGACAGGAGGAGACGAGGAAACATCGGAGCATCAGGATGAAAACATGAAGCGATAGTGAGACCAAACCATTTGTTTTATTCTGTTATGTTCTGATCTGTTAGTTTTAATCTGTTGGTTCGGTTCTGATCTGTTAGCTCAGATCTGTTCTGTCCTGTTCTGTTGTTTTGTTCGGTTCTGATCAGTATTGATAATCACGGTGGGGGAGGTACAGATGTGAGTCAGACGGTACAATGCTGTAAGACTTTCCTATGGAGGAGCAGCAGTGTATGCTGGGAGACATAGTCCATTAATGTAGTTTATTGCTGTGGTGTTTGTCTCTCAAAGGTTTTTTTGTGTCTTTATGGTTGTTTTGTGTGTCTTTATGGTTGTTTTGTGTGTCTTTATGGTTATTTTGTGTGTCTTTATGGTTGTTTTGTGTCTTTATGGTTGTTTTGTGTGTCTTTATGGTTATTTTGTGTCTTTATGGTTGTTTTGTGTGTCTTTATGGTTGTTTTGTGTGTCTTTATGGTTGTTTTGTGTGTCTTTATGGTTATTTGTGTGTCTTTATGGTTGTTTTGTGTGTCTTTATGGTTGTTTTGTGTGTCTTTATGGTTATTTTGTGTGTCTTTATGGTTGTTTTGTGTGTCTTTATGGTTATTTGTGTGTCTTTATGGTTGTTTTGTGTGTCTTTATGGTTGTTTTGTGTGTCTTGGTGATGACTTTGGGTTTTGTTGTGTATATGAGGAGGTCATATTAATGGGTCAGTGTGTCTCATCCAATTTAAAGTTAAAGATAAATAATAATAAATAATGTTACTAAATTACACAAAAAAAGGAAACAGATAATCCAAGATGACCTGCTTGTCTCTCTCTCTACCTACCCTTTTGTCCGACAGGAAGCTGGTGACTGAGTACAGGTGAGGTGGTGGGCAGGGCTTAGCCTGCAGACCACCACTCGTTTGGTGGGTGGTAATGATCGCGACCGGTGGTCTTCTGCGGATCAATGCCCGGCGTCAGGACTCACTGAGATCCAAAACACATAAGGCACACACTCAAAAGAGGAAGAACAAGAAGAAGAGGTAACACACAAACATACTATCTGACTTCAGGGGTGAAGTCACCTGTCAGTGTGTGATGATGTCACTTCCTGCCCCCTCAGGAGGAGTGAGGTGGTGGTGGTGAAGGGGAAGTTGAAACTGATTTCAGTCTCGGGTCTGGTGGCAGCACTTGGCATCCTGGTCCTACTAGTGGGCGTGGTCATGGCAGCTCTGGGCTACTGGCCTCGAGACGGACTGTTCTTCAGTGTTCAACCACAGAAGGATGCCAGCATGACAGTGTCATTCAGCAGCTCCACTCCCACACCTGCTCAGGTGAGACCCCACAGGGCCAGGGTCTACCTATCTAAGCTGAGTAGCAAGTGGCAGGACAATATGTCAGGAGGCAGGACAACATGTCAGGAGGCAGGACAACATGTCAGGAGGCAGGACAACATGTCAGGAGGCATTAGAACATGTCAGGAGGCATTAGAACATGTCAGGAGGCAGGACAACATGTCAGGAGGCAGGAGAACATGTCAGGAGGCAGGAGAACATGTCAGGAGGCAGGAGAACATGTCAGGAGGCAGGACAACATGTCAGGAGGCAGGACAACATGTCAGGAGGCAGGACAACATGTCAGGAGGCAGGAGAACATGTTGGGGGCAAGAGAACATGTCAGGGACCAGAAGAACATCTCAGGGGGCAGGACAACATGCAGGTGAGGCTCAGTGATTTAGAGGCATGGTACCGCACCACCATACAGTCAGTACTCTCTTTCTACAGACTTAGTTACTTTCCACTTACGTAACGTCGCCAAAATCAGACGAATCGTGTCTCAAGCGGATGCAGTAAAATTAGTGCATGCATTTGCTACTTCTTCTATGATGCTGGGTTCCTTGTGATTCCTATAGTTTCCAAAGGTAGATTGGGAGCCAGCGCTTTCAGCTATCAAAACATGTCAGGGGCAGAAGAACATCTCAGGGGGCAGGAGAACATGTCAGGGACTAGGAGAACATGTCAGGGACTAGGACAACATGTCAGGGACTAGGACAACATGTCAGGGACTAGGAGAACATGTCAGGGACTAGAAGAACATGCCAGGGACTAGGACAACATGTCAGGGACTAGGAGAACATGTCAGGGAATAGGAGAACATGTCAGGGACTAGGAGAACATGTCAGGGACTAGAAGAACATGTCAGGGACTAGGAGAACATGTCAGGGACTAGGAGAACATGTCAGGGACTAGAAGAACATGTCAAGAGGCAGGAGAACATGTCAGGGACCAGGGGCCTCATGTACAAAGCTTGCGTACGCACAAAAAAGTGGCGTACGTCCTTTTCCACGCTCACGTTCAGATGTATCAAACGTGAAATGATCGTAGAAATGTGCGTGCCCCACGCCAGCTTTATAGCTGGCGTACGCACGTTTCTACAGCTATTGTTCCTTTGGCGACACCTAGAGGTGACGCTGGGAAACTGTTAATAATGTGAAAACAAGAAGTCATCAGAGTGATGTGCACATCAGAGACACACTGATGAACAATTAACACACCCACTTGTTTGCGATTATATAGGTGGATATAAAGCATGCGTAATGTGATGAAGAAAATTATATTAACAAAGGCAGCGTTAGCGTTGTTAAAGGACCCTGCAAACGTGAGCGATTTAAGGAACGCGAGGATTTAGTTGCAAACCATGATAATTGGCTCATAAGGCTCATGGTTTTCTTTATTTCTTTATTTTCCGCTTGTGAAATTAGAGCTGCAGACCTTTCTAACAAGCCCCTGATTGTCTACCTGTGTTCAGTATTCCTGTCAGTAAAAGCGTGAAATGTCAGCTGCAGCGCCACACCTGTCCACACCTGTCCACACCTGTCCACACCTGTCCACACCTGTCCACACCTGTCCACACCTGTGTGTGCGCTGCTCGGATCCCACGGCATGTCCAGCCTTACACACACGCTCCCACTCACGTCTTTTTTTGGTCATATTTATCCCTGTTGACAGGAACCAAACAGAATCTCCACTTCATTCACTAAAATCTTCAGCTCAGACTCTGTGAAATTCATTTTCTTTCCTTTGTTCGTCGCGTTATCTGATCGGACAAACAGGTGAATCTCAGGTCCAGGGCCTATTTAAATAGATTTGCATATGTAAATGGGGCGTGGACAGGGAGGAGGTGCACGTGCGCTGAATTCCACGTTGATTGGGATGTACAAAAGAAACATGCTTGGATCCATGCGTACGCACACTTTGATACTTCTGAATTTTTTTGTGCGTACGACGGTTTCCGGGTTCAGGCGTACGCCAAGTTTTAGTAGGAAATCCACGCAAGTATTCGTACATGAGGCCCCAGGAGAACGTGATCATTTAGGAAATGTATTGCCTTTGAGGGCAGGATGAAGATTTTTTTAACTGACTTTATTCAGGGAGAAGAGATAGGAGAGAAACTGGGGCGATATGAAGGAGATGACCTCAGGGGAGGAGGTGATGAAGACAGAGGAGGTGGTATTGATAAAGATGGTGGAGGTGGTGATCGGTTTAACAGGACAGAAGTCATCAATGGGACAACCCATCAGCTTCCACAAGGTTTTCTGGAGGATTTTCTGAACAGGTAAATAATTTTTTTGTCACTCTACTGTTGGTGTAATCTAAGAGGGGTAAGTTTAACTCCTGCAGGGGGTTCTATAATCCTGCAGTGTCCAGGCCTTCAATTTCGTCATTGTACCTTTTTAATGTTTGAACACCCACAGACTGATAGAACATGAACATGAATGTGTGATCATTTAAATAGGAAGTGTCATGGCAAACATGATGTACTCAGACAGAAAGGTTTTAGTAGGACTCATCTCCATGGCATGAGACTCACCAAGACCCAGGTCCATCCACATTGGACATGCTGAGTTTTATAGTCCTGTACGATATTCCATAGTCCTGTACAGTGTTCTATAGTTATGTAGGTGGTTCTATAGTCCTGTATAATGTTCTATAGTCATAGAGGGGGATATTTTAGTTTTATATCATGAGGTTCTTATTGTTTCTTAGGAGCTTCTAGTCTATTCTTCAGGTTGTTTTAGATTTTTGTGGCAATTGAAGCATCTTTTAAGAGGTTGTTGTGGTCATTGAGGTAGTTCTTCTAGTCCCTGAAGATGTTCTGGTGGTTCTTTAGGAGGTTCACTTGGTTATTTTGGAGGATCTAATGGTCCAGTTTAAAATCGACAACTTTTATATGGTTCTAAGTGGTTCTATAGGAGGTTGCAATGATCTTTTACAAGGATCTGGATCACTTTGGTTTTACTATCTGTATAACTGTATACTATCTGCAGGTATCTGTTCTCTGATTGGCTGTGGTAAATGTCTCTGCAGGTATCTGTACTCTGATAGGCTAAAGGTCTTCGGCCCTCTTATCATGGGCATTGGGATCTTCCTGTTCATCTGTGCGAACGCTGTCCTGCATGAGAACCGTGACAAGAAGACAAAAGTCATCAACCTACGGGACATTTACTCTACCGTCATCGACCTCCACAGCCTCCGAAAACCCAACACCTCCTCTGTCCGCCGCTCCTCGATCAGTCCCCTCAACGGCCTTGTTAACTACGTCCAATCAAAGAGCCTGGAAACCAAACCCAGGGCGTACCCTGCATCACTACTGAACAGGAGGGAGGGGGGGGGAGGAGGTGGGTCGTTGTCTAGACAACTGTTTCCTGGCAGCAGCAGAGCAGGAGGAGGCGGAGGCAGTGATGAAAGAGGAGGAGACACAGTGTTCAGTATCTACCAGGATCAACCAGACACTCCTTCACTCTCCTCTTTCTCACACAGACTCTCCCTACCCCCCAGGTTAAGCCCCCCTCACCTTTTCACCCACTGGACGCCCCTGCAGAAGGTCAGCTCCTTCACCCTACCCCTGCGCCACTCGCGGCCTCTAGCTCCCCGCAGGAGGCACTCTGCTCGGGCTGGGACAGGCTGTTGTCGGGAGGGGGGTCAGGGAGGACAGGAGGAGAGAAGGAGAGAAAGGAGAGGCCACAAACAAGAGAAGGAAGAGGAGGTGTTTGCATGTCCACTACCTTCTCTGAGCTCCTCCACTCCACTCCCCTTGCTCAGACCCCTTCAAGGTTCATCAGCAGCTTCCTGCAGCACCTGCAGTCTCCACCAGGAGGCACCAGGAGGCTCCCAGGCCCTGCTCCTCCTCTCCTCCTTCCCTTACCCCCTCCCATCTTTCGCTCTCCTCCCTGTCTTACCTCCTGTCCTCCTCTCCATCCACTCTGCCTCCCCCCTGCAGGAGGAAGAGCCTGCCGACCACCGGCAGCACGACAGGTTACAGTAAGCTGATGCACGGAGAGGATGAACCATTTGAGTCGTCCCATCATGTAACATCACAAGGCAGGGAAATGACATCACACAAGATGTATTCCAACAAGGAGAAGCTGAGGATGATCTCACAGGTGGGTTCTGGTCTGAGGCAGGAGGAGGAGGACTGAGGAGACAGGACAACCAATCAGGCACAACTCTGAAGTCATGTGACTTTTTAATGACATTAGCATGACATCAGGAAGTGATGTGTTCATGTGTCACATTAAAACACTCTGCTGAGAGCAATAAGGCGTCTTCCAGATGAACAAATGACAGCACAACATGAGATTAACTGTTTTCTTCCAGCTCGTTAATTGACTGCCTGTTCATTAAATCAACACGTGATTCATCTTTCAGGTTGTTGAGTGGGGAAAGTCTGTTTAATGGCGAGATGATGTACTCAGACAGAAACATTTTCATAGGCCTTGTCTCCATGGCACAAGATTCACCAAGACCCTGGTCCATCCACACTGGACATGCTGAGCTTTGTTCAAGTAAGCTGGATGGCTAGTACACTACACACCCACTGCCCCTCCTGTTCGATACGGAGTTATCACAAATATCAAAGGAATGGGGCGGTCGGTAGCGTAGTGGGTTAAGCGGCCACCCCGTGTGTGGAGGCTATAGTCCTTGCTGCAGCTGACCCCGGTACGAATCCCCCATCGAACGGCTAATTGTCACTCCCCTCTCTCTGCCCCCTGCTTGTTGTCTATCTTCAGCTGTACTATCAATAAAGCCCAAAACATAATCTTTAAAAAAAAAAAATCAAAGGAATTTCCACTATTGACCCAGACGTTCACCATCTGAAGGGACATGCACATGGACCTGCATTTGTTGAACAGCCAATAAAAACACGCACTCTTTGATATAAGCTGTGATTGCTCAATAGTCTTCATCACATCAAGCAGTTAAAAGGTGACATATAAAATATTATCAGCATTACAATGTGTAGAACAATCTAGTTTCTGTATGTGGTGAAAAAAAAACAGGTCAAGTAAAGAGCAGTACATTTAGTGATGAAACGAGCTGATTTCATTTCAAGAAATTGGTGAATCTTCACCAACCTTTTTTAAAACTGGATATAAAGGCATCCATGTTTCCCTGTAATGATCAGATCTTTCTCTCACAATAAATTAGATTCTCTTGAACAAATTATTTATTTATACTTATTGGCTTTTACAAGTTACACTTGAACTGCATGAAGCCAGGTGAATCTCAGAGGACTTGATCAAGGACTGTGTTACAAGTTTCATTCAAAGATTGAGGGTCCAGATTGTCCCATTGTGCTTTTAATATATCCATCAACCTCGGGTTCAACTCAACAATAAATTCATGATGTTTCTGTAATGAATAAAATAAAACAAAACTTTATTAAGGTGAGCTGAAACAGAGTGGATGGTAAAGGGTTAAATGAATAGTGTGATGCTGAAATGCGTTAGGGTTCATCATGACATCAGTTCAGTATGAAGGTTTGAGCCATGGTTTCCATCAGCATGTAACTGTTAACACTAAATACAAATATTATCTGAGGTTTGAAACTGGGTCATTGTTGATGTAACAGTGATGAAAATGATTTTCAAGTCAAAGTTGTAGCTTCACGACGTCTTCCACTGGAAACTGAACCTGCTTCAACTAAACAGCACAACATCCAGTCAGCTGATGATTTCTCACACTCCTGCATCTGAAGGTATTCAGAAATAAATCAAAATGAAGCACATGAAGCTTTGTTGTCAGATCTTTGTCTTTTTGTCTTCAACATTCACTTGTAGTTTGTCCTAGTGGTAATATGGTACCAGGTTGGTCTTTTCATACCTGAAAACCATCACACAGAGCCCAACCATGAGGCCATGCTAAATAAACCCTAAATAATAAATGATACCAATCACATGCAGCGATGGCCATCGGGACCAATTTGGCATTCTCTTACTCAAGAACCTTTCAATTGGACGGGGAAGAGGAAATCAAACCAGTCACCCTCTTTGAGGGAGTTCAGGCTGCAGTGAACATGTTTGAACAGCAGGTAGTGCTGCTGCACCAACAAACACCTGAGACTGGGTTCAAACCTGTGACACCAACACAACACACCAGCTGCTGCGTTATAGCGACAGGCAAACGGGGCGCCGGCGGTGTTTTTCAGTTCATTCAGTGGGGGTCATGGGTTTTGGCAATGGCCCGCAATGCAGGCGAAAAAACATTGCTGGTGACCGGAACAGAAGTTGAGCCAGATTCAACTTTTGGGAAAACAGAGCCCCACGTAACATTTACATAGTAACATAAATGTAAATGACAGACTGAAAACAAAGTGTCATAGAAGAGTAGATGAGGAGAAGGAGGAGGGTCAGCGAGCTGCATGTCTGAGTGATTTTAGTGATCTTACATCAGACAAAGCAGCTGGTGTCCTCCACCCTTCTCCTCCATCACTGCTCCTTTCATCTTAACCTGACGGGGGAAGAGGAAGGAGAAGAAGGAGAAGGAGCTGCAGGTTGAAACCAAAAGTGAAAAATTACCAAATTTTTGTCTTTTCTTTATTGATTTTTAATGAGGTCTGGTGTATATTAAATAAAACAAACAAAAGAATTAACACATTTATTCACCTGCAAACCATGAACATTTATTGATTATTGATCCACAGTGGAGAAATTCACCTGATACAGCAGCTCATGATCATAAATATAAAGTAAAATTAGACCTTTACAGACAGCAGAGAACAAACCTGAACCTCATTGTAAGTCAAACCAACATGACAGTAAAGTTTGTATTTTCTAAACTATTTAATTTATGAATGATTCATTATTAATTATTATTATTTATTATTAATTTCACTTTGGTTATTGGATTTTTAATTTAACATTTAAAATCTCGAATGTTTGAGAGGAAAAGTCTGTCACCAGCAGCATGTGGACATTATACAGCTAACAGTAAGTGGCCAGAAATAAGTGGACGGCTGGACAGTTCAGCCTGCATTTGTCTGATATTCAGGATTTCCACAGTGACGTTTGATCCTTTTGTGTCCTTGAGCCCCTCTTGTTTCCTCCGCCTCTCCTCCTCTTCTTTGCCACTCTGCTTTCATCTTTCAGCTTGTCCACATTCCCTCTGTCCTCCTAATGCCCTCTTGTTGTGTCTCAGTGGTTAAAGCCCACCTGCTCACCTCCTCTCCACCTTTTCATCTCCTCACTGCTGCTCCCTCCGCCTCCTCCACACTCAAACATTGCACTCATGACAGAGCTGACAAAGTCAAACTAGCGAAAAACATTAAACAAGTACTTACATCTTTTACTTCACCAAAAGTACTAATGCCTTAGTGTACTGCATTCAAACGTACTTAGTTAAGTTAAAGTACTTGTAATTACAGATCATCATCGTGAGTTAACAATGTTTTTTGATACCAGTTTCCTTGTTTTGAGTTTCCTGTTTTATTTTGTAGTTCTTCCCTCTCTGTGTGCTATTTCTACTTCCTGCTTTTGTTCCCTGTCCCTTGTTAGTCTCACCTGTCCCTTGTTAGTCTCACCTGTCTCCTCATTAGTCCACTCTTCATAAGTTCCTCATTCTGTTGATAACATGTATTATGATCATACCAACGTGTACTTTAGTCGTACTGACGTGTACTTTAGTTTTATATTTTTTAAAATACACAGCATGCAGAATGGCTGCAGAACGGTTCCGCTCCGGAACGACTGCGTACTTCGCTGTCCGCCAACACATGATCCGTTTGTGATGTGTCTCTGCCAGCTACCGAGCGTTGCGAAAAAGCACGAGATTTCGTGAATTCACGCATTATCGCACAATATTTCCGACTGTAGTCTCTCTGACTCCTGCGATGACATTCCAGGCCTGGCGTCCTTATAAAAAGGATGTGAGGTGTCATCGATGATTACACCTGAAAACCCCTCACCTGTTGACTTCAGGTCGGCCCCGCCCATTATGACGCATTCTTGAAATGAAACTCAATCCGCGGTGAACACAGAGTATTTTATTTTGAAAATCAACCAGGGTTTTATTTTGTATTTTGTAGCTGATTTCCTTCCCCTCACGGTCTGCTCTGTGCTGAATCTGCGTAAGTGTTGCGGAGGTCGTTCCTGAGCTGTGACGCAGCGGGTACAGAGACTGTGTGAGCTGACACATCGGCTAACATTGAAACGTATCTGTGCCGTGGCAGAGCCGTTCTGTAGCCGTTCCGCATGCAGTGTCTTTTAGCCTTAAGTCTTTTTACGATTTCACAGAACATTTTATCTGCAGTCAATTTTACAAATCTCAAAACCATAAAAGAACAAATTCATAACTTACACATACCTGCAGGAGACATATTGCTTTTTGTCTCCTCCTCTGTGCCTCTGCTCCTTAACATGTAAACATTTAGTGTTAACGCCAGGAAGTGCAAGCTAATGCTGCATAGTGTACACAACTACATGGAAACAAATCGCGGCAAAACGTGAAACTGAAAACATCATTAAAACTTATAAACAACACAAAACAGATTGGTAACATAAAGTATGTAACAGAGAACGATATACACCTAAAAATAAGCCCAGGATGTGCAGTATGCAAACTCTGTTACACTGACGTGTACTTTAGTCGTACTGACGTGTACTTTAGTCATGCTTTACTCATACATACATACATACCGAGGTGTACTTTAGTCGTACTGAAGAGTACTTTAGTCGTACTGACGTGTACTTTAGTCGTACTGACGTGTACTTTAGTCGTACTGACGTGTACTTTAGTCGTACTGACGTGTACTTTAGACGTACTGACGTGTACTATATTCGTACTGATGTGTCCTTTAGACGTACTGAAGTGTACTTTAGACGTACTGATGTGTACTTTAGTCGTACTGATGTGTACTTTAGTCATGCTTTACTCATACATACATACATACCGAGGTGTACTTTAGTCGTACTGACGTGTACTTTAGTCGTACTGACGTGTACTTTAGTCGTACTGACGTGTACTTTAGTCGTACTGACGTGTACTATAGTCGTACTGACATGTACTCAGCTGACTTGTTGTTCGGTGTGAAGGAGAAAGTGATGGATGACTTTCGGTGTTTACAGTTAACAGCACAGGTACAGGTGAGTCTCCAGGTGTGTGTGCCCTCTGGTTCCCTGTGTGTGTGCTGTTTGCGTGTGCTTGTGTGTTTGTGTGTGTTTGGATCAAACACTCTCTGCTTGTTGTGTGTTTTATCGGCTCATTAACTCCAACAACACAAGAGACCGTCCCAACGCCTACGTCTCTTCTTCTGTGGTTCTAACAGGGTGTAGTCTCTTCTTCTGTGGTTCTAACGGGGTCTAGTCTCTTCTTCTGTGGTTCTAACGGGGTCTAGTCTCTTCTTCTGTGGTTCTAACGGGGTCTAGTCTCTTCTTCTGTGGTTCTAACGGGGTCTAGTCTCTTCTTTTGTGGTTCTAACGGGGTCTAGTCTCTTCTTTTGTGGTTCTAACGGGGTCTAGTCTCTTCTTCTGTGGTTCTAACGGGGTCTAGTCTCTTCTTCTGTGGTTCTAACAGGGTGTAGTCTCTTCTTCTGTGGTTCTAACGGGTCTAGTCTCTTCTTCTGTGGTTCTAACGGGGTCTAGTCTCTTCTTCTGTGGTTCTAACGGGGTCTAGTCTCTTCTTCTGTGGTTCTAACGGGGTCTAGTCTCTTCTTCTGTGGTTCTAACGGGGTCTAGTCTCTTCTTCTGTGGTTCTAACGGGGTCTAGTCTCTTCTTCTGTGGTTCTAACGGGGTCTAGTCTCTTCTTCTGTGGTTCTAACGGGGTCTAGTCTCTTCTTCTGTGGTTCTAACGGGTCTAGTCTCTTCTTCTGTGGTTCTAACGGGGTCTAGTCTCTTCTTCTGTGGTTCTAACGGGGTCTAGTCTCTTCTTCTGTGGTTCTAACGGGGTCTAGTCTCTTCTTCTGTGGTTCTAACGGGGTCTAGTCTCTTCTTCTGTGGTTCTAACGAGGTCTAGTCTCTTCTTCTGTGGTTCTAACGGGGTCTAGTCTCTTCTTCTGTGGTTCTAACGGGGTCTAGTCTCTTCTTCTGTGGTTCTAACGGGGTCTAGTCTCTTCTTCTGTGGTTCTAACGGGGTCTAGTCTCTTCTTCTGTGGGTTCTAAACGGGGTCTAGTCTCTTCTTCTGTGGTTCTAACGGGGTCTAGTCTCTTCTTCTGTGGTTCTAACGGGGTCTAGTCTCTTCTTCTGTGGTTCTAACGGGGTCTAGTCTCTTCTTCTGTGGTTCTAACGGGGTCTAGTCTCTTCTTCTGTGGTTCTAACGGGGGTCTAGTCTCTTCTTCTGTGGTTCTAACGGGGTCTAGTCTCTTCTTCTGTGGTTCTAACGGGGTCTAGTCTCTTCTTCTGTGGTTCTAACGAGGTTTAGTTGCCCCCATGTTGCCGCCTCGTCCCCATCCATCCTCCATCTTGTTTACTAACAGTCAGATGATGATTATCAGAGCAAAGGATGTCTTTAATCCTCACCTGATGACATCATCAGATAACATAATCAGGTAAGTCTGACTCAGTAAAAACTCTCTTTGGGTCTTTAATCAGGATTGTGTCCATCAGTCAGGTGACGTCTGCCTCAGGTGTATCCGTGTGTCCTTTACCTTTAACCACCAGAAAAAGACTGCACACCTGTTTAACAGCAGCCATCTTGACAGGTCGTCACAGGTACACTAAAGAAGACTCAGTTCCATTTCGTGCAGCAGAAACTGTTTGAGCTGAATGGAACAGAGCTTTAATTAGTGTGATTAGAAACACCTGAGTTATACCAGTGCTGAGGGCAGTCATGTGATCACAGATGTGTGACTGTTTGTGTGTGTGTGTGTGTGTGTGTGTGTGTTAGCGTAGTTAGCGTAGCTGACATTCCTGCTGCGGATCAGTGCGGAGGACAAAGGAACAGCATCCATCATGTGACTGCGTTAACTCACCTGAGTGACACATCTGAACCAAAGATACCTGCAGAGCCATGAGAGACATTATCACTGTTTACTTTGATTATCTCAACACAGACAGACAGGTACAGAGAGAGACAGACAGGTAACAGACAGGTAGATAAACAGACAGACAGATGAACAGATAGACAGGTACAGAGAGAGACAGACAGATACAGAGGAAGACAGACTGACTGGTAGACAGACTGACTGGTAGACAGACAGACAGACAGACAGGTAGAGAATGTGCAGCAGATCTGGGGTCAGATCAGTGACTTCTTGTTAAACAGGTGAGTCATAGATCTCAGGTGTGATCAGGACATGAACTGTTTATTTTTCTGCTCTCCATGAGTCATGTGACTGCTTCACATAAAACTACACACCTAAAACTGCTGGTTGAAAATAACTCCATTTGAGTTATTTGGGTAACCCAGCGCTGGTCCAAAGTTGGACCTGGCCAACACTGGGCTGTTCTAGACCAGCAGGGTTGAGTTATTGACCCAGCATGTTGGGTTGAGACTGTTTACCCAAAAATGGGTTAATGACTCTGCTGTTAGTTTAATGTAAATAATAAATGGGCTAAAATAGAACCATGTTATTAGGTTAATGTTATACATTTTTAACATTGCTGCATCATAAACATAATGCAAAGTCTATCAATTTAAGTGCTAAACATACATACAATAAATATTAAAAAGAAAAAACAACAACAAAGTTCACATTTTCGGTCCACATATTTTACATCAGTAAAACTAGAACAATTAAACAGTCAGTTAAAACTGGAATTTTTGGTACCTGAACTTAACGGGGTGAAGCAGATGAAAGCTCAACTTGCATCTTAACTAGCTGGGGTGTTGGATGACTCCATCACAGCTTAGTTTAGACCTGATCAACTTCATGGCATTGGATTCATAACCTGGGATCTGAAAGATGCATGCCTGAATAAACCTCCAAACCTGTGCACACGGTTTTGGGTAGTTGACATCCCAAACAAAAAATGCTTTAAAGCACCCATCCACCGCACCCAACAGAGATGAGACGATCCCCCTCAACTGCTCGCTGGGCGCTGGGGGGCTCCCAGGGCCATCACTCCACCATCTCTCTCCATAATTGCATTTCATGTTTAGGAGCCCTTGTACTGCATGTGTGTGTGTCTGGGTCAAAAAAATGCATGTAAAAATAGAGTGTAAAAAGAATTTCCCTGTCATGGGATCAATAGAGTATATCTTTTTCTTCTTAGGGCTATCCCACTGTTCACCACAAAGGCCTGGGAACATTGATGCTCCTCCCCTAGCATGAGGACATATGGGTATTCTGTGCTACTGCTTACAGTCGCCAAGTACTGCACCATGTTTGTTCCAGGCTGAAAAGGAAAAAGAGAAAAACAAGATTCAACAATTAGTTTGTACAACAGGTTAGGTTCAACTCCACTGGTAATGCACAGTGCTGTACCACACACTGTATCTGGAGTCCAATAAGAACATCTATACATTCTATACATGCCAAAATGATCAGTCAATTCACCTTAGCACAGTATTAATGATGATTGTCTCAATGCAGTGTTTCTCAAAAGTGCGGTCCAGGAATCTCCAAGGACCCTAGAGATGGGCACCATGGGGTCCCCAGCAAAAGTAGTTAATGTGGGAGAAACAAGTAGAAAATGAGAGATCTATACACGACTTGTATCGTGATGCGAAGTCCGAGTTGACTTTCAAAAAATGTTGACAAATCTTGAAAAATTTTGAACAATTTGGAATCATTTTGAAAAGATTTAATATACTGTAAATCTTCTCTTGGGGTCTCTACAAAACCTTTTAAGATGGGGGTCCATGGCCAAATACACATATAGGGGTCCTTGACGTGACATTTTTTTAAAAGCACTGTCTTAACTCACCGGCTGGATGTCAATGAAGGCTCTGCGAACCTCCAGCTTGCTGGGGCGGTACACTTTCCGTCCAATACAGTTGGGAACAGCACCGCCAGCAGCTGTAGTGCTATGTCCCCCTATTGATCTGTAAAAAAAAAACGTTAATTAAATGTCTGTCAACATTAAGGAACCACTTCACTCATTTTCAACCCATCTTTATACAATTGGTCCTCACTAATGCTCACTAAATTATGACACCACTTATGTGTACCCACTCTCAGAAGTCTTCAGTCTCAGAGGAGGACTGTGAACAGCTGAGACACCTGACAGCCAGTGACATCCACATTTTTTTTAAGTTTGGTCTTTTCAAACATAATTTCAAAAAACAGATCTGACAGAAATGTCATTCTATTTTAGTGAGGACCAATTATTTTAAAAGACACGTTGAAATGGGTGAATTTGTCCTTCTCAAAGTGGGGTCCAAGGACCCCCAGTGATCCTTGAAACAGTTCCAGGAGGCTCCCAGCAAAAACACGAATAATGTGTTTTCACCATTAAGTCAAAGAAAGCAAGAAGACCCACACAACAGCTCCCTTTAAGGATATTTATTTATTTATGTGAAACATTTCACTTTCTTTTTCTGAGTCGTTTTTAGATGCAGCACCCAACTAGATGTTTTTTGTGAATGTGTGTGTGACCTCTACTTTTTACTGTCTCACCATGAAGTAACCCAGTGCAACACAAAATGTATGTCTACTATTTTGGTCAAGCACAAATCTTATCAGAATGGACCCTGGGCAAAAATCTTATGACATTGGGTTCTTTGACCTAACTTGTGTCCTTTTGAGAGTCCTTGATATTTAAAAGTTTAAAAACCCCAGCCACAGACATCACTTCAAACAATGACATGCCTGATCTCAAATTCATTATCACATTACATCACATTACATTACATCACATTACATTACATCACATCACATTACATTACATCACATCACATTACATTACATCACATTACATTACATTACATTACATTACATTACATTACATCACATCACATTACATTACATTACATTACATCACATTACATTACATCACATCACATTACATTACATCACATTACATTACATCACATCACATTACATTGCATCACATCACATTACATTACATCACATTACATCACATTACATTACATCACATCACATTACATTACATCACATTACATCACATTACATTACATCACATCACATTACATTACATTACATTACATCACATCACATTACATTACATCACATTACATTACATTACATTACATTACATTACATTACATCACATCACATTACATTACATCACATTACATTACATTACATTACATTACATTACATTACATCACATCACATTACATTACATCACATCACATTACATTACATCACATTACATTACATTACATTACATTACATTACATTACATCACATCACATTACATTACATCACATTACATTACATCACATCACATTACATTGCATCACATCACATTACATTACATTACATCACATCACATTACATTACATCACATCACATTACATTACAACATCACATCACATTACATTACATCACATTACATTACATTACATTACATTACATTACATTACATTACATCACATTACATTACATTACATTACATTACATTACATCACATTACATTACATTACATTACATTACATTACATCACATCACATTACATCACATCACATTACATTACATCACATTACATTACATTACATTACATTACATTACATTACATCACATTACATTACATTACATTACATCACATTACATTACATCACATCACATTACATTACATCACATTACATTACATCACATCACATTACATTGCATTGCATCACATTACATTACATCACATTACATTACATCACATTACATTACATTAC
Organism: Collichthys lucidus; assembly: GCA_004119915.2. NCBI lineage: Eukaryota > Metazoa > Chordata > Actinopteri > Sciaenidae > Collichthys > Collichthys lucidus. The sequence continues at coordinate 381,700 of CM014096.1, read as the reverse complement.
ACATCACATTACATTACATCACATTACATTACATCACATCACATTACATTACATTACATTACATCACATCACATTACATTGCATTACATTACATTACATTACATCACATCACATTACATTGCATTACATTACATTACATCACATCACATTACATTGCATTGCATCACATTACATTACATTACATCACATCACATTACATTGCATTGCATCACATTACATTACATCACATTACATTACATCACATTACATTACATTACATCACATCACATTACATCACATTACATTACATCACATCACATTACATTACATCACATTACATCACATCACATTACATTGCATTACATTACATTACATCACATCACATTACATTGCATTGCATCACATTACATTACATCACATTACATTACATCACATTACATTACATCACATCACATCACATTACATCACATCACATTACATTACATTACATCACATCACATTACATTACATTACATCACATCACATTACATCACATTACATCACATCACATTACATCACATTACATCACATCACATCACATTACATTACATCACATCACATCACATTACATCACATCACATCACATTACATCACATCACATCACATCACATTACATCACATCACATTACATTACATCACATCACATCACATTACATCACATCACATCACATTACATCACATCACATTACATTACATCACATCACATTACATTGCATTGCATCACATTACATTACATCACATTACATCACATTACATTACATCACATTACATCACATTACATCACATTACATCACATTGCATTGCATCACATTACATTACATCACATTACATTACATCACATCACATCACATCACATCACATCACATTACATTACATCACATCACATCACATCACATCACATTACATCACATCACATCACATCACATTACATTACATCACATTACATTACATTACATTACATCACATTACATCACATTACATTACATTACATCACATTACATTACATTACATTACATTTAGCAGACGCTTTTATCCAAAGCGACCTACAGAGGAGGACATAAGCTGAGAAAGGTGTAAAGGAGCACAGAGTAGTTGTTAGTTTTGTTAGTTTTGTTAGGCAGGGAAGCATTCTCGAAATTCACACTGGTGCACTGAGAAAAAGTTGACATCGACAAAGTTGGGGGCCACATGTTTACACCAGCTCTATGTGAATACCTGCTGAGAGTAAATCAGTGTTTGCAAGAAGGTCTTCTCATGTAACATCCATCCACAGCGAAAATGGAAAAATATCCCTGCACTGCTAGACTTTGATAGCAGCGATACTAGCGAGCAACACAGAAAAAACAGCTGATTACCACATCAATCTACCAAAACTAGATGTTATAGGATAATAATTTAAGTTTTACTTACCATTTACATAGTTTTCTCTGGTCTCAAACTGGACAATATCTTCAACCCAATCTGTTGGGTCAATTTGCGGGATTCGAACCGGGGCCAGCTGCAGCGAGGACTATAGCCTCTTACACACAAATATTTAACAGAACCTTGGGTAAAAACAAACCAATCAGCTCAAAATCAAAAAGATGGGTTATGAATATAACCCAGCATTTTTTAGTGTGTACAATCACTTCTGAATTAACAGTTTCACCCAATATGACAACTTGTTATTTAAAAGGACAGGTCAGTTAGCTCAGCTTAGCTTAGCATAGTGTCTGGGGGCTATTTATATGTATACGTGTGTGTGTGTGTGTGTGTGTGTGTGTGTGTGTGTGTGTGTGTGTGTGTGTGTGTGTGTGTGTGTGTTTCTCTGTTTACTGATTCAGGATTAAATCTTTTAATCTATTTGTTTCCAAATTAAAACAGTTTCTTTTTTTCTGTAGATTTAAACCACAGAAGAAGTGTTTCTTTACATGTCAGTGTAACCCTTTATTAACGTTATAATAACCTTTAAATAACCTCTGCTGTGTGAGTAACCGTGGAATGTTTTGGTTCATCAGTGTGACTTCTTCATGACTTCCACATTATCTGATGTGCTCCCTCCTCCTCCTCCTCCTCCTCCTCCTCCTCAGGTCCGGACTCGTCCCGTCAGTCGGGTTTCGTGTCTTTAAAGATAAACTTCATTCTTTTTCAGTCAACCACAAACACTTCCTGTTCTGTCAAAACAGCAGAAGAAGAAACAGCTGCTCCTCCCTGCACAGGGACACTCACAGACCTCACACTGGACTTGGACCTGGTACTGGACCTGTACCTGGTCCTGTTGCCCTGTGCTGGCCGTGTAGTTTATGTTAGTCGCGTTGTGGCTCATCCGTTGGCTCCAGCAGAAGTTTGTTTTGAAGACACTTCAAAGACACCAGCATGTTGCTGTTGCTGCTGGCGGCGGCCATGACGGTCTTGATGCGTACGTGATGTTTGTAAGAGTGTGACAGCGTTGATGATGAAGAGACGAAGAAGATAAAGAAGAGATGAAGAAGAGATACAGCTGGAGGACAAACACGTAGATTAAAAGGCAACAGGTATGACTGGTTTGATCCAAATAAACAACCACAGGTCAGGTGACATTTCCCGACATGCAGCAGGGCCACAAACATGACTGGACATCAGGATTTCATGACATGATGACTTCAAGTCACTGATGTGTTAGAGCCCAATGCATGATGGGTAACCTGCTCCATTAATGTTCATTCAGGTTTCAGGTCACGTTAAGACAGAGTCCAAGTACGAGACCGGACCGCCTGTTTCTGTGACACTGAGGTCCGACACTCATAGAGTGCTGCTGAGCAATGATCAAAGATCCTGCAGCTGCTGGATCAATGTCTTATCAACATCTGATGATCCACAGAGCTGAGCCAGATGCTATCAGAGCCAAGCAGATACTCATCACACCGGCACTGTCCTGTCTCTTTAAGAAGACGTTTGTATGAGTCGACCGAAAACTTCTCACGGCACAAAACACAGCCAGGATCAACACAACACACACACACACGGTGTGTTTGTGCAATTTCATCATTAAATTTTTTTATTTTGTTTCCAAAGTTTTGCTTCTTTGCGTTTGAAGCTGATATGATTTTCATTGCTTTCTGCAGCAGATATTTGTTTATAGGGGCCTCCACCCTCATCCGTCCATCTTCTGGTTCTTCTCCAGCTCATGGAGGGAAACTTGTTCTGGATACTGAGACTGAATCATTGTTGAACGACAAGCTAGCATCAGCCTCAACCTTCCAGTGAACAGAACCTCCGAACCCAGCAGTGTCCAGTCTAACAGTGAACACAGCGACAGAACCTCTGAACCAGCAGTGTCCAGTCTAACAGCGAACACAGCGACAGAACCTCTGAACCGGCAGTGTCCAGTCTAACAGTGAACACAGCGACAGAACCTCTGAACCAGCAGTGTCCAGTCTAACAGTGAACACAGGGACAGAACCTCCGAACCCAGCAGTGTCCAGTCTAACAGTGAACACAGCAACAGAACCTCTGAACCAGCAGTGTCCAGTCTAACAGTGAACACAGCAACAGAACCTCTAACCGGCAGTGTCCAGTCTAACAGTGAACACAGCACAGAACCTCTGAACCGGCAGTGTCCAGTCTAACAGTGAACACAGACAGAACCTCTGAACCGGCAGTGTCCAGTCTAACAGTGAACACAGCAACAGAACCTCTGAACCAGTGTCCAGTCTAACAGTGAACACAGGACAGAACCTCTGAACCGGCAGTGTCCAGTCTAACAGTGAACACAGTGACAGAACCTCTGAACCGGCAGTGTCCAGTCTAACAGTGAACACAGCAACAGAACCTCTGAACCCAGCAGTGTCCAGTCTAACAGTGAACACAGCAACAGAACCTCTGAACCGGCAGTGTCCAGTCTAACAGTGAACACAGAGACAGAACCTCTGAACCGGCAGTGTCCAGTCTAACAGTGAACACAGCAACAGAACCTCTGAACCCAGCAGTGTCCAGTCTAACAGTGAACACAGCGACAGAACCTCTGAACCGGCAGTGTCCAGTCTAACAGTGAACACAGCGACAGAACCTCTGAACCGGCAGTGTCCAGTCTAACAGTGAACACAGCGACAGAACCTCTGAACCGGCAGTGTCCAGTCTTACAGCGAACACAGAGACAGAACCTCTGAATCGGCAGTGTCCAGTCTAACAGCGAACACAGCGACAGAACCTCTGAACCGGCAGTGTCCAGTCTAACAGCGAACACAGAGACAGAACCTCTGAACCGGCAGTGTCCAGTCTAACAGCGAACACAGAGACAGAACCTCTGAACCGGCAGTGTCCAGTCTAACAGTGAACACGGCGACAGAACCTCTGAACCGGCAGTGTCCAGTCTAACAGTGAACACGGCAGAACCTCTGAACCGGCAGTGTCCAGTCTAACAGTGAACACGGCGACAGAACCTCTGAACCGGCAGTGTCCAGTCTAACAGTGAACACGGCGACAGAACCTCTGAACCGGCAGTGTCCAGTCTAACAGTGAACACAGAGACAGAACCTCTGAACCGGCAGTGTCCAGTCTAACAGTGAACACAGAGACAGAACCTCTGAACCGGCAGTGTCCAGTCTAACAGTGAACACAGCGACAGAACCTCTGAAACGGCAGTGTCCAGTCTAACAGTGAACACAGAGACAGAACCTCTGAACCGGCAGTGTCCAGTCTAACAGTGAACACAGCAGTCTATCAGGTGGTTTGGATCCTGGCATCCCAGGCTGAGTCAGTTCAGTTAGCTCTTCACTGCTGATCAGTGTTTCATCATGAAGTCTGTGAGTCACCTCGGTTCTGTCACGTTAGTCCCTGCTGGTCTCAGAGACTGTGCTCCGGTCCAGCTGCTGAACTGTGTAAATCACAGAGAGCTGGAGCAGTCAGACGACATCGGAGGGAAAAGCAGCAAATATATTGTAAATAAAATCTGATCCAGTTTGAATAAAGTTCTGTGGTTCTGGTTCTGTACAGTAATCAGTAAAACCCAGACAGATATGACTGTAGCAGCCCTCAGAGTCACTCATAGACTGGATCAAACAAGAAGCACTCAGACAGACACTGGAGGACAGGTATGTCTGTCTGTCTGTCTACCTGTCTGTCTGTCTACCTGTCTGTCTCTGTTGTAAATCACGACCATGTAGCATCAAATTGAAAACATCCATTAGTGCGGAGCCACATCAGAGTGAAGGGATGGGTGGATAGAGGGGCAGATGTGTGGATGTTTGTAAAGGTATCTCGTGTCAGTAGACGGGATGATTTATTTAGCGCAAAAGAAGAAGAAGAAGGCGAGGGATGAAATGATTTGCGTGTGAAAAAGCAGCAATGTAGATCAGCAAAGAAGAAACTGAAGATAAGACGATAAGAAGACAGGATGAGGTGATTGTTGGAGAAAGGATAGAATTACACAGCTCAGGATTATCTGTACTCAGCTCACCTGGTTTACAGATGAGAGACAGGTGAGGCGTTGGCTGACGAGCTGAGAGCTGCTGAAGTTTCAAAACATTTTATCTGATGTCAGAAAACACATTTCACATGTCAGCCAATAAGAGAACAGGATAGAAACATACACATCAGTATGCTAACACATGCACCTGTGTTCTCACCTGTAGCTGGACCCTTACCTTTATTTGGACTCACACCTGGATTTTCACCTGTGGTTAGACTCTCACCTGAGCTCTTACCTGAGCTCTCACCTGTAGCTGGACTCTCACCTGAGCTCTCACCTGTAGCTGGACTCTGTGGACTGTCACCTGAGCTCTCACTGGTAGTTGGACTCTCACCTGTAGTTGGACTCTCACCTGTAGCTGGACTCTCACCTGAGCTCTCACCTGTAGTTGGACTCTCACCTGTAGTTGGACTCTCACCTGTAGCTGGACTCTCACCTGAGCTCTCACCTGTAGTTGGACTCTCACCTGTAGCTGGACTCTCACCTGTAGCTGGACTCTCACCTGAGCTCTCACCTGTAGCTGGACTCTCACCTGTAGCTGGACTCTCACCTGTAGCTGGACTCTCACCTGAGCTCTCACCTGTAGCTGGACTCTCACCTGTAGCTGGACTCTCACCTGTAGCTGGACTCTCACCTGTAGCTGGACTCTCACCTGAGCTCTCACCTGAGCTCTCACCTGTAGTTGGACTCTTATCTGTGGACTCTCACCTACGTGTTGTCCTTGAACAGTCTTTTATTTTCTGAATTGAATCAAACTTTATTGAAGCTTCAGGTGTGACAGGTGACAGGGTGGGTGGTGGAGGACATAATGATGTAGTGAATGACGTTATGTAAACTGGAGGGCAGGTAACGAGTGAGATGAGGAAAAGGGCAAAGGAACAAGTGATTTTAATGGAAGCTAGTGAAAGAGAGGAGGAGAAAGGAGCAGTCTTAAAGGTTCACTGTGAGGACGGCGGAGTTTCTCCTGTCCTGACGCGTTCTTGTCAAAACAACATTTGTTACTCGTGCAGACTGAAACCAGCCGACGTCCAAACACCAGCCTTTGATCCTCTGCTGCAGGGTTCTCACTGTGAAGCTCCGGACCTGGGAGGAGACACGGGTCCACCTGTGGATGGTCTTGACACCATGACGACCAGAGCGTGATTTTACATCAGCCTCTACATCAGACTGGCTCTGAAGTTTGACACAGAAGCTCTGGATCTAGATACTAATATATCTAACATCCTGTAAATGGTCTAAACGTTTGTTTTGGTTCAATCATTCTTTACACATATTGTGTCCACCTGCTGGAAGTGTTAATGGTTACTGCTAGGCATTAGCGTTAGCAGTTTGCTGGCTAAAAAAGGTGTTTTATGAGTAGCACAAACTTGGATTTGGATCCCATATTTCATCTGCTGTCTTAAAACCAACAAAGAAGTCAGGAACAGACAGAAAGCTAGCAGCGCTAAACCCTCTTAGCCTGTCGGGGTAATGAAAAACGTCTGTCAGTCATCATTAGTCACTATCAGTCATGAATGGGTTAAACGGTTTCATATGTTCACATGAAGAGAAAACAAGCGTTGGACATACCAACAGTTTAATGTGACACAGTTCACAGGTGATGACGTTTGATTCAGTGACAGGTTCAATAAATAAAAGATCCTTTCTGAATGCAGTGACAGCAAATATTTTAGGTTTTTAATGCTGATCAGAAAACAGGGCACAAAACACACTCATTTCAAATCATCTCCAGCTTTCAGGCCCAGCATATGGTCTTCTTTATGCCAGTAAGGTTGGTATCACGAAACCCAACAGACAAAACCATAAAACTCCCTTTGCTGAGGAAAGCCAAGAGATGTACCTGAAAGCAAGCAGAGCCTTCAGTTAAGGTCTTCAGGTCCAGCAGAGTCCTGGTTCTGGTTCTGAAAGGGCTCCAGAGGGAAACCAGAGCTGGCACATGTTTTCAGAATGTTTCTCATTGACCAAAGTTTTTGTTCAGAATTTTTTCCTGATGATCCAGATCCTCAGAGCACCTGAACCATCCAGTCACCGTAGTTCAGTCTGTTCAGATCTGTTCAACAGTGGCATTTGCTCACACCGGTAGTCATGGTAACAGTAGTCGTAGTAACAGTAGTCGTGGTAATAGTAGTCGTGGTAATAGTAATCATGGTAATAGTCATGGTAACAGTAGTCATGGTAATAGTAGTCATAATAGCAGTTGTCATAGTAATGCTGCGTCAGCATTATGTTGGGTAGGTGTAGCAGTAGTCATGGTAACAGTAGCTGTGGTAACAGCAGTAGGGCAGTACTGTGTCAATAGTCGTCATAGCGGTACGTGTTGGGGTAGGCGTAGCGGTAGTCGTAGCTGTCAGCTCGTTCTGTTTTGGTCTGCAGAGGTTCGGGCTGAAATGACAGAGACTTGATGACTCCACCTGACTCCTCCGTCACCTTCACCTCGGTGGAGTATGAGGAGGAGGAAGGATCGTCCATCAGGGAGGAGCAGACAGGGAGGCCTGGTGGTTTGGGTGGAGCACATGGCTGGTAGGACGGGAGGCCGGCAGGAGGTTTAGGACAGGACTGGTAGGACGGAAGCGCCGCAGGAGGCTTTGGACAGGGTTGATAGGAGACCTGAGGAGGAGTGTCAGTATGAATGTGACAGTCAGGTTTCACGGTCCTGCTGCTACGTCCAATTCAACAAACAAGACGCAACATACCTTACACACCTGACTTCTGGTGACCCTAAAGTGACACGCCCATTGCTGAAGACATTACTCTCTTTTCATTGGTTCACATCCCTCAGATCTAGCTCTACTCTCTGCATTAGACTCTCCTGATGAACTCTACTGACCTTGGTTGTGGTGGTGATGATGGTTTGCAGCGCTGCGGGCGACCCTGGGGCATTGCTGGGATATCGGCAGGGGTACTCAGCACTGTAGTAGTGGTGGTTATCGCCGTAGGGGGCGGAGCTCTTCAGCAGGTCCTTCCAGCCTGCAGAAGACTTCGTCTGGGGGTCGAAGGAGGAGGAGGAGGAGAGAGGAGCCGATGATGAAGTGGAGGAAGAAGAGGAACCTAGGACCGGGGCCACTCTGTACAAAAACCAGGATCTAGATGAGACTTGGCGATCTACATGTGGTTTAGATTACAATCTGAAGTCTGGTTTGTTTAAACAACTAGGACCAGTTTAAACCTGTTCAGGAACTGGTTTAGACTGTGTGAGGCTGACCTGGGGTCACAGAGATCAGAGGTCATGGGATATGACGGTGAGGTCAGGTATCCTTGAAACTCATAGCCAGGCCGGCCCATGTAAAGCCTGGGATTGGCTGGTTTCTGAAGTGTGGCTGGGGTATCTCCTAGAGCATTATGGGGGTTGTAGGGCTCTGGGCTCTGGAATGCTGGGTAATGCTGCGGGAAATTTGGCTCTATGAAGGAAATTCTGTCTGATGGATCAACACAGGAGAGAAGGGCAGGGCCCAGAGCCTGCAACAGGAAACAACAAACAAACAAGTAAGCAAACAGAAAACAATAAATAAACTAACAGGAAACAACGAGAACAAACAGCTGCCGTTGTTTGTCGTTGTTGACCTGTGTTTCAATGAGTCGTCTCTTGGGCGTGAACGGTGGTGAGCTGACTCGTCTCTTAACTGAGCTTCTTCTGGCTTCAGTCTCGGACTTGGACTCTGGTCTGGGATGATCATGGACACCTTTAGCCTGAAAGATTACAACAGCAGTACATAGTTTAGACCTTAGGATCTGCTAGATAGCATGTGTTATTCTGTTAGCGTGTTTAGGATGGAACCCTTTTCTGTGTGTTGGCTGAGCTGAGGAGTCAGTAGAGGGTAAAGGGGGTGACCTGGAAGAAGATGGCCTTTCCGTCAACTCTCCAGAAGTTGGTGACGGGGTAACCGCTGTGACCACGACATGGCAGCAACTCCAGAGTGGCATTACAGCTCGGACACAGTTTCTCTGAAAGGCACAGAATCCAGTTAGGTAAACGCTGACGCAGGTGGAGAATGAACTGCTTCTGTCTTTTCTTTCTTACTCTGCTGCTTCTGCCGGGCCTTGTCACAGATGGCAGGGCGGAGCTGAAGTCTGGAGCCATCGGGCAGCGTGCAACCTCGAGAACAGACCACCACACCAAGACATGACTTCTTCAGAATCTGACAGTTGTGGTTGTTGGTGTTTCTCATCGCCCAGCCGGAAAGATGTCTCTGAGCGTTCTTATCTTCAGCTAAAAACAAACAACACTTAACTTAAGAAGTATGTTCACCAACAGACCTACCACAACGCTTTAAGTTAACCTGACCATGGCAATGTCTCAGTTAAATGTTGAACTCTGTTAGCTGATAGTTCATCTCCGTTAGCTGAGGTTAGCTCTGTTTATGTCTGTGATTATAATTATTAATAATTATGTCAAATGGAAAATAATTGATCTATTCTGTTGTTCGTTACAGAACGATAATCAATAACTCTCATCATATGTTGGATATTAATACTCTAGTTTCTCACCACTGTAGATAAACCGGACGTAACCATCTGTCCACTCCTGGAACGGGTCGAACTGCTTTGTGTCCTGCAGACAAACAGGTAGCGAGACAGGAAGGCGAGTCAGCTGACCTCCACCAGAAAACTTCTTCTTGTTTGGTTTTAATGACAGGAAGCTACCTTCAGATTTGCTGCTTTACCTTTGAATCATTTGAATGTTGTATTTATATCGAGGTTGGACTAAACAAACATTTTGATGATGTCACTTTTGATTCTGGGTAATTGTGACGTAATTTCTCACTATTTTCAGAATTTTTATAAACCAACAATCAATGGACTCATGGAGAAAATCATCTGCTGATGAATCCTCCAGTACCTCCAGCTCTTCAGAGATTATAGATGTTATTACATATTTTATTATATTATAGATGTTATTTATTTTAACATTATATATATATATATATATATATATATATATATATATATATATATATATATATATATATATATATATATATATATATATATATATCATGGTCACGGTCTCTGTGGATGACTGTCCACAAATGATCTTGAGTCTATTCAAGGTTTCGCCTGTTAAGAGGAAGCTTTTCCTCGCCACCGTCACCAAGCGCTTGCTCATGGTTAACTGTTGGTCTCTGTAAATAATATTATAAAGACCTGCTCTGCATGAAAAGTGTCATGAGATAACTATAGTGATGATTTGGCGCTATAGAAATAAAATTTAATTAAATGTAATATTATTTTAGAATTACAGATTATAGATGTTATATTATTTTACCATTATGGATTATAGATGTTATATTATTTTACTATTATACATTATAGATGTTAAATTATTTTACCATTATGGATTATAGATGTTATATTATTTTACTATTATAGATTATAGATGTTAAAGTATTTTACCATTATGGATTATAGATGTTATATTATTTTACTATTATAGATTATAGATGTTAAAGTATTTTACCATTATGGATTATAGATGTTATATTATTTTACTATTATAGATTATAGATGTTAAAGTATTTTACCATTATGGATTATAGATGTTATATTATTTTACTATTATACATTATAGGTGTTATATTATTTTACTATTATACATTATAGGTGTTATATTATTTTACTATTATACATTATAGATGTTATATTATTTTACTATTATACATTATAGGTGTTATATTATTTTACCATTATACATTATAGGTGTTATATTATTTTACTATTATACATTATAGGTGTTATATTATTTTACTATTATACATTATAGGTGTTATATTATTTTACTATTATACATTATAGGTGTTATATTATTTTACTATTATACATTATAGGTGTTATATTATTTTACTATTATACATTATAGGTGTTATATTATTTTACTATTATACATTATAGGTGTTATATTATTTTACTATTATACATTATAGGTGTTATATTATTTTACTATTATACATTATAGGTGTTATATTATTTTACTATTATACATTATAGATGTTAAAGTATTTTACCATTATGGATTATAGATGTTATATTATTTTACTATTATACATTATAGGTGTTATATTATTTTACTATTATACATTATAGGTGTTATATTATTTTACCATTATACATTATAGGTGTTATATTATTTTACCATTATACATTATAGATGTTATATTATTTTACCATTATACATTATAGGTGTTATATTATTTTACTATTATACATATAGGTGTTATATATTTTACTATTATACATTATAGGTGTTTATTATTTTACTATTATACATTATAGGTGTTATATTATTTTACTATTATACATTATAGGTGTTATATTATTTTACTATTATACATTATAGGTGTTATATTATTTTACTATTATACATTATAGGTGTTATATTATTTTACTATTATACATTATAGGTGTTATATTATTTTACTATTATACATTATAGGTGTTATATTATTTTACTATTATACATTATAGATGTTAAAGTATTTTACCATTATGGATTATAGATGTTATATTATTTTACTATTATACATTATAGGTGTTATATTATTTTACTATTATACATTATAGGTGTTATATTATTTTACTATTATACATTATAGATGTTAAAGTATTTTACCATTATGGATTATAGATGTTATATTATTTTACTATTATACATTATAGGTGTTATATTATTTTACTATTATACATTATAGGTGTTATATTATTTTACTATTATACATTATAGGTGTTATATTATTTTACTATTATACATTATAGGTGTTATATTATTTTACTATTATACATTATAGGTGTTATATTATTTTACTATTATACATTATAGGTGTTATTTATTTTACTATTATACATTAGGTGTTATATTATTTTACTATTATACATTATAGGTGTTATATTATTTTACTATTATACATTATAGGTGTTATATTATTTTACTATTATACATTATAGGTGTTATATTATTTTACTATTATACATTATAGATGTTAAAGTATTTTACCATTATGGATTATAGATGTTATATTATTTTACTATTATACATTATAGGTGTTATATTATTTTACTATTATACATTATAGGTGTTATATTATTTCACCATTATACATTATAGGTGTTATATTATTTTACCATTATACATTATAGATGTTATATTATTTTACCATTATACATTATAGGTGTTATATTATTTTACTATTATACATTATAGGTGTTATATTATTTTACTATTATACATTATAGGTGTTATATTATTTTACTATTATACATTATAGGTGTTATATTATTTTACTATTATACATTATAGGTGTTATATTATTTTACTATTATACATTATAGGTGTTATATTATTTTACTATTATACATTATAGGTGTTATATTATTTTACTATTATACATTATAGGTGTTATATATTTTACTATTATACATTATAGGTGTTATATTATTTTACTATTATACATTATAGGTGTTATATTATTTTACTATTATACATTATAGGTGTTATATTATTTTACTACTATACATTATAGGTGTTATATTATTTTAACTTGACTCTTTTAAGCTGACTCTGGATCAGCTGTTTGATGTTTTGGTTTCAGTGAAAACAAAAATATTAAAACCAGTTTTCACTGTTTGAGCAACAACAGAGTGAAGAGTTGAGTCAGCTGCTTCACACACATACACACACACAGACACACGCACACACACACACACACACCCACACACACACACACACACACACACCACCACGCACACACACACACCACACACACACACACACAACACCACCACACACACACCCACACACACACACACCACACAACCTTCAGATAACCTACAACGACTAGTTTTCATCTGTTACCTGAGTCATAAAGATTTTTAACTGATCATCTCATTTCAAATCAGCCGTGTGTTTCTCAGTTTGATCATTACAAATTAATTTGAGTCTGTGAAGATACATCAGGATATGTATATATATACACACAGATGTACATATACATATAATGAATTTATTATACAGTATATAGATAATGCATGAATTAGATGTTTGTGATTTCCTTCATTATATCAAACATATATAACAATATATATAAATAAATTCTTATGTTAGTCATGTAAAAGAAAGACATGTCTGTGACTGGATCAAACTGATTCAGTATTTCCTTAAACTGTAAAAAAACAACAAAAGAAACAACAACTGTCAGCTGAATGTACAAAAAAAGAACAAATGAATTAAAATCAACAATTTGACACGTTCAGCCATGACCGAATGAAGAAATGATTTATTTCAATCAGAACAGATCTGAACCTGGAGAGACCAGAAACATGTGAGAGAGACACATGCTGATGTTCTGATGTGTTAAACTGGTGTTTGTATCCATCAGGTGGAGTTATGCTGATTTTAAATTTCACACTCTGTACGATGAAAGTGTCACATTTTCAACTTTAACCAACGAACAACAGACTGAATACATGTAGCATGAACTGTGTTACAATAAAAATAATAATAATAATAAAAATCAGATGATGATGATGAATCAGTGTGAAACGGATTCTGTGTTCTCTAAATGTTGTTTAATTGTTGTTTTACAGCTCTCTGTTGTCCAAAGGTTTTTCATTTCAATCTATTTCATTTTATAGTGAATAATTATAATGGAATGTGTATTAATATAATTATAATTAATGCATATAAATGTAATGTAATTTTAAGTATATTTTAAATAAAGTCATCTCAGAATCAAAACGAACTCTGGTTAAAAAGAATCACCAGATGTTTATTGATCTGGTCGGTTACATTTTATTATTATTATTAACATTAATTATTATTAATCATCTCTTTGTTGACTGTTGAGGAGAAACTTTGTTTTTACAATATTTTCTAAATATTTTCTGTTTCAAAGTTTGGCGCCACATTCTGACTCTGTAAATTAACTTCATGGATCCATCACAACATTTCCATCAGACTTAGAGGTGAGTCCATCAGGTGTCGGTCCGGTGTCGGCCCGTTGGTTACCTGCGGCAGTTTGGGGTCGTTGATGTCCCACGTGAACTTCATCCCGACCGAGCACACACAGTCCGCCTCCTCGCGCTCCTCTGCCCGGGACATCCTCGTGCTCCTGCTCCTGCTACTGGTCAGTCCTCCTGGTGGTTCTGGTCCGGAACCTCCAGGTTCAGAAGAAATTAAATTTAAAAAAATTAATGTGAAACGTTTCAAACCGGAAGCTGCTCGCTCGTCCGGAGGCGCGTGCAGCTCCGCTCAGCCTCAGGTACGAATGAAAGGACAGGTGAGACGGCGCAAGCTCCCCGCGGGGGGGGCGGGGCTAACCTCCATCACCAAACTATGACAATCGATATGATTCTTGATCAGTTTTTGATGACGTCATGGCAGATAAACATCTGGGTCAACAACAACAACTGGGTCACGTGATAAGTCGAACCGATCAGGTCCAGACCGTGGCAGCACCCGCCTGTCAATCAAAGCGTCCACGCTCTTAATCCTGCATAACTTTAGGCCTGAATAACTCACCTGGTTATATACAACTCACCTGGTTATATACAACTCACCTGGTTATATACAACTCACCTGGTTATATACAACTCACCTGTTTATATACAACTCACCTGTTTATATACAACTCACCCGGTTAATATTTGAAGTTGGACTTTTGAACATGGGGACTTATGGAGACTGACTCACTTCTGAAACCAGCCCTTAGGTGGACGACAAGAGGAACTGCATCATGTAATAGAGAGTGATCAATGAGTTTCTGTTTCTGAAACACACACACCTGTTCACCTGTGTGTGTGTGTGTGTGTGTGTGTGTGTGTGTGTGTGTGTGTGTGTGTGTGTGTTGTGTAAACACTTCAGTGTTTCTCCTCAAATAAACAAACTCATTAGTCATCAATTAGAGGACATCAGCTCACCTGTCTGAATCACACACACACACACACACACACACACACACACACGCACACGCACACGCACACACACACACACACTGATAAAGCTGGATCATTCAAACGTTTTTTTCAAAATAAAAACAAGATTAGTGGCTTTAAATTTTATTTTGGTGTTTGAACTTCTTGTCTCTGTGCGCCTGCGCGGACTCACACACACTGTAATGAGTTAATCAGAGGCAGCTGTGCGCGCGGCAGTGCGCGCTCCGGACCCGCTGGGAGAACACAGGATGGTGAGTGACTGACCGACTTTAATCGAACTGGATCCGTTTGGTGTTTGATGAGTCAGCTGATCGAACGTGTTGTCTGATGTCATCAGTCACGTCGACCAGACAATGGTTCCAACATGTGGGTACTGTTTCTGTTATTTTGTCCACCCCCTGTCTGACACAGCGCGGCCTGCGGCGCACCCTGCTGTCTGCAGACAGGAAGTGACTCACCAAAATAAAATGTCTGCGTTTTTAAATTCTTTTTTTGGCCTTTTCATTTTTTATTTGATAGAGAGCTGAAGAGTGACAGGAATGTGGACAGAGAGAGAAAGATGGAGAATGATGCGGGACAGAGCCACGGGTCGGATTCGAACCCTCGGCTTCCGTAGAAAGCCCTGATCCTTCGCACATGGGGCGGCTGCTCCACCAGCTGAGTGAAACACCACCCATACTCCTGTGGTAATGTGTGTGTTCTTGTGTGTGTTCCTGTGTGTAGATGTGTGTGAAGATGGAGAACTGTCTGACCCGTGGAGACTCATCTGATCTGGTTTCAGTTCTTCGCTCTGAAGGACTCTCCAGCATCACACTCACCAGACTGGACCAGTTAGTCACCAAGGTAACGGGGCCAGATGGTCACCATGCAGGGTCGGACTGTGGACAAAATTCGGCCCTGGCATTTTTCCTCTGGACCGGCCCACCATTGGACGGATGAACCCGCCCCCAAAACACATGCACTCAAACATTCTCTCACCCACCGATACAGAACCCCTAAATACCCCATAAATAACACAGAACATAGTATGCTCGATGAAGATCACGTTGTACATGTCTACACCTCATTAAACTTTGGAAACAGTCTACTGACAGCACTGATTTGAGCTACAGAGCAGACTGTGAACGTACAGGGGTCGACCTCTGCGGCCCTTTCCTGCATTAACTCCGATTTTCTCTGCTCCTCCTTTCCTCTTTTTAGATCCTCTGTCGTCCATAACTTATTGTAATTAATATTCATGCAGCATACAGTATGAAGTTTACCTATAGACTGTATATGAGTCTGTCCCTGTTTTGGTTTGGGGGGGGGGTGTAAACTTCTGAACCTGCCATGGAGAGGCAAAAATTTACTGATATTAGCCAGTGCAACCCAAAGCCTATTCCAAATGGATGCAAATGGACTGCAAGTCCATTTTGGGCTGCTGGGCAAATGTTGCAAAGGCTACAAAATAACAAATACATACATACAAAAAACATCGGAGGCCACCGGCCCAAATGTGGCCGAGATGGACCGGCCCATCTGGCATTTGCCTGGTAGCACAGACTGCCAGTCCGAGCCTGTCACCATGGTAACGTCTCGACACGTTGACGTTGTTTTATTGGTGAAGTGTTAATTGATGGTAAGTGTGTCGAACTGTTGTTTCAGGACCTGTGTGGATTGGGTTTCAGCAGAATTCTGGTCGTGTTGAAATCTTTAGAGGTTCTGTCAGAGAACAGAGACGACCTGAAGATGCTCGTCAACCACGGACTGGCCGTCAAAGTAATGTTGTTTATATGTTTATTGTCTGTTTGTTTGTTTATTGCTTGTTTATTTCTGTCTGTTTGTTTGTTTATTGTTTGTTTATTTCTGTCTGTTTGTTTGTTGTTTGTTTATTGTTTGTTTATTTCTGTCTGTTTGTTTGTTTATTTCTGTCTGTTTGTTTGTTTATTGCTTGTTTATTTCTGTCTGTTTGTTTATTGTTTGTTTGTTTCTGTCTGTTTGTTTGTTTATTGTTTGTTTATTGCTTGTTTATTGTCTGTTTGTTTGTTTATTGTTTGTTTATTGCTTGTTTATTTCTGTCTGTTTGTTTGTTTATCATTTGTTTATTGCTTGTTTATTTCTGTCTGTTTGTTTGTTTATTGTTTGTTTATTGCTTGTTTATTTCTGTCTGTTTGTTTGTTTGTTTGCTTAGGTGTTATTGTGGTTTGAAGCTGTCCATGACCTGCTGATCTCTGACCTCCAGAAGAACTCCGCCCCCTTGCTGATCCTCACTGAGGAGTTCTATGACTACCTCCTGGTGAGGAGCATGCTGGGAAATGAAGTGATGACATGAAAACAATGTTCAGCTGCTCAAGTCATCATTTAGGTCCGCTATGCTAACCTGTTAGCATTACACTGCTAACGTTAACCCGATGAGTTCATCAGAGGTCATCTGCTTTCTACACAGGTTCTGGTTCTGATGAGATCGATTCTGGTTCTGATGAGATCGATTCTGGTTCTGATGTAATTCACAGCTTGAGTCTCATTCATTTAATCTGTTTTCTGTCTGTAAAGTCAGAATGAAGTGGAGTAGTCAAGTACTCACACTGATCCCTCAGCTGTACTTCAGTTACTGCAACATTTAATGCTGTCTGTCTGTCTGTCTGTCTGTCTGTCTGTCTGTCTGTCTGTCTGTCTGTCTGTCAGCTGCTGGGCCAGTCTTCTTCTCTTCCAGGTAAGTTTGTCTTCATTGTTCTTTGAATTTCTGGTACGTGTCAGGCTCTAAACTTGTCCGTCTGTCTGTCTTTCAGTCAGTCAGCTGTCTGTGATTCTTCTTCAGTTGGCCCGGTTCACACTGGAACCTAAAATTCACTTTCCACTGAGACTGGAGGTAACCGTGGAAACCCAAACTCCATTTACTGGTCTGTACTGGTCTATATTGGTCTGTATACTCTGTTGGTCTGTAGTCCCTTGTTCTACTCTGTCCTACTCTCGCTGGTCTGGGACGTTCTGGTATCCGATGCTCTCTGTTTGAATTCAAAGTGTGTTTTCTTGTTTCAGGCGATCAGAACCTTCAACAGCATCCTGGAGTCTCTGAGCCGAGAGCAGAGGAGACCGATCCAGAACGACCAAAACCAGTCCCAAATACTGTAATACACACCACACAGAGTCCACACCACACCACACTGTGTCCCCACCGAGTCCAGACCACACCGAGTCCAGACCATACAGACTCCACACTAGTACATACCATGCTTTACCTGTCTAGACCTGATTGTTTCATAAACAGTCTGTCCACCTGTCTGTCTGACAGATCCCGGATGGCAGCAGCAGTACTAACAGTTGGAGGTGAGTCCAGACCGTCTACAGCCATCATTCCTCTCGCTTGGAGGTTGTCGACCTGGTTTGGTGGAACATCAGCAAATATCTCCAACGTCATAACATCAACTCCAAAGAAACGCTATCAAGCTAGCAGTCTGGTCTGAGTCCTGTACCCAGCTGCTGTCGTCTTCTCTGACGGTCTTCACTGTCGTCTTTCAGACTATGAAGACCGTCAGACTATGAAGACCGTCGTCTTCTCTGACGGTCTTCACTGTCGTCTTCTCTGACGGTCTTCACTGTCGTCTTCTCTGACGGTCTTCACTGTCGTCTTCTCTGACGGTCTTCACTGTCATCTTCTCTGACGGTCTTCACTGTCGTCTTTCAGACTATGACGACCGTCGTCTTCTCTGACGGTCTTCACTGTCGTCTTTCAGACTATGAAGACCGTCGTCTTCTCTGACGGTCTTCACTGTCGTCTTCTCTGACGGTCTTCACTGTCATCTTCTCTGACGGTCTCCACTGTCGTCTTCTCTGACGGTCTCCACTGTCGTCTTCTCTGACGGTCTCCACTGTCGTCTTCTCTGACGGTCTTCACTGTCGTCTTCTCTGACGGTCTTCACTGTCGTCTTCTCTGACGGTCTCCACTGTCGTCTTTCAGACTATGAAGACCGTCGTCTTCTCTGACGGTCTTCACTGTCGTCTTTCAGACTATGAAGACCGTCGTCTTCTCTGACGGTCTCCACTGTCGTCTTCTCTGACGGTCTCCACTGTCGTCTTCTCTGACGGTCTTCACTGTCGTCTTCTCTGACGGTCTTCACTGTCGTCTTTCAGACTATGAAGACCGTCGTCTTCTCTGACGGTCTCCACTGTCGTCTTCTCTGACGGTCTCCACTGTCGTCTTCTCTGACGGTCTTCACTGTCGTCTTCTCTGACGGTCTCCACTGTCGTCTTTCAGACTATGAAGACCGTCGTCTTCTCTGACGGTCTTCACTGTCGTCTTTCAGACTATGAAGACCGTTGTCTTCTCTGACGGTCTTCACTGTCGTCTTTCAGACTATGAAGACCGTCGTCTTCTCTGACGGTCTCCACTGTCGTCTTCTCTGACGTTCTCCACTGTCGTCTTCTCTGACGGTCTTCACTGTCGTCTTCTCTGACGGTCTTCACTGTCGTCTTTCAGACTATGAAGACCGTCGTCTTCTCTGACGGTCTTCACTGTCGTCTTCTCTGACGGTCTCCACTGTCGTCTTCTCTGACGGTCTCCACTGTCGTCTTCTCTGACGGTCTTCACTGTCGTCTTCTCTGACGGTCTTCACTGTCGTCTTCTCTGACGGTCTTCACTGTCGTCTTTCAGACTATGAACTGCAGGTCAGTCTAGCAGAGGCTCTGTGTCGTCTGACACCCAGGAAGGACAGAGAGCAGAGAGCCAATCAGTGGTTCTCCAGCCATGACATCAGCAGCGCCTTCTGTGACATCAGAGACAAAGACTTTGAGGTGGTGAGTGACCTGTCTGTCTGTCTGTCTGTCTGTCTGTCTGTCTGTCTGTCTGTCTGTCTGTCTGTCTCACTCTCTGTCTGTCTGTCTGTCTGTCTGTCTCACTCTCTGTCTGTCTGTCTGTCTGTCTGTCTGTCTGTCTGTCTGTCTGTCTGTCTCACTCTCTGTCTGTCTTTCTGACCTCTCCCTCTCCCCTCAGGACTGTCGTCGTTTCCTGAACTTCGTTAATGGTTACCATGGAGACCAGAGGAGGTGATGTCGTTTCTTCAACCTAAATTAAATCTGAAACCTCGTCCCCATGCTGACTTTTCTCTATGTTCTGTCCGTCAGGGTCTACACCTTTCCCTGCCGCAGAGCGTTTCTCGACTCCATGGAGGTAAAACATAAAACCTGCTCAGTGTTTGTTTGCATGCTGCTGCTGGATCAGTGCTCAGTGTTTGTTTGCATGCTGCTGCTGGATCAGTGCTCAGTGTTTGTTGGCATGCTGCTGGATCAGTGCTCAGTGTTTGTTTGCATGCTGCTGGATCAGTGCTCAGTGTTTGTTTGCATGCTGCTGCTGGATCAGTGCTCAGTGTTTGTTTGCATGCTGCTGGATCAGTGCTCAGTGTTTGTTTGCATGCTGCTGGATCAGTGCTCAGTGTTTGTTGGCATGCTGCTGGATCAGTGCTCAGTGTTTGTTTGGCATGCTGCTGGATCAGTGCTCAGTGTTTGTTTGCATGCTGCTGGATCAGTGCTCAGTGTTGTTTGCATGCTGCTGGATCAGTGCTCAGTGTTTGTTGCATGCTGCTAGATCAGTGCTCAGTGTTTGTTTGCATGCTGCTGGATCAGTGCTCAGTGTTTGTTTGCATGCTGCTGGATCAGTGCTCAGTGTTTGTTGGCATGCTGCTGGATCAGTGCTCAGTGTTTGTTGGCATGCTGCTGGATCAGTGCTCAGTGTTTGTTTGCATGCTGCTGCTGGATCAGTGCTCAGTGTTGTTTGCATGCTGTGCTGGATCAGTGCTCAGTGTTTGTTGGCATGCTGCTGTGGATCAGTGCTCAGTGTTTGTTTGCATGCTGCTGCTGGATCAGTGCTCAGTGTTTGTTGGCATGCTGCTGGATCAGTGCTCAGTGTTTGTTTGCATGCTGCTGCTGGATCAGTGCTCAGTGTTTGTTGGCATGCTGCTGCTGGATCAGGCGTCAACGTGTTTTCTTCTTCCGCAGTTGTTTCCTCCAAAAGACGAAAAACTGGATCAATTCTGGATCGATTTCAACCTGAACTCAGGATGTGTGAGCTTCTTCATCGACGAGCCTCAGGTACTACACTGTACTACACTGTACTGCACTGTACTACACTGTACTGCACTGTATTGCACTGTATTGCACTGTACTACACTGTACTACACTGTACTACACTGTACTGCACTGTACTGCACTGTACTACACTGTACTACACTGTACTACACTGTACTACACTGTACTGCACTGTACTGCACTGTACTGCACCGTACTGCACCGTACTACACTGTACTGCACCGTACTGCACCGTACTGCACCGTACTACACTGTACTACACTGTACTACAATGTACTGCACTGTACTGCACTGTATTGCACTGTACTACACTGTACTGCACTGTACTGCACTGTACTACACTGTACTGCACTGTACTACACTGTACTGCACTGTACTGCACTGTACTGCACTGTACTACACTGTACTACACTGTACTACACTGTACTACACTGTACTGCACTGTACTGCACTGTACTGTACTGCACTGTACTACACCGTACTACACCGTACACGTACTGCACCGTACTGCACCGTACTACACCGTACTGCACCGTACTACACTGTACTACACTGTACTACACCGTACTACACCGTACTGTACTGCACTGTACTGCACTGTACTACACCGTACTGCACTGTACTACACTGTACTACACTGTACTACACCGTACTGCGCTGTACTACACCGTACTGCACTGTACTACACTGTACTACACCGTACTACGCCGTACTGCACTATACTGCACTGCTCTGTACTGCACTGTACTACTCTGTACTGCACAGTACTGCACTACTCTGTACTGCACAGTACTGCACTACTCTGTACTATACTGCACTACTCTGTACTACACTGTACTACTCTGTACTGCACTGTACTACATTACTCTGTACTGTACTGTACTGCACTGTACTGCACTACTCTGTACTGCACTGCACTACTCTGTACTGCACTGTACTACACCGTACTGCACTGTACTTTACTGTACTACACTGTACTGCACTGTACTACGCCGTACTGCACTATACTGCACTGCTCTGTACTGCACTGTACTACTCTGTACTGCACAGTACTGCACTACTCTGTACTGCACAGTACTGCACTACTCTGTACTATACTGCACTACTCTGTACTACACTGTACTACTCTGTACTGCACTGTACTACATTACTCTGTACTGTACTGTACTGCACTGTACTGCACTACTCTGTACTGCACTGCACTACTCTGTACTGTACTACACCGTACTGCACTGTACTTTACTGTACTACACTGTACTGCACTGTACTACG
Source organism: Collichthys lucidus (assembly GCA_004119915.2). Classification (NCBI taxonomy): domain Eukaryota; kingdom Metazoa; phylum Chordata; class Actinopteri; family Sciaenidae; genus Collichthys; species Collichthys lucidus. The sequence continues at coordinate 359,001 of CM014096.1, read as the reverse complement.
CCGTACTACACTGTACTACACTGTACTGCACTGTACTACGCCGTACTACACTGTACTGCACTGTACTGCACTGTACTGCACTGTACTACGCCGTACTACACTGTACTACGCCGTACTACACTGTACTACACTGTACTGCACTGTACTACGCCGTACTACACTGTACTACACCGTACTGCACTGTACTACACCGTACTACACCGTACTGCACTGTACTACACTGTACTACTCTGCACTGCACTGTACCGCACTGCGCTACTACCACCTGGTGCCTCTCACCCTGAGCCAGAGTCCAGCCCGTCTCCAGGATTCTGGTTCTGGATGCAGTACTGTGTGTGGAGGTGAGCCCATCTATATATTTGGTCCTGCTCCACCTCCAGCACCAGCGCCGGGTCTTCCTGCAGTCTGCGATGCTAGAGGTCAAAACGCCAAGGTCCCGTCTTCCCAACCCGACCTCCCTGCAGGGGGCGGAGTCAAGACCATAACTGAGTTGATGTGTTTATCCTCTGTGATGCTGAACTGTGTGAGGACGGTTCTTCACATGTACTGACGGGTTCTGGACAGTTCTCATGGTTCTGGTCTGTCTCAGGGCTTCCTGTGGGGGTCCGTCCACCTGCTCAAACAGGAAGTGGATCATTACAGTGTGGAACTGAAAGCTGACGGTCAGTGACAGAACAGCTTAGCTTAGCGTAGCTCCAACGACAGACGTGCCTAATGTTTACATACTTCTGTTTTCCCAGGATGCACAGGGGCACAAACAGTCCTCTGTGTCAGGCTCAACAATCCCATCATGCATCACAACAGCAAAGGTCAGACAGTGGAGCTGAACTTTGACTGTGAACACCACCGAGAGCTGGAGGAGGCTGCTGGGAGGGTGTTCAAGGTCTGTCTGTCTGTCTGTCTGTCTGTCTGTCTGTCTGTCTGTCTGTCTGTCTGTCTGTCTGTCTGTCTGTCTGTCTGTCTGTCTGTCTGTCTGCTTGCCGGTCTCACCCTCTGTGTCCCTATTTTCTGGACAGAGGACCTCCCCTCCTCTTAAACATTTAGGTGGTTCAGTCCAGGTGTCTCCCTCTTCTGCCAATCACAGCACTCGGTCCTACAGCAGGAAGAAACCACAGAGCAAGAGTCACCTGAAGAGTGAGTGACAGGCAACACTTCACATTCACTTCAACATTTCACAATAAAAGACAGAACATTTCACAATAAAAGACCAAAGGACTTTATCTTAAATAGTCTTGATGAAACAGGAAGTGGAGATCTTAAACAGGAAGTAGTGTGTCTTAACATGTTAGCTCTGTGTCTGTCTGTCTGTCTGTAGTTCTGCCTCTGTCGTCTCCGAGCAGTGAGGAAGAATCGTGTGTGATGAAGGTAACTACACTGTGAACAGTTTTTCATTCAGCTGTTTGTTGTTTACAGACAGGAAGTCAGCAGAGTGTTGTTTGTTTACAGACAGGAAGTCAGCAGAGTGTTGTTTGTTTACAGACAGGAAGTCAGCAGAGTGTTTGTTTACAGACAGGAAGTCAGCAGAGTGTTGTTTGTTTACAGACAGGAAGTCAGCAGAGTGTTGTTTGTTTACAGACAGGAAGTCAGCAGAGTGTTGTTTGTTTACAGACAGGAAGTCAGCAGAGTGTTGTTTGTTTACAGACTCCGGGGAGGAAGTCAGAGTCAGCAGAGAGTTTGTTCGATCACGTCCGACACTCGACACCTTCGTACAACTCAGGTCAGACAACAGCAACTATGCATCACAGTTACACCTGTCCACTTCCTCACCTGGTGTCCAAACCCGCTGGCTCACCCCGATGAACCATTTCCAAACCTTGATTTCCAAACCTTTGTTTCCATGTCTGCTTCCTGTGGCTGCTGAACATTAATCGCCCTCGTGTGTCTTGAAGTGTTTTAATGTGAAGCAGCAGGAGCATTATCATTAGCAGCAAGCTACTCCAGCCTGTTGGAGGGTGCATTGTCATTGGACACTCAGTGATCACATGCTTCATAGACAGACAGGTACCTCCTAAATATTAAAACACTTTGAATAATCGAACAGAAGTCTGTCTGTCAGGTGTTCCTGAGGGGGCGGAGCTACAGATTTCACAGGGAGCGATGGAGTCAGGAGGAAGCAGCTCTCCTTTAACGAAGGTATATTTATTCTTCTATTACTGAAATAAAAAAGACGCTTCTAACCTGTTTCTTTCTTTTTTTAGGAAGTTTTCGGTCCTGACAGGAAGAGAGACTCAGGTAACACTCACAGCATCATCGATGGATGGAGTCAAACCCAGTTTTCTGTTTCACAGTCCTGACTTGTCTCTCTATGTGAAGGCTACCTGTCAGACCAAAACTGAGGGTCATCCAGCCAAAAGAGGAGGGCGGGGCCTCAGTCAGAGGGGGAGGAGCCTGACTCACCCCTGACAGGTAGTTTGTGTTTTATTCTTTTTTACCTTCGTGTTGAATCGTGTTTAAAAAGCTGCTGCTCACCTGGTCTCAGAGGGGCCACCAGAGGAGGAGGCGGGGCCTGACCTGACATGTGGAATAACCGCTGCCTTCAACACCTTCAAGACAGAGCTGGAACAACATTTCACCGTCAGTACACACCTGCGTTATCCACCTGCTCCACGTTATGGATCGTTTTTTTGACTGATCAATAAGTTAATAATCAATTAATTATTAATTAATGATATTCATTCAGAGCTGCTGGCAGAAACGCTGAAGCTGAAGTTCTTCAGTCTTTAAAAGAGTGTCAACAAGTCACCCGCTGCTGACGGCTGTCCATCAACCACAGGTACCCCCACTGTAACACACCTGTCAGTCAACACAGGTACGCCCACTGTAACACACTGTCAGTCAACACAGGTACCGCCCACTGCAACACACCTGTCAGTCAACACAGGTACGCCCACTGAACACACTGTCAGTCAACACAGGTACCGCCCACTGTAACACACCTGTCAGTCAACACAGGTACGCCCACTGCAACACACCTGTCAGTCAACACAGGTACGCCCACTGTAACACCTGTCAGTCAACACAGGTACCGCCCACTGTAACACACCTGTCAGTCAACACAGGTACCGCCCACTGTAACACACCTGTCAGTCAACACAGGTACGCCCACTGTAACACACCTGTCAGTCAACACAGGTACCGCCACTGTAACACACCTGTGTGTGTGTGTGTGTGTGTGTGTCTGTGCGTGTGTGTGTATGTGCGTGTGTGTATGTGCGCGTGCGTGTGTGTGTGTGTGTGTGTCTGTGAGCGTGCGTGTGTGTGCGCGTCTGTGGTTGTGTGTGCGTGCGTGTGTCTGGTGTGTGTGCGTGCGTGTGTCTGTGTGCGCATGCGTGTGTCTGTGTGCGCATGCGTGTGTCTGTGGTGGCGTGCGTGCGTGTGTCTGTGTGTGTGTGCGTGTGTGTGTGTCTGTCTGTGTGTGCATGCGTGCGTGTGTCTGTGTGTGATGCGTGTGTGTCTGTGTGTGTGTGCATGCGTGCGTGTGTGTGTGCGTGTGTGTGTCTGTGTGTGTGTGCATGCGTGTGTGTCTGTGTGTGTGCATGCGTGCGTGTGTCTGTGTGCGTGTGTGTGTCTGTGTGTGTGTGCATGCGTGCGTGTGTCTGTGTGCGTGTGTGTGTCTGTGTGTGTGCATGCGTGCGTGTGTCTGTGTGTGCATGCGTGTGTGTCTGTGTGTGTGTGCATGTGTGTCTGTGTGTGTGTGCGTGCAGGTTGGCGTTGCTGCACACGTTTCAGATCAGTGTCTCTCATCAGTTGAATCGACTTGAAGAAAACTCGACAAGCCTGAACTCCATGAACTCTCAGATCCTGGTACAGTATTTACTTCCAGGACCAGGACTCATCGTGTCCCTCTTTGTCCTCATTCAGACCAGGTTTACATCTCTAGTCCAGGACTAATCAGGTCCCTCTTTATCTTCAGGGTTTCTTCCAGGCTGAGATGACCCGTCTGGGCTTGTTCTGTGAGGAACACCTGCAGAGGTCAGTCTGATCTGTTCCAGATCTAATTTCCACTTGTTTGCACTGTCAGAAAATGTTTTGGATCTGGTTCTGGATCTGGTTCTGGATCTGGTTCTGGATCTGGTTCTGACCTTGTGGATTTTGTTTTTTGTCGCCTCAGGTTAAAATCTTTGGAAAGCGAAGCGTCGGGGGACAGAGCATCTCTCTGGCCAATGAAAGAAAAGAAGAGATTCTTTCAAATCATCAAACTTCATTCGTGCTTCTGAGTTTTGTTTCCACTTGAGGGTCCATCTGTTACAAATAAAAACAGCATGAATGAATTCAGTTTCCTGTTTGAGTCAGCATGTTGCCATGGTAACAGTGACAGAGTGCAGTGACTTTAAAGGGCCACACAGCGGAGACAAACTGACATATGATGGATCGATGAGCTTTATAATAAATTAAAATAAATTAATAAGTAATAATAAAGTACATTTATTATCTAGACTTTATTTTTGTAATCTTTTAACACAATCTATTATTATTCAATATATAATTGATATACTTAATGGATTTAATGAATTTATAATTATTTAACCATTGTAATGTTTACATACATAAAGGAGTTTATGTGTTAAATGATTTTGATAAATCATCGACCAGCTGCTGAACTCCTCTCAGATCCTGGTATGCTCTTTATATAGTCCAGGACTGGAGTGTGTCCCCCTTTGTCCTCAGAGTTTTAATTTCTGTATATACAGTCACACATCACCCTGCAGGTCCGGGATCAGTGTTCATGAGCAGTAACTGTGTCCTGTCTGTGCCTATTGTCAATGATCACAGTATACATGTACTTATTCAACAGACTTAGTGAATTTATAAATATTTAAATGTTTATATATTTAAACTTCACATTTCTAAATGACATTTTAATAAATCATTGACCTGCTGGACCTGAACTCAGATATCTGAACACCACAGAAGAAGAATCAGGGTTGATGTCTCCTGACCTGTCTGCTGGTCCCAAGACTGTTCTGGTCCATCAAAGTCCAGACTGAAACCAGGAGACGAGTTTGTGTTTATGAATTCAGCTGCTGGTTGTCAGGCAGCAAAGTGACATGAGAGGAAAAACAGTGAAATCCCCCAAAGAGAAGACTAATGAGGCACTATTAGAGAGCGGGGGGAGGACAGGGGAGGCAGACAGAGAGAGAGACAGATGAGAGAGAGACAGATAGAGAGAGACAGAGAGTCAGAGAGCAGCTCAGGTGTTATCTCCTCACAGTTTAACAAGAGGAAAACTGGACCTGAACTTAGACGGAGATGCTGACTGGCTGAGAGATACTGCCATTGTGTTTATTTCTTTTTTGGACTTTAATGGACAGACAGAGAGAAAGGACGCTACAGTGATCACCAACAGCTACAGGTCGGTACCAGCACAGATAACCGGGACCAGTGGGGTACATACTATGTTCACTGGTTTCAGAAGTATTCAGCTCCTTTATTCAAGTCAAAGTAACTGAACTGAAACTTTGAGTGTGGTCAAGAAATCTTTAAACTTTTTGTTTTAACTCAACATTTAAACTTCAGAAATAAACCGCAGCAGTTTGTTATAGTGTTATTATAATGTTATTATAGTGTTTTATAGATACAAAGTGTATGTGTAAAGTGGTTATAGTGTTATAAAGTATAGTTGTTAAATGTTATAATAGTGTTATTATAGTGTTATAATGTTATTATAGTGTTTACTAATTTCTGTCTGTTGTTTACTGGTTTCTGTCTGTCTGTTTGCTGGTTTCTGTCTGTTTGCTGGTTTCTGTCTGTTTACTGGTTTCTGTCTTTTACCTACTGTTGTTTGCTGGTTTCTGTCTGTTGCTTACTGGTTTCTGTCTTACTGTTTCTGTCTTTTACCTACTGTTGTTTGCTGGTTTCTGTCTGTTGTTTACAGTTGTTTGCTGATTGTTTGTTGGTTTCTGTCTGTTGCTTACTGGTTTCTGTCTGTTGTTTACAGTTGTTTGCTGATTGTTTGTTGGTTTCTGTCTGTGCTTACTGGTTTCTGTCTTTTACCTACTGTTGTTTGCTGGTTTCTGTCTGTTGCTTACTGGTTTCTGTCTTTTACCTACTGTTGTTTACTGGTTTCTGTCTGTTTACTGGTTTCTGTCTGTTGCTTACTGGTTTCTGTCTTTTACCTACTGTTGTTTACTGGTTTCTGTCTGTTTACTGGTTTCTGTCTTTTACCTACTGTTGTTTACTGGTTTCTGTCTGTTTACTGGTTTCTGTCTGTTGCTTACTGGTTTCTGTCTTTTACCTACTGTTGTTTGCTGGTTTCTGTCTTTTACCTACTTGTTTGCTGGTTCTGTCTGTTGTTTTACTGGTTTTTGTCTGTTGTTTACTGGTTTCTGTCTTTTACCTACTGTTGTTTGCTGGTTTCTGTCTGTTGCTTACTGGTTTCTGTCTGTTTACTGGTTTCTGTCTTTTACCTACTTGTTTGCTGGTTTCTGTCTGGTTTACAGTTGTTTGCTGATTGTTTGTTGGTTTCTGTCTGTGCTTACTGGTTTCTGTCTTTTACCTACTGTTGTTTGCTGGTTTCTGTCTGTTGCTTACTGGTTTCTGTCTTTTACCTACTGTTGTTTACTGGTTTCTGTTGTTTACTGGTTTCTGTCTGTTGCTTACTGGTTTCTGTCTTTTACCTATGTTGTTTACTGGTTTCTGTCGTTTACTGGTTTCTGTCTTTTACCTACTGTTGTTTACTGGTTTCTGTCTGTTTACTGGTTCTGTCTGTGCTTACTGGTTTCTGTCTTTACCTACTGTTGTTTACTGGTTTCTGTCTGTTTACTGGTTTCTGTCTTTTACCTACTGTTGTTTGCTGGTTTCTGTCTGTTGCTTACTGGTTTATGTCTGTTGCTTACTGGTTTCTGTCTGTTGTTTACAGTTGTTTGCTGATTGTTTGTTGGTTTCTGTCTGTGCTTACTGGTTTCTGTCTGTTGTTGGCTCATGGTTTCTGTCTGTTGTTTACCAGTTCTGTCTGTTGTTACTTGTGTTTGCTGATTTTGGCTGATGTTTACTAGTTTCTGTCTGTTGTTCGATTGTTTCTGTCTGTTGTTTACTGGTGTCTGCTGGTTTTTGTCTGTTGTTTGCTGGTTTTTGTCTGTTGTTTACTGGTTTCTGTCTGTTGTTTGCTCATGGTTTCTGTCTGTTTTACTGGTTTTGTCTGTTGTTTGATTGTTTCTGTCTGTTGTTTGCTCATGGTTTCTGTCTGTTGTTTACTGGTGTCTGCTGGTTTTTGTCTGTTGTTTGCTGGTTTTTGTCTGTTGTTTGATTGTTTCTGTCTGTTGTTTACTGGTGTCTGCTGGTTTTGTCTGTTGTTTGCTGGTTTGTCTGTTGTTTACTGGTTTCTGTCTGTGTTTGCTCATGGTTTCTGTGTTGTTTACTGGTTTCTGTCTGTTGTTTGATTGTTTCTGTGTGTTGTTTGCTCATGGTTTCTGTCTGTTGTTATGGTGTCTGCTGGTTTTTGTCTGTTGTTTACTGGTTTCTGTCTGTTGTTTGATTGTTTCTGTCTGTTGTTTGCTCATGGTTTCTGTCTGTTGTTTACTGGTGTCTGCTGGTTTTTGTCTGTTGCTGGTTTTGTCTGTTGTTTACTGGTTTCTGTCTGTTGTTTACTGGTTTCTGTCTGTTGTTTGCTCATGGTTTCTGTCTGTTGTTTACTGGTTTCTGTCTGTTGTTTGTTTCTGTCTGTTGTTTGCTCATGGTTTCTGTCTGTTGTTTACTGGTTTCTGTCTGTGTTTGATGGTTTTTTTTTTCTGTCTGTGTTACTGGTGTCTGCTGGTTTTTGTCTGTTTGTTGGTTTTTGTCTGTTGTTTACTGGTTTCTGTCTGTTGTTTGATTGTTTCTGTCTGTTGTTTGCTTATGGTTTCTGTCTGTTGTTTGATTGTTTCTGTCTGTTGTTTGCTCATGGTTTCTGTCTGTTGTTTGATTGTTTCTGTCTGTTGTTTACTCATGGTTTCTGTCTGTTGTTTGATTGTTTCTGTCTGTTGTTTACTGGTGTTTTTGCTGCTTTAATATTTTCTGTCGTTTTTTTACTGGTGTCTGCTGATTTTGTCTGTTGTTTACTGGTTTCTGTCTGTTGTTTGATTGTTTCTGTGTGTGTTACTGGTTTCTGTCTGTTTGCTCATGGATTTTGTCTGTTGTTACTGGTTTCTGTCTGTTGTTTACTGGTTTCTGTCTGTTGTTTGATTGTTTCTGTGTGTTGTTTACTGGTTTCTGTCTGTTGTTGGCTCATGGTTTCTGTCTGTTGTTTACCGGTTTCTGTCTGTTTTTCCACTTATATATTAATATTAATATATTAATATTAATATTACATTGCATTTAGCAGATGCTTTTATCCAAAGCGACTTACAGAGGAGGACATAAGCTGAGAAAGGTGTAAGGTGTTTCTGTCTGTTGTTTACTGGTTTCTGTCTGTTGTTTACCAGTTTCTGTCTGTTGTTTACTGGTTTCTGTCTGTTGTTTACCAGTTTCTGTCTGTTGTTTACTGGTTTCTGTCTGTTGTTTACCAGTTTCTGTCTGTTGTTTGCTCATGGTTTCTGTCTGTTGTTTACTGGTGTTTTTGCTGCTTTAATATTTTCTGTCGGGTTTTTTTTACTGGTGTCTGCTGTTTTTGTCTGTTGTTTACTGGTTTCTGTCTGTTGTTTGATTGTTTCTGTGTGTTGTTTACTTTTCTGTCTGTTGTTGGCTCGTGGTTTCTGTCTGTTGTTTACTGGTTTCTGTCTGTTGTTGATTGTTTCTGTGTGTTGTTTACTGGTTTCTGTCTGTTGTTGGCTCGTGGTTTCTGTCTGTTGTTGACTAGTTTCTGTCTGTTGTTTACTGTTTATTGTTTTCTGTCTGTTGCTTACTGATGTCTGCTGTTTTTTGTCTGGTGTTACTGGTTTCTGCCCGTTGTTGACTGTTTTTTGTTCTGTGTTGACTGGTTTCTGTCTGTTGTCTACTGTATTGTTTTCTGTCTGTTGTTTACTAATTTCTGTCTGTTGTTTACTGGTGTTTGCTAGTTTTTGTCTGTTGCTTACTGGTTTTTGTCTGTGTTACTTGCTTCTGTCTGTTGTCTACTGTGTTTACTGATTTCTGTCTGTTTTTTTACTTGTTGTTTACTGGTTTCTGTCTTTTGTCTACTGTTGCTTACTGGTTTCTTTCTGTTGCTTACTGGTTTCTGTCTGTTGCTTACTGGTTTCTGTCTGTTGTTTACTTGTTTTTTGCTGGTTTCTGCCTGTTGTCTACTGGTTTATGTCTTTTGTCTACTGTTGTTTACTGGTTTCTGTCTGTTGTTTACTGGTGTTTGCTGGTTTCTGCTTGTTGCTTACTGGTTTCTTTCTGTTGTTTACTGGTTTCTTTCTGTTGCTTACTGGTTTCTGTCTGTTGCTTACTGGTTTCTGTCTGTTGTTTACTTGTTTTTTGCTGGTTTCTGCCTGTTGTCTACTGGTTTATGTCTTTTGTCTACTGTTGTTTACTGGTGTTTGCTGGTTTCTGCTTGTTGTTTACTGGTTTCTGTCTGTTGTCTGCTGGTTTCTGTGGTTCCAGTTGAGATGGGCTGTCTGGGGGGGAAGACGGAGGAAGAACGACTGGACGAAAAAGCGAAGAGAGAAGCAAACAAGAAGATCGAGAGACAGCTGCAGAGAAAGAAAGACAGGCTTATAAAGCTACACACAGACTGTTACTGCTGGGTGAGACACCTGCTTGTTTGCCTGTCTGTCTGTCTGTGTTTTGTGTCTCTTACCTGTCTATCTCTCACCTGTCTGTCTGCAGGTGCAGGTGAGTCAGGTAAGAGTACTATCGTGAAGCAGATGAGAGGATTCTTCACGTTGACGGTTTCAACGCTGAGTGAGTAAAAATTCTTTAGCTTTTATTTTGAAATATTCCTTCATTTTATGACGATGTCAGTCCAGTCCACAATCAGTCACACAGCTCGTCTGGTCAGTCAGTCTATTTTCTTTACAGAGAGAAACAGCAGAAGATTCAGGACATCAGGAAGAACGTGAAGGATGCCATTGTGGTACATCACACCTGAT
>CM014096.1:236515-341515 GCA_004119915.2 Collichthys lucidus | reverse complement strand
AGGTTAGGACTCTTCATGTTACAACACCTCACATTACGACTCTTCAGGTTAGGACTCTTCATGTTACGACTTCAGGTTAGGACTCTTCAGGTTAGGACTCTTCAGGTTAGGACACTTCATGTTACAACACCTTACGTTACGACTCTTCAGGTTAGGACCCTTCATGTTACAACACCTCACATTACGACTCTTCAGGTTAGGACTCTTCATGTTACGACTTCAGGTTAAGACTCTTCATGTTACGACTTCAGGTTAGGACACTTCAGGTTAGGACTCTTCAGGTTAGGACTCTTCAGGTTAGGACACTTCATGTTACGACACCTTACGTTACGACTCTTAAGGTTAGGACACTTCATGTTACAACACCTCACATTACGACTCTTCAGGTTAGGACTCTTCATGTTACGACTTCAGGTTAGGACTCTTCAGGTTAGGACACTTCATGTTACGACACCTTACGTTATGACTCTTCAGGTTAGGACTCTTCATGTTACGACCTAAGGTTACGACTCTTCAGGTTAGGACTCTTCATGTTACAACACCTCACATTATGACTCTTCAGGTTAGGACTCTTCATGTTACAACACCTCACATTACGACTCTTCAGGTTAGGACTCTTCATGTTACGACTTCAGGTTAGGACTCTTCAGGTTAGGACTCTCAGGTTAGGACACTTCATGTTACAACACCTTACGTTACGACTCTTCAGGTTAGGACACTTCATGTTACGACTTCAGGTTAGGACTCTTCATGTTACAACACCTCACATTATGACTCTTCAGGTTAGGACTCTTCATGTTACAACACCTCACATTACGACTCTTCAGGTTAGGACTCTTCATGTTACGACTTCAGGTTAGGACTCTTCAGGTTAGGACTCTTCATGTTACGAATTCAGGTTAGGAGTCTTCAGGTTAGGACACTTCAGGTTAGGAGTCTTCAGGTTAGGACTCTTCAGGTTAGGACACTTCATGTTACGACAACTTACTTTACGACTCTTCAGGTTAGGACTCTTCATGTTAAGACTTCAGGTTAGGACTCTTCAGTTTAGGACTCTTCAGGTTAGGACACTTCATGTTACAACACCTTACGTTACGACTCTTCAGGTTAGGACACTTCATGTTACAACACCTCACATTACGACTCTTCAGGTTAGGACACTTCATGTTACAACACCTCACATTACGACTCTTCAGGTTAGGACTCTTCATGTTAAGACTTCAGGTTAAGACTCTTCATGTTACGACTTCAGGTTAGGACTCTTCAGGTTAGGACTCTTCAGGTTAGGACTCTTCAGGTTAGGACTCTTCAGGTTAGGACACTTCATGTTACGACACCTTACGTTACGACTCTTAAGGTTAGGACACTTCATGATACAACACCTCACATTACGACTCTTCAGGTTGGGACTCTTCATGTTACGACACCTTACGTTATGACTCTTCAGGTTAGGACTCTTCAGGTTAGGACACTTCATGTTACGACACCTTACGTTATGACTCTTCAGGTTAGGACTCTTCATGTTACGACCTAAGGTTACGACTCTTCAGGTTAGGACTCTTCATGTTACAACACCTCACATTACGACTCTTCAGGTTAGGACTCTTCATGTTACGACTTCAGGTTAGGACTCTTCAGGTTAGGACTCTTCAGGTTAGGACACTTCATGTTACAACACCTTACGTTACGACTCTTCAGGTTAGGACACTTCATGTTACAACACCTCACATTACGACTCTTCAGGTTAGGACTCTTCATGTTACGACTTCAGGTTAGGACTCTTCATGTTACGACTTCAGGTTAGGAGTCTTCAGGTTAGGACACTTCAGGTTAGGAGTCTTCAGGTTAGGACTCTTCAGGTTAGGACACTTCATGTTACGACACCTTATGTTACGACTCTTCAGGTTAGGACTCTTCATGTTACGACTTCAGGTTAGGACTCTTCAGGTTAGGACTCTTCATGTTACAACACCTCACATTACGACTCTTCAGGTTAGGACACTTCATGTTACGACACCTCACATTACGACTCTTCAGGTTAGGACTCTTCATGTTACAACACCTCACATTACGACTCTTCATGTTGGGACTCTTTAGGTTAGGACACTTCATGTTACAACACCTCACATTACGACTCTTCAGGTTAGGACACTTCATGTTACAACACCTCACATTACGACTCTTCAGGTTAGGACTCTTCATGTTAAGACTTCAGGTTAGGACTCTTCAGGTTAGGACTCTTCATGTTACAACACCTTAAGTTACGACTCTTCAGGTTAGGACTCTTCATGTTACGACTTCAGGTTAAGACTCTTCATGTTACGACTTCAGGTTAGGACTCTTCAGGTTAGGACACTTCAGGTTAGGACTCTTCAGGTTAGGACACTTCACATTATGACTCTTTACGTTACGACACCTCATGTTAAGACCCTTACGGTTATGATCCTTTATGCATTATGGTTAATGTACGATCTAATCATATAGAAAACCTGTCTGTCTCTGATCTGTCTGTTTCTCAGAGGATCAGCACGGCGAGTGGTGATGGGAAACATTACTGTTATCCTCACTTCACCTGTGCCGTTGACACCGAAAACATTCGCCGTGTCTTCAACGACTGTCGTGACATCATCCAGCGGATGCACTTGCGGCAGTACGAGCTGCTCTGAATTTGCTGCTGGATGCTCACCTGGTCCCGCCCCACATGGACTGACATGTGACCTAAAGATGCTAACCTAGAAGCTAATCTGATATCTAATCGATTCTGATAGATCCTGATATATTTACACTCTTTATGATTAGTTATATCACATTTATCACTTCATCTTCTCAGTTTATTGATTCTAACTTAATGATTACTAATTTTTAATTATTGATTATTACATAATGATTACTGATTTTTAATTATTGATTATTACTTAATTTTTACTGATTTGTCATTATTGATTACTACATAATGATTATGACATAATGGGAGAATCTGTCTGTGCAGAGGACTGTGGGTAGTGTAGTTCTGAAAGGATGTGGCTTTTCTGTTGTTGCCATGGCAACAGTCTGCATGTCATATGGGGGTTACAGGTTTGCTCAGACTTTTAAATATTGAATATATTTTATATTTTTGAATGTCTCTGAACTTGAACTACATATTTATTACAGTCTTTCTCCCGATTGGCTGTTCATGAATGATGTCTTAGATTTCTTGAAATGGTCATATTAAAGAATTTTTATGTCAAAACTTTGAAATCTTGATTTTTCTGCAACACACTGACATGTTAACAACATGTAACAACCTGGTAACACGTTGACATGTTAACATGTTAAAGACACACTAATGACACGTTAACGACACATGCAGTATTAAGAGTTAATATTTTAAGAACACACTTAAAAAAGTTTAAAGGTAAAATTTACAAAACACAATCTGATCACTTCAAATTTTATTTCATTCAACAAAAACATTTTCAATAAACATTTTTATTTAAAACAAACTGACTAAAGGTAAAGGGGTTTACTGAATAAAGGTGGAGGATGATGGACTGAGTAAAGGTGAAGTGGATGATGGACTGAGTAAAGGTGAAGTGGTTTACTGAGTAAAGGTGGAGTGGTTTACTGAGTAAAGGTGAAGTGGATGATGGACTGAGTAAAGGTGAAGTGGTTTACTGAGTAAAGGTGAAGTGGATGATGGACTGAGTAAAGGTGGAGTGGATGATGGACTGACTGAAGGTGAAGTGGTTTACTGAGTAAAGGTGAAGTGGATGATGGACTGAGTAAAGGTGGAGTGGATGATGGACTGACTGAAGGTGAAGTGGTTTACTGAGTAAAGGTGAAGTGGTTTACTGAGTAAAGGTGAAGTGGTTTACTGAGTAAAGGTGAAGTGGATGATGGACTGAGTAAAGGTGAAGTGGTTAGCTGACTAAAGGTGAAGTGGATGATGGGCTGAGTAAAGGTGAAGTGGATGATGGACTGAGTAAAGGTGAAGTGGATGATGGACTGAGTAAAGGTGAAGTGGATGATGGACTGAGTAAAGGTGGAGTGGATGATGGACTGAGTAAAGGTGAAGTGGTTAGCTGACTAAAGGTGAAGTGGATGATGGACTGAGTAAAGGTGGAGTGGATGATGGACTGAGTAAAGGTGAAGTGGATGATGGACTGAGTAAAGGTGAAGTGGTTAGCTGACTAAAGGTGAAGTGGATGATGGACTGAGTAAAGGTGAAGTGGATGATGGACTGAGTAAAGGTGAAGTGGTTTACTGAGTAAAGGTGAAGTGGTTTACTGAGTAAAGGTGAAGTGGTTTACTGAGTAAAGGTGGAGTGGTTTACTGAGTAAAGGTGAAGTGGATGATGGACTGAGTAAAGGTGAAGTGGTTTACTGAGTAAAGGTGAAGTGGTTTACTGAGTAAAGGTGGAGTGGTTTACTGAGTAAAGGTGAAGTGGATGATGGACTGAGTAAAGGTGAAGTGGTTAGCTGACTAAAGGTGAAGTGGATGATGGACTGAGTAAAGGTGAAGTGGATGATGGACTGAGTAAAGGTGAAGTGGTTAGCTGACTAAAGGTGAAGTGGATGATGGACTGAGTAAAGGTGGAGTGGTTTACTGAGTAAAGGTGGAGTGGTTTACTGAGTAAAGGTGGAGTGGTTTACTGAGTAAAGGTGAAGTGGATGATGGACTGAGTAAAGGTGAAGTGGTTTACTGAGTAAAGGTGAAGTGGATGATGGACTGAGTAAAGGTGGAGTGGTTTACTGAGTAAAGGTGAAGTGGATGATGGACTGAGTAAAGGTGGAGTGGATGATGGACTGACTGAAGGTGAAGTGGTTTACTGAGTAAAGGTGAAGTGGATGATGGACTGAGTAAAGGTGAAGTGGAGCTCCGGTAACACGCGCTCTCTTTCAGTCTTTCACGTGCCTGACTCTCGGGCCCGTGCACACTGCGCATGCTCAGAGGCAGTGAACCGTCTCGCCCACACAGGCTCTTTGGCCCGCCGCCTGCGTGCCCCTGCAGTGTGTGCGTGCTGGCGCAAAGCGCGGCCTTCCGCTCTGTGCTCGTCCTCATCATCATCAACAACAACAACAACAACCGGACAAAGTGATTACCGGCTCCCGGTGCGCTGACACACCCAGACGAACACGCTCACACCGGCCCGCTGTGACGGTAAGAGCCCGCTCCCCTGGCCCCGCGCTCTCCTCTTCCCCCCGCTCCGGCCGCCGTTTCCGCGGGGATGCCTGCGCGCTCTCGAGGCGTTCATGGCTGCTCGAGCCCCGTCTCGTTCGTGTGGCCGAGGCCGCGGCGCCGCCGCTGCTCGCGTGCCTGTGTGTCGGTCCCGGGGACGGCGGAGCGGAGGGTCCGCGGAAGCACGCGGCCCGCTCCCGCCGGTGCTGATGATCAGTCAGCGAGTTTAAGACGGCGCGTGGAGGACCGTCTGCGGATAAACGCCATTTTGTGAGCGGAGCAGCAGGCCGGACTGTCCGCCATTTAACAAACACACCGACACTCGTTACCGGCGCTGACCGCCCGCTGTTAGCACCGGGCCCAGTGTGTCCGGTCAACGTAACGATGTTTAAAGTTTAATCAGCATGTTAGCTCCAAGCTAACGTTAGCCTCCCCGGTGCCCGCAGCTACCGTCTGCAGAGATAACGGCTTTCTCCCGGTACAACCCGACCTGACCCGGTCAAACCCGGTTAGCCTCCGAGCTGTTAGCCTAGCCCGCTTCCGCCCGGTTTAAATAACGTGAGGTCAGTCAGAGCACTAACTGGACTCGGTGTGTCCGTTAACGGTCCGATCCAGACCGGGTGAAGCCCGGTGTGTCCGGTAAACACTGTCACGGACTGCTCCGTGCTAACAGCTACCTGTGTGCCCCTTACACACGGCGCGAGGCGTGCACGCGCTCCGGGCGCGTGTCCGCAGGAGGAGAGGTACATGAACTGTGGCCGGTCTGAGCACGAGGGGGGGTCAGGTGTGCGCAGGTAAACACAGGAAGTTCTTTTAGTTTGACAGCTGACAGAGTGAAGACCAATCAGAAACCTCTAAATGACCTCCTGTCCTTTCCTAAACTCTCGTCTTAAACTCATGTCTTAAACTCTCGTCTTAAACTCATGTCTTAAACTCTCGTCCTAAACTCTCGTCTTAAACTCATGTCTTAAACTCTCGTCCTAAACTCTCGTCTTAAACTCATGTCTTAAACTCATGTCTTAAACTCATGTCTTAAACTCATGTCTTAAACTCATGTCTTAAACTCATGTCTTAAACTCATGTCTTAAACTCATGTCTTAAACTCATGTCTTAAACTCATGTCTTAAACTCTCGTCCTAAACTCTCGTCTTAAACTCATGTCTTAAACTCTCGTCCTAAACTCTCGTCTTAAACTCATGTCTTAAACTCATGTCTTAAACTCATGTCTTAAACTCTCGTCTTAAACTCATGTCTTAAACTCTCGTCCTAAACTCTCGTCTTAAACTCATGTCTTAAACTCTCGTCTTAAACTCATGTCTTAAACTCTCGTCCTAAACTCTCGTCTTAAACTCATGTCTTAAACTCTCGTCTTAAACTCTCGTCCTAAACTCTCGTCCTAAACTCTCGTCTTAAACTCATGTCTTAAACTCTCGTCTTAAACTCATGTCTTAAACTCTCGTCCTAAACTCTCGTCTTAAACTCATGTCTTAAACTCATGTCTTAAACTCTCGTCCTAAACTCTCGTCTTAAACTCATGTCTTAAACTCTCGTCCTAAACTCTCGTCTTAAACTCATGTCTTAAACTCATGTCTTAAACTCATGTCTTAAACTCTCGTCCTAAACTCTCGTCTTAAACTCTCGTCCTAAACTCTCGTGTTAAACTCATGTCTTAAACTCATGTCTTAAACTCATGTCTTAAACTCATGTCTTAAACTCTCGTCTTAAACTCATGTCTTAAACTCTCGTCCTAAACTCTCGTCTTAAACTCATGTCTTAAACTCATGTCTTAAACTCATGTCTTAAACTCATGTCTTAAACTCTCGTCCTAAACTCTCGTCTTAAACTCATGTCTTAAACTCTCGTCTTAAACTCTCGTCCTAAACTCTCGTCTTAAACTCATGTCTTAAACTCTCGTCTTAAACTCTCGTCTTAAACGCTCGTCTTAAACTCATGTCTTAAACTCATGTCTTAAACTCATGTCTTAAACTCTCGTCCTAAACTCTCGTCTTAAACTCTCGTCTTAAACTCATGTCTTAAACTCTCGTCTTAAACTCTCGTCTTAAACTCATGTCTTAAACTCATGTCTTAAACTCATGTCTTAAACTCATGTCTTAAACTCTCGTCCTAAACTCTCGTCTTAAACTCATGTCTTAAACTCATGTCTTAAACTCATGTCTTAAACTCATGTCTTAAACTCATGTCTTAAACTCATGTCTTAAACTCTCGTCCTAAACTCTCGTCTTAAACTCATGTCTTAAACTCTCGTCCTAAACTCTCGTCTTAAACTCATGTCTTAAACTCTCGTCTTAAACTCTCGTCTTAAACGCTCGTCTTAAACTCTCGTCTTAAACTCTTGC
Source organism: Collichthys lucidus (assembly GCA_004119915.2). Classification (NCBI taxonomy): domain Eukaryota; kingdom Metazoa; phylum Chordata; class Actinopteri; family Sciaenidae; genus Collichthys; species Collichthys lucidus. Next base: position 333,998 of record CM014096.1, on the reverse strand, counting down.
CCTAAACGCGTCTTAAACGCTCGTCTTAAACTCTCGTCTTAAACTCTTGCCCTAAACGCGTCTTAAACGCTCGTCTTAAACTCTCGTCTTAAACTCTTGCCCTAAACGCTCGTCTTAAACTCTCGTCTTAAACTCTCGTCTTAAACTCTTGCCCTAAACGCGTCTTAAACGCTCGTCTTAAACGCTCGTCTTAAACGCTCGTCTTAAACGCTCGTCTTAAACTCTCGTCTTAAACTCTCTTCTTAAACTCTTGCCCTAAACGCTCGTCTTAAACTCTCGTCTTAAACTTTGGTCTTAAACTCTCGTCTTAAACTCTTGCCCTAAACGCTCGTCTTAAACGCTCGTCTTAAACGCTCGTCTTAAACTCTCGTCTTAAACTCGCGTCTTAAACTCGCGTCTTAAACTCGCGTCTTAAACTCGCGTCTTAAACGCTCGTCTTAAACGCTTGTCCTTGACCTAGATGTTCATCATCCTGAGGAAAGGTGTGAAGGACAGGTGATAAGGAGTTACGAGATGTCATGATGATGATCTGTGTTAAACTACAAAGTCGTGTGTTGGACTACAAACAGCTCTGTTGGATGTTGGTCCATGGATGTTGGTGTTTTTTGCTCAGCCTCCTGTCCACTCACACACACACGTTAACAAGTTCAGCTGACTTCATGATGATCTGCAGGACGCTGGACGTCCGTCACAGTTACAGACACTTTAAACGTCACACGGAGTGTTACATTCATGTTTTACATTCATCTCAATGGTCAGGACAACTTATTAACAACGTTTACACAATGTCAAACAGCTCTGTGTGTGAACGCAGCTCCACAGTCAGCCCCACTTCATGACGTCATCACGTATGTTCATATCCACATGCTCTGCTCACGAACTTTCGCTGCTTCTCAATGACTCATCACTTTCTGTTGCTGCTGCATTGTATTGTGGGACAGAGACTTAATTCAGCTAACCGCTAATTCAGCTAGCTGCTAACAGATACTTAAATAGGTTGGGCAAAGCGTTATGGGAAGTCTGGATCCAGAGTGGTCCTGGAGTCATGAAGCTGCTGGTGTGATTCAGACCTGCTCTCTCATGTGGGTAAGGTAATAAGCTGTGTTTCTCTGTTCAGATGACGGAGACCGTAAAGTACGTAGACGACGAACATAAGAGCATCTTCCTGAAGCTGCTGAACGAGCAGCGCCTGGAGGGCGAGCACTGCGACATCGCCGTGGTGGTCGAAGATGTAAAGTTCCGCGCTCACCGCTGTGTGCTCGCCGCATGCTCCAACTACTTCAAAAAACTGTTCAAGAAACACGAGGTACTGTCCAAATACACACATGTACTCTGTAAATGCTTCAAGAAACACAAGGTACTGTCCAAATACCTAAAGATTCCTAAATGTGCCGCTCACCTGTATCGTCTCCTCAGGTAGACAACTCGTCCGTGATTGAGATCGACTTCATCCGCTCAGACATCTTTGAGGAAGTGTTGAACTACATGTACACGGCAAAGATCTCCGTCAAGAAGAGAGACGTCAACCTCATGATGTCATCAGGCCAGATCCTCGGCATCCGCTTCCTCGACAAACTCTGCTCTCAGGTAACACACACACACACAGGTAACACACACACACACAGCTAACACACACACACAGCTAACACACACACAGGTAACACACACACACACAGGTAACACACACACACAGGTAAACACACACACACACAGGTAACACACACACACAGCTAACACACACACACCAGTAACACACACACACACACACACACACACAGGTAACACACACACAGGTAACACACACACAGGTAACACACACACACAGGTCACACACACACAGGTAACACACAGGTAACACACACCAGTAACACACACACACAGGTAAAACACACACAGGTAACACACACAGGTAACACACACACACAGGTAAACACACACAGGTAACACACACAGGTAACACACACACACAGGTAAAACACACACAGCTAACACACACACACACCAGTAACACACACACAGGTAAAACACACACAGGTAACACACACACAGGTAACACACACACACAGGTCACACACACACAGGTAACACACACACACAGGTAACACACAGGTAACACACAGAAACACACAGGTAACACACACACAGGTAACACACACAGGTAACACACACAGGTAACACACACACACACAGGTAACACACAGGTAAAACACACACACATCACATTACATTACATTACATCACATCACATCACATCACATCACATCACATCACATCACATGACATTGCATTGCATCGCATCACATCGCATCACATCACATCACATCACATTACATTACATCACATTTAGCAGACGCTTTCATCCAAAGTGACTTACAGAGGAGGACATGAGCTGACACAGAGTAGTTGTTAGTTTGTTAGTTTTAGGCAGGGAAGCATTCTGGACAGAGAAAGGTTTCTACAAGTTGTTTAAAGGTAGAAAGGGATGTTGCTGTTCTTGCAGACGTTGGTCGGTCATTCCACCATTTGAGAAGAGTTTAGAGTGACCTCGCTTTGTGAGAGGCGAGGGTACAACTAGACGGTTTGTATGAGCGGAGCGTAACGCCCTGGTCGGGACGTGAGCCTTTAGTAAGACGCTGAGATAGGCAGGGGCAGATCCTGAGGTGGTTTTGTGGGCTAGCGTCAGAGCTTTGTGTTTCACTCTGGCAGCTACAGGCAGCCAGTGCAGGTCGCTGAAGAGTGGGGTGACATGTGACCTTTTAGGTTGATTGAAAACCAGTCGCTCTGCAGCATTCTGGAGCATTTGTAAAGGTTTGATTGTACAAGCAGGTAGGCCGGACAGAAGCGAGTTACAGTAATCGAGGTGGGAGGTGACTGTAGCCTGAATCAGGAGCTGAGCGGCATATTGGGTCAGGTACGGTCTGATTTTTCTAATATTGTACAGAGCAGAGCGACATGACCTCGCTACGGAGGAAATGTGCTCAGAGAGAAGACGATCATCTAGTACGCAGGGTTCCCACAGGTGCTTGAATTCCTTGAAAATGCTTGAATTTCAATTCAGTGTTTTCAAGGTTGTGAAAATGCTTGAATTTTTTGTGAAGTGCTTGAAAATGCTTGAAATTTGTGTGATGTCTGTCTCAATAAACCAAGAGGAAACAAAAATGTTTCCTGAGCGGCTACGCGCTTGATCCGATGCCTTTACATGCAGAACTCAGTTATCATACTCGCTTGGTGTTCTGCAGAGAAATAACAGTAGACTACTATCCACACCTGTTGGTCACTGTTACTGCGCTATGGTAGTTACACAATACACCGCTCACAAGCTGAGAATACAAGCCAGTTCACAATTAGTTAAAAATCTAAACAGTCAGTCTACCACCATATGAAATAATGCTAATTAGATCCATATTATTATGCCATACAGTGGCACCGCTGCACTTCCCATGACCATCATGGCAAACACAACTAGTAGGCTACCTATTTAAAGGTGCTGGAAAAATGGAAAAACTGGGGCTTGAATTTGTTCATGAAAAAGGTGTGGGAACCCTGAGTACGACGCCCAGGTTTTTAGGAGCATGGTTAGGGGTAATAGTGACAGTGCCAATTTTCAAGTTGATGTCATGGCGGATTGACTCATGGGCAGGGATGAGCAGGAGTTCGGTTTTTGACAGATTAAGCTGGAGATGGTGGTCTTTCATCCAGGTTGACAGATCAGAGAGACAGGTGGAGATGCGTGCGGAGACCGTGGTGTCGTCTGGCTGGAACGACAGGTATAGCTGTGTGTCATCGGCATAGCAGTGGTAGGAGAAGCTGTGTGAGCGGACAACATGGGACAGCGAGGTGGTGTAGATGGCAAACAGAAGGGGGCCCAGCACAGACCCCTGCGGCACCCCCGTGGAGAGGGTATGAGTCGATGACAGACGACCTTGCCAAGACACATTAAAGGAGCGTCCAGCCAGGTAGGACTCGAGCCAGGAGTGGGCGGAGCCTGTAATGCCCATGTTAGCGAGTGTGGTTAGGAGTATGTCGTGATTGACTGTATCGAAGGCAGCCGATAAGTCGAGGAGGATGAGTACGGATGATTGCCCTCGTGCTCTGGCTGTTTTTCTTCTGTGACAGATAGTAGAGCTGTCTCAGTGGAGTGGCCACTTCTGAAACCCGATTGTTTCGGGTCAAGTAGGTGGTGATGGGCGAGGAAGTCAGTGATTTGTTTAGAGACCGCCCTCTCAATGGTTTTTGAGAGGAAGGGGAGCAGTGACACCGGCCGATAATTTTCAACCAGGGCGGGGTTAAGCGTAGACTTTTTCAGCAGTGACGTAACTCTGGCATGTTTGAAGGCAGCTGGAAATACGCCCGAGGACATTGAGCAGTGATTTGAAGGTGGAGAAAAGTTTCCGTGAGTCAGCTGTACTGCTGATTTTGTTGTTGTAATATTCCATTTTAACAGTCGTGACAGATGAGGAGAATGATGCTAGGAGAGATTGGAAGGCTGTTAGGTCAGCAGGGTTGTGGGATTTGTGCCATTTCCGTTCAGCAGCTCTGAGTGCTGTACGTGACGAGCGGATGGCATCAGTCAACCATGGGCGGGGCTGAGTGAATTGTGCAGGTTTGCTGGAAGGAGGACACAGGGAATCTAGGCATGCAGTTAGTGTGCAACTGAGAGATTCAGTGGCTGCATCGACATCTAGTGGAGAGAAACTGTTGGGAGGGGGAAGGGCAGCAGCAACGACTGAGGCGAAGTGGGCGGCAGACAAGTTGTGGAGATTGCGTCGAGAGGTGGTCATGGGTTGAGGGGTGGTAGGTAGCTCTGGGAGGGAAACCAGGAAGCGGATGAAGAAGTGATCCGAGGTATGTAATGGTGGGACCATTACGTCATCGGTTTTGCAGTTTTTTGTAAAGATGAGATCCAGTTGATTTTACACACAGGTAACAGTCAGGTAATGAATGCTGTATTCAGGGTTGTGTTTACCTCATCAGTCATTTCCTCGTTTGTGTGTGTGGGTCATTTACCTGGTTAATTTGGTCAGGTGAAGCTCCTCCCTCATGGTGATGTGTTCATGTGTCTTCAGAAACGAGACGTGTCATCAGAGGACAAAGACAAGTTTCCCTACGACATCGTAAAGATGGCGCTGCCGCCGGAGGCTCAGCTGGCTGCTGATGCTGAGGTACGATCAAACTGATCCATAATGATGTGATTAACAATCATCACACCTTTAATTAACACTGTGTGTGTGTGTGTGTGTGTGTGTGTGTGTGTGTGTGTGTGTGTGTGTGTGTGTGTGTGTGTGTGTGTGTGTGTGTGTGTGTGCAGGTACTCGGGGAGCACGATGACACACCCACCACGGACGACCTTGTTGAGGCATCAGCCAATCAGGAGCTAGATAAGTCTCCCAGTGCAGCGCTTCGTGTGCAGGAAGCCATCCTGAAAGAGCTGACCAATGAGGATGTACACAAGGTACAAACACATTCAGAGAGACGTCCACAAAGAAATGTCCTCAGAGAGACGTCCACAAAGAAATGTCCTCACAGTACAGAGACGTCCTCAAAGAAATGTCCTCAGAGAGACGTCCACAAAGAAATGTCCTCACAGTACAGAGACGTCCTCAAAGAAATGTCCTCACAGTACAGAGACGTCCACAAAGAAATGTCCTCACAGTACAGAGACGTCCTCAAAGAAATGTCCTCACAGTACAGAGACGTCCTCACAGTACAGAGACGTCCTCACAGTACAGAGACGTCCACAAAGAAATGTCCTCACAGTAAAGAGACGTCCTCAAAGAAATGTCCTCACAGTAAAGAGACGTCCTCAAAGAAATGTCCTCACAGTACAGAGACGTCCTCAAAGAAATGTCCTCAAAGAGACATCCTCACAGTAAAGAGACGTCCTCACAGTAAAGAGACGTCCTCACAGTAAAGAGACGTCCTCACAGTACAGAGACGTCCTCACAGTAAAGAGACATCCTCACAGTAAAGAGACGTCCTCAAAGAGACATCCTCACAGTAAAGAGACGTCCTCACAGTAAAGAGACATCCTCACAGTAAAGAGACGTCCTCACAGTAAAGAGACATCCTCACAGTAAAGAGACGTCCTCAAAGAGACATCCTCAAAGAGACGTCCTCACAGTAAAGAGACGTCCTCAAAGAGACGTCCTCACAGTAAAGAGACGTCCTCACAGTAAAGAGACGTCCTCAAAGAGACGTCCTCACAGTAAAGAGACGTCCTCACAGTAAAGAGACATCCTCACAGTAAAGAGACGTCCTCAAAGAGACGTCCTCACAGTAAAGAGACATCCTCACAGTAAAGAGACGTCCTCACAGTAAAGAGACGTCCTCAAAGAGACATCCTCACAGTAAAGAGACATCCTCAAAGAGACGTCCTCACAGTAAAGAGACGTCCTCAAAGAGACATCCTCACAGTAAAGAGACATCCTCAAAGAGACGTCCTCACAGTAAAGAGACGTCCTCAAAGAGACATCCTCACAGTAAAGAGACGTCCTCACAGTAAAGAGACGTCCTCACAGTAAAGAGACGTCCTCACAGTAAAGAGACATCCTCACAGTAAAGAGACATCCTCACAGTAAAGAGATGTCCTCACAGTAAAGAGACATCCTCACAGTAAAGAGACGTCCTCACAGTAAAGAGACGTCCTCACAGTAAAGAGACGTCCTCACAGTAAAGAGACATCCTCACAGTAAAGAGACGTCCTCACAGTAAAGAGATGTCCTCACAGAGACGTCCTCACAGTAAAGAGACGTCCTCACAGTAAAGAGACGTCCTCACAGTAAAGAGACGTCCTCACAGTAAAGAGATGTCCTCACAGTAAAGAGACATCCTCACAGTAAAGAGACGTCCTCACAGTAAAGAGACGTCCTCACAGTAAAGAGACGTCCTCACAGTAAAGAGACATCCTCACAGTAAAGAGATGTCCTCACAGAGACGTCCTCACAGTAAAGAGACGTCCTCACAGTAAAGAGACGTCCTCACAGTAAAGAGACGTCCTCACAGTAAAGAGACGTCCTCACAGTAAAGAGACATCCTCACAGTAAAGAGACATCCTCACAGTAAAGAGACATCCTCACAGTAAAGAGATGTCCTCACAGTAAAGAGACATCCTCACAGTAAAGAGACGTCCTCACAGTAAAGAGACGTCCTCACAGTAAAGAGACGTCCTCACAGTAAAGAGACATCCTCACAGTAAAGAGACGTCCTCACAGTAAAGAGATGTCCTCACAGAGACGTCCTCACAGTAAAGAGACGTCCTCACAGTAAAGAGACGTCCTCACAGTAAAGAGACGTCCTCACAGTAAAGAGATGTCCTCACAGTAAAGAGACATCCTCACAGTAAAGAGACATCCTCACAGTAAAGAGACGTCCTCACAGTAAAGAGACGTCCTCACAGTAAAGAGACATCCTCACAGTAAAGAGATGTCCTCACAGAGACGTCCTCACAGTAAAGAGACGTCCTCACAGTAAAGAGACGTCCTCACAGTAAAGAGACGTCCTCACAGTAAAGAGACATCCTCACAGAGACGTCCTACAGTAAAGAGACGTCCTCACAGAGACGTCCTCACAGTAAAGAGACATCCTCACAGTAAAGAGACGTCCTCACAGTAAAGAGACGTCCTCACAGTAAAGAGACATCCTCACAGTAAAGAGACATCCTCACAGAGACGTCCTCACAGTAAAGAGACATCCTCACAGTAAAGAGACATCCTCACAGAGACGTCCTCACAGTAAAGAGACGTCCTCAAAGAGACGTCCTCACAGTAAAGAGACGTCCTCACAGTAAAGAGACATCCTCACAGTAAAGAGACGTCCTCACAGTGATGGCTGTAACAAGTCCTCACACATCTACCTAAATCCAGGTAAACAGCCCATGTGACCACACCTGTGTGATTCTCCAGGTGACCTGCTACGACCAGGATGTGGTGACAGAGATGGAGGCGGAGCCTAAAGAGCTGGGGGCGGAGCACCACTCCACCCAGACGCTGACATTTGCAGACAGTATGGGGGAGGTAAAGGACGAGCAGCCGCCCGGCTGGACGACGGCAACGACAGACATGAAGTTTGAATACCTGCTGTACGGACACCGAGAGCAGCTCGCCTGCCAGGTGTGGGAAGACCTTCCTGGATGAGAGTAGACTCAGGTACATAGAACACACTAGTGAGCTCACACACCTGGTAAACTCAGACACCTGGTGAGCTCACACACCTGGTGAACTCAGACACCTGGTGAACTCACCTGGTCTTTCTGTCTTCAGGAAACATGAGAAGCTTCACTCAGCAGAGCGTCCGTTCGCCTGTGAGATCTGCACCAAAGCTTTCACCACGCACGCTCACCTGAAAGGTAAGAACACACCTGAGCTCTGATGTCGTCACATGAATGACAGTGTGAAGCTGGAGATGTCTCAGGTGAAGCACCGCCCTCTCCTTTTTGTTGTAGAACACCTGAAGATCCACACGGGCTTCAAACCGTACAGGTGTGACGTTTGTGGGAAATCGTTCATCCGAGCTCCGGACCTGAAAAAACACGAACGGGTTCACAGCAACGAGAGGCCATTTGCCTGCCAGATGTGTGACAAGGTGAGCATACCTGCCTCTTACCTGTCTGCCTCTCACCTGTCTGCCTCTCACCTGCTTGCCTCTCACCTGCTTGCCTCTCACCTGTCTGCCTCTCACCTGCTTGCCTCTCACCTGTCTGCCTCTCACCTGCTTGCCTCTCACCTGTCTGCCTCTCACCTGCTTGCCTCTCACCTGTCTGCCTCTCACCTGCTTGCCTCTCACCTGTCTGCCTCTCACCTGCTTGCCTCTCACCTGCTTGCCTCTCACCTGTCTGCCTCTCACCTGCTTGCCTCTCACCTGTCTGCCTCTCACCTGCTTGCCTCTCACCTGTCTGCCTCTCACCTGTCTGCCTCTCACCTGCCTGCCTCTTACCTGTCTGCCTCTCACCTGCTTGCCTCTCACCTGTCTGCCTCTCACCTGTCTGCCTCTCACCTCTCTGCCTCTCACCTGTCTGCCTCTCACCTGCTTGCCTCTTACCTGTCTGCCTCTCACCTGCTTGCCTCTCACCTCTCTGCCTCTCACCTGTCTGCCTCTCACCTGTCTGCCTCTCACCTGTCTGCCTTTTACCTGCCTACAGGCATTTAAACACAAGTCTCACCTGAAAGATCATGAGAGGAGACACAGAGGAGAGAAACAATTGCGGTCCGCCTGCACCAAAGCATTCGCCAAGGTATGACTACTACGAACTACTACAACTACACTAAACTACTACTACCACCTTCTACCGATGACGACCCACGACGACGACGACCTTCGATACTACTACAACCTACGACTACGACCGGCGACCGACTACGGCGACTACTACCCCACCTACGAAGTGGACGCGACAGACGAGGACCGACTACGACGGGGGACGGCGACGATACGGAGGACCGAGGACGGACGACGACCGACGACCGACACGGAGGACCGACGACGACCGACGAGACGACGACCGACGACGGAGGACCGACGACGACCGACGACGGACGACGACCGACGACGGAGGACCGAGGACGGACGACGACGACGACCGACGACGGAGGACCGACGACGACCGACGACGGACGACGACCGACGACGGAGGACCGACGACGACCGACGACGGACGACGACGACGGAGGACCGAGGACGGACGACGACCGACGACCGACGGAGGACCGACGACGACCGACGACGGAGGACCGAGGACGGACGACGACCGACGACGGACGAGACCGACGACGGAGGACCGAGGACGGACGACGACCGACGACGGACGACGACCGACGAGGAGGACCGACGACGACCGACGACGACGAAGACCGACGACAGACGGACGAAGACCGACGACGGACGACGACCGACGACGGAGACCGGAAGGACGACTACCGACGACGACGAGACGACCGACGACGGAGGACGACGATACCGACGAGGAGGACGGACGACGACCGACGACGGACGACGACCGACTACGGAGGACCGAGACGAGACGACCGACGACTGACGACGACCGTGACGAAGGAGTACGGACGACGACCTACGACGGAGGACCGATAGGACGACGACCAACGGACGTGACGACGACCTATTACTACTACGACTTATACCTACGACCTATACTATATACCTACTATTTATTACTTTATATTTACTTATTAATACTACCTACTACTACCACTGTTCAGGGTACTGTGTATTTTCAGGCGTCAGATCTAAAGCGTCATGAGAACAACATGCACAGTGAGGGGAGGAGGAAACAGCTGAATCCACTACAGAGCGACACAGAGACGCTGCAGGCCGCTGCTATGGCTGCTGAGGAGCAACATCTGGACACCATCAGCTGATCTTAACAAACATCTGGACACCATCAGCTGATCTTAACAAACATCTGGACACCATCAGCTGATCTTAACAAAACATTGCGACACCATCAGCTGATCTTAACAAAACATCTGGACACCATCAGCTGATCTGAAACATTGGACACCATCAGCTGATTTAACAAACATCTGGACACCATCAGATGTTTTAACAAACATCTGGACACCATCAGCTGATTCTGAAACATCTGGACACCATCAGCTGATCTGAAACATCTGGACCATCAGCTGATTTTAACAAACATCTGGACACCATCAGCTGATCTGAAACATCTGGACACCATCAGCTGATCTGAAACATCTGGACACCATCAGCTGATTTTAACAAACATCTGGACACCATCAGCTGATTTACAAACATCTGGACACCATCAGCTGATTTAACAAACATCTGGACACCATCAGCTGATCTGAGACATCTGGACACCATCAGCTGATCTGAAACATCTGGACACCATCAGCTGATCTGAAACATCTGGACACCATCAGCTGATCTGAAACATCTGGACACCATCAGCTGATCTGAAACATCTGGACACCATCAGCTGATTTAACAAACATGGACATCATCAGCTGATTTTAACAAACATCTGGACACCATCAGCTGATTTACCAAACATCTGGACACCATCAGCTGATTTAACAAACATCTGGACACCATCAGCTGATTTTAACAAACATCTGGACACCATCAGCTGATCTGAAACATCTGGACACCATCAGCTGATCTGAAACATCTGGACACCATCAGCTGATCTGAAACATCTGGACACCATCAGCTGATCTGAAACATCTGGACACCATCAGCTGATCTGAAACATCTGGACACCATCAGCTGATTTTAACAAACATCTGGACACCATCAGCTGATCTGAAACATCTGGACACCATCAGCTGATTTTAACAAACATCTGGACACCATCAGCTGATCTGAAACATCTGGACACCATCAGCTGATCTGAAACATCTGGACACCATCAGCTGATCTGAAACATCTGGACACCATCAGCTGATCTGAAACATCTGGACACCATCAGCTGATCTGAAACATCTGGACACCATCAGCTGATCTGAAACATCTGGACACCATCAGCTGATCTGAAACATCTGGACACCATCAGCTGATCTGAAACATCTGGACACCATCAGCTGATCTTAACAAACATCTGGACACATCAGCTGATTTAACAAACATCTGGACACCATCAGCTGATTTTAACAAACATCTGGACACCATCAGCTGATTTTACCAAACATCTGGACACCATCAGCTGATCTTAACAAACATCTGGACACCATCAGCTGATTTTAACAAACATCTGGACACCATCAGCTGATCTGAAACATCTGGACACCATCAGCTGATCTGAAACATCTGGACACCATCAGCTGATCTGAAACATCTGGACACCATCAGCTGATCTGAAACATCTGGACACCATCAGCTGATTTTAACAAACATCTGGACACCATCAGCTGATCTGAAACATCTGGACACCATCAGCTGATTTTAACAAACATCTGGACACCATCAGCTGATCTGAAACATCTGGACACCATCAGCTGATCTGAAACATCTGGACACCATCAGCTGATTTTAACAAACATCTGGACACCATCAGCTGATCTGAAACATCTGGACACCATCAGCTAGTCCTCATCAGTGTAATTAAAAAATTTGTGTTGGCTGGTTGTTTTCAGACTCTGTCAAAGTGTTTGTTTTTTAACATGGACTGATGATGCCTCAGCGATCATGTGATAAACATGTTAAACATGGACTGATGACCTCAGCGATCATGTGATAAACATGTTAAACATGGTCACATGACCTCAGCGATCATGTGATAAACATGGCTGCCGTCTGTCTGTTTGTATTCGCAGCAGCTGTTTTTCAGTCGATTTCGACGCTGTTGGTTTGTGTTGTAAATAAACGTTCTGTTGTTCATTTCATGAGCAGAGCTGCCGTTTTTAAAGCACACGTTTGACTTCACTGCATGTCCTCGCCTTTCGACACTTTACACTTACATTTTATGCTTATCTGGAGGGACTATGCGTATGTTTGTTATATGCATAAAAGGTGTATTAAATGACTATGGTTTGAAATCAGGTGAGAGCAGTTGCTAAAACCAAACAAAGCCCAGATCCTTGCGCAGAAACATTCTTCATTCTTCTTGAGGCTTTCTCACGATCAGTCCCTGGCTTCTCCGTCCAACGACAGCTCCAGCATGGTTGATCGTACACAATGTATGGCGACTGAGTCAGATTAGAAGTCATTACATAAACAAATAGACGGTGCAGTAAAAGAACTTGAAACTCACCCCAGAGGTAGCTGAGGACATGTACAACAGGAATCAGGTGGAGTTGGAAAAAAAAAAGTTTCATTTGTTTATTTAATGAATTTTCTAATCTGACTATGTATCTTAGATTATTATTTGATTTCTGAGTTTCCGAAGTGCACTTGAAAGCACCATGAAGCCCTCACACGCTTTACTGTACAAACCGATGTAGTCAGGCACTAGCGTTTAAAGTATCAGCGTTACCGCAGTGGTCCTCGCTGTTCCTGCTTCTGCTTCCTGCCCTTTCCACTCGATCCATCTCCTCCTCCTGTTTCCTCTGGGAGCTTATTTTAAAATCCACCAATTTTACGCAGGCGATTACGCCGTGAGAACTCACAACTGTTTGGGCTTTTCAGAATAAAAGCACAACACACTCCCAGTGTACAATACATGTAATAAAAACAAATAAACAAATAAAAACTACACACTAAAATCAGAAATATTGTAAATTAAAAACACACTGGGAGCTAAAAAGAAACTAAACTCTTACTTTACCCATGCAACACATACACTTTACATTGGATGCTTACAATTTACACTTAACTTACACTTCACATTTACACTTAACTTACACTTAACTTACACTTCCCCCTCTATACTTACACATGACACTTAAACTTTACACTTCAACTTAACTTACACTTCACCCTTCACACTTACACTTTACATTTACACTTTACACTTACACCTACACTTTATGCTTGCAATGTACACTTCAACTTAACTTACACTTCACCCTTTATGCTTACACTTTACAATTATACTTCAGAATTACACTTTTTACATTTTACGTTTAAACTTAACTTACACTTTACATTTTCAGCTTACATTTTACTTAACTATTGTAACTCTGATGTAACTCTAAAGTCTCTCTAACATATTGTTTAGTTTTGTATTTTGAAATAAAATCAACAGTGAGACTGAATAACAGACACACAGAAGTACACACATACACACACAGCGAAATACACACACACAGACACACAGGAACAATGGTTTGAGTTGAATGGGAGCAGACAGACAGTTAAAGGAGCAGACAGACAGTTAAAGGAGCAGACAGACAGTTAAAGGAGCAGACAGACAGTTAAAGGAGCAGACAGACAGTTAAAGGAGCAGACAGACAGTTAAAGGAGCAGACAGACAGTTAAAGGAGCAGAGACTCCCCCATCACCACATCAGATGGTACAGTCCATCCCCACCCCCACCCCCCTCTTATTGAGCTGAATGAATGAGATAGAGTCACTGTGGCATGCAAACGAGAGGCTGCAACACATTCCTCTGTGCAACACAGACCACTGCTCTGAGCTCACTTTACCCCCAGTTAGTCCCAGTTTAGGTCCAGTTAGTCCCAGTTTAGGTCCAGTTAGTCCCAGTTTAGGTCCAGTTAGTCCCAGTTTAGGTCCAGTTAGTCCCAGTTTAGGTCCAGTTAGTCCCAGTTTAGGTTCTGTTCAAAGATGAAGTTTCTGCTGCTGTTGTTGATGCTGATGGAAGGAGCTGCAGCTCAGCAGAGAGGTGAGAAACATTCTACAAACTTCTACTTGAGTTCTGTTGAGTTCTTGTCAGACCCGAAGATCCAGATCTCCTCAGACTGAATCAAAGAACACAATGACTGATGAATGTTTGATTTTCATGAATCAATATGTAAAAACAAAGTTCATGTTTTAAATGTTCAGACAGAAAATCTGAGTTTTTAACTTCAGTCTGAGGAGCATGGACGATTTTCACTGTTTGTACAAACATTTGTATGAAGATGAGAGCTCTGCAGTACAATCTGTGTTTACTGCAGTACTATCTACTTCACTGCAGTACAATCTACTTTACTGCAGTACAATCTGTGTTTACTGCAGTACTATCTGTGTTTACTGCAGTACTATCTGTGTTTACTGCAGTACTATCTGTGTTTACTGCAGTACAATCTACTTCACTGCAGTACAATCTACTTTACTGCAGTACAATCTGTGTTTACTGCAGTACAATCTACTTCACTGCAGTACAATCTACTTTACTGCAGTACAATCTACTTCACTGCAGTACAATCTACTTTACTGCAGTACAATCTGTGTTTACTGCAGTACAATCTACTTCACTGCAGTACAATCTACTTTACTGCAGTACAATCTGTGTTTACTGCAGTACTATCTGTGTTTACTGCAGTACTATCTGTGTTTACTGCAGTACTATCTGTGTTTACTGCAGTACAATCTACTTCACTGCAGTACAATCTACTTTACTGCAGTACAATCTGTGTTTACTGCAGTACAATCTACTGCAGTACTATCTGTGTTTACTGCAGTACTATCTGTGTTTACTGCAGTACTATCTGTGTTTACTGCAGTACTATCTGTGTTTACTGCAGTACAAACTATTTACTGCAGTACAGTCTGTGTTTGCTGCAGTACAATCTACTTTACTGCAGTACAATCTGTGTTTACTGCAGTACAATCTACTTTACTGCAGTACAATCTGTGTTTACTGCAGTACTATCTGTGTTTACTGCAGTACTATCTGTGTTTACTGCGGTACAATCTAATTTACTGCAGTACAATCTGTGTTTACTGCAGTACAATCTACTTTACTGCAGTACAATCTGTGTTTACTGCAGTACAATCTACTGCAGTACAATCTACTTTACTGCAGTACAATCTGTGTTTACTGCAGTACTATCTGTGTTTACTGCAATACAATCTACTTTACTGCAGTACAATCTGTGTACAATCTGTGTTTACTGCAGTACTATCTGTGTTTACTGCAGTACAATCTGTGTTTACTGCAGTACAATCTACTTTACTGCAGTACAATCTACTTTACTGCAGTACAGTCTGTGTTTACTGCAGTACAATCTGTGTTTACTGCAGTACAATCTACTTTACTGCAGTACTATCTGTGTTTACTGCAGTACAATCTACTTTACTGCAGTACTATCTGTGTTTACTGCAGTACAATCTACTTTACTGCAGTACAATCTGTGTTTACTGCAGTACAATCTACTGCAGTACAATCTACTTTACTGCAGTACAATCTACTTTACTGCAGTACAATCTGTGTTTACTGCAGTACTATCTGTGTTTACTGCAATACAATCTACTTTACTGCAGTACAATCTGTGTACAATCTGTGTTTACTGCAGTACTATCTGTGTTTACTGCAGTACAATCTGTGTTTACTGCAGTACAATCTACTTTACTGCAGTACAATCTACTTTACTGCAGTACAGTCTGTGTTTACTGCAGTACAATCTGTGTTTACTGCAGTACAATCTACTTTACTGCAGTACTATCTGTGTTTACTGCAGTACAATCTACTTTACTGCAGTACTATCTGTGTTTACTGCAGTACAATCTACTTTACTGCAGTACAATCTGTGTTTACTGTGTGTGTGTGTGTGTGTGTGTGTGTGTGATAATTACTGTTAAGAATCACAATCCGCCCTCTTCCTGACACCCCCCCCCCCCCCCCCACCTCCCATCCAACACACACACATCTGCATGTGTTGATGGGGGGAGGGGTCAGAGGTCAATCTGAACATGAATACACTGATTAACACATTCCACCACCCCACACACACACACACACACACACACACTTAAATTAGACAGACAGACAGACAGACAGACAGACAGACAGACAGACAGACAGACAGACAGACACACAGACAGACAGACAGACAGACAGCGACCACCCAGTTGATGTAATCACACCTCGACAGCTGATCACACACAACAGTAATTAACATCTGTTTGTCTGTGAGTGTGTGTGTGAGTGTGTGTGTGTGTGTGTCTGTGAGTGAGTGTAAGAGAGCGTGTTTATTTAAATTAAAATTTTGGTTTGAAGTTTAAAGAATAAAGATAAACTCAGGTTGAAGCAGGTCTAATGTTGAGTTTAGTCTAAAGAATAAAGATAAACTCAGGTTGAAGCAGGTCTAATGTTGAGTTTAGTCTAAAGAATGAAGATAAACTCAGGTTGAAGCAGGTTTAATGTTGAGTTAGTCTAAAATAAAGATAAACTCAGGTTGAAGCAGGTCTAATGTTGAGTTTAGTCTAAAGAATAAAGATAAACTCAGGTGAAGCAGGTCTAATGTTGAGTTTAGTCTAAAGAATAAAGATAAACTCAGGTTGAAGCAGGTCTAATGTTGAGTTTAGTCTAAAGAATAAGATAAACTCAGGTTGAAGCAGGTTTAATGTTGAGTTTAGTCTAAAGAATAAAGATAAACTCAGGTTGAAGCAGGTCTAATGTTGAGTTTAGTCTAAAGAATAAAGAAACTCAGGTTGAAGCAGGTCTAATGTTGAGTTTAGTCTAAAGAATAAAGATAAACTCAGGTTGAAGCAGGTCTAATGTTGAGTTTAGTCTAAAGATAAAGATAAACTCAGGTTGAAGCAGGTCTAATGTTGAGTTTAGTCTAAAGAATAAAGATAAACTCAGGTTGAAGCAGGTCTAATGTTGAGTTTAGTCTAAAGAATAAAGATAAACTCAGGTTGAAGCAGGTCTAATGTTGAGTTTAGTCTAAAGAATAAAGATAAACTCAGGTTGAAGCAGGTCTAATGTTGAGTTAAAGAATAAAAGATAAACTCAGGTTGAAGCAGGTCTAATGTTGAGTTTAGTCTAAAGAATAAAGATAAACTCAGGTTGAAGCAGGTCTAATGTTGAGTTTAGTCTAAAGAATAAAGATAAACTCAGGTTGAAGCAGTCTAATGTTGAGTTTAGTCTAAAGATAAAGATAAACTCAGGTTGAAGCAGGTCTAATGTTGAGTTTAGTCTAAAGAATAAAGATAAACTCAGGTTGAAGCAGGTCTAATGTTGAGTTTAGTCTAAAGAATAAAGATAAACTCAGGTTGAAGCAGGTCTAATGTTGAGTTTAGTCTAAAGAATAAAGATAAACTCAGGTTGAAGCAGGTCTAATGTTGAGTTTAGTCTAAAGAATAAAGATAAACTCAGGTTGAAGCAGGTCTAATGTTGAGTTTAGTCTAAAGAATAAAGATAAACTCAGGTTGAAGCAGGTCTAATGTTGAGTTTAGTCTAAAGAATAAAGATAACTCAGGTGTGAAGCAGGTCTAATGTGAGTTTAGTCTAAAGTAATAAAAAAAGGTTGAAAGGTCTAATGAGAAAAGATAAGATAAACTCAGGTTGAAGCAGGTCTAATGTTGAGTTTAGTCTAAAGTATAAAGATAAACTCAGGTTGAAGCAGGTCTAATGTTGAGTTTAGTCTAAAGAATAAAGATAAACTCAGGTGAGGTGAAGCAGGTCTAATGTTGAGTTTAGTCTAAAGAATGAAGATAAACTCAGGTTGAAGCAGGTCTAATGTTGAGTTTAGTCTAAAGAATAAGATAAACTCAGGTTGAAGCAGGTCTAATGTTGAGTTTAGTCTAAAGAATAAAGATAAACTCAGGTTGAAGCAGGTCTAATGTGAGTTTAGTCTAAAGTATAAAGATAAACTCAGGTTGAAGCAGGTCTAATGTTGAGTTTAGTCTAAAGTATAAAGAGAAACTCAGGTTGAAGCAGGTCTAATGTTGAGTTTAGTCTAAAGTATAAAGATAAACTCAGGTTGAAGCAGGTCTAATGTTGAGTTTAGTCTAAAGAATAAAGATAAACTCAGGTTGAAGCAGGTCTAATGTTGAGTTTAGTCTAAAGAATAAAGATAAACTCAGGTTGAAGCAGGTCTAATGTTGAGTTTAGTCTAAAGAATAAAGATAAACTCAGGTTGAAGCAGGTCTAATGTTGAGTTTAGTCTAAAGTATAAAGATAAACTCAGGTTGAAGCAGGTCTAATGTTGAGTTTAGTCTAAAGTATAAAGATAAACTCAGGTTGAAGCAGGTCTAATGTTGAGTTTAGTCTAAAGAATGAAGATAAACTCAGGTTGAAGCAGGTCTAATGTTGAGTTTAGTCTAAAGTATAAAGATAAACTCAGGTTGAAGCAGGTCTAATGTTGAGTTTAGTCTAAAGAATAAAGATAAACTCAGGTTGAAGCAGGTCTAATGTTGAGCTTAGTCTAAAGAATAAAGATAAACTCAGGTTGAAGCAGGTCTAATGTTGAGTTTAGTCTAAAGAATAAAGATAAACTCAGGTTGAAGCAGGTGTACAGTTTAATGTGTTTTCAGTAGTGAACTTCTTGTTATCACTTGGTCACACAGTATCACATGACACAGCTGTCAGCATGAGGTTTTAGACTCACCTGAGCGTTTACCTGCAGAAACACCTGGACTGTCTGAGGCACAGCTGATTACACTCAGTTCATTCATGTACTCACGTCTCTGGTTAGTTAGCATTGTTTTAGCTGTGTGTTTCAGGATGCTAACAGTTAGCTGTGTGTTTCAGGTCTGTTCCCGGCCATCTTGAATTTGGCGAGTAATGCGCTGATCAGCAGTAATGCAACCTGTGGAGACCCTGAACCTGAAGTTTACTGTAAACTGGTCGAACATGTTCCAGGACGACGGATCAAGAACCCACACTGCCCGAAATGTGACGCCAACTCCGTCCTGTCCAAAGGTACAGAACCACAACCACAGTCATTTTGACCTTATACAATGTCTGACTTCCTGTCTGTGGTACCATTTATCAGTGTACAGAGTACTGCATGACAGTACTTGCAGTACATCACAGCAGTAAGTAGTACTCGCAGTACTAATAGTAACTGTGTGTTATTCAGAACGTCATCCGATCACAAACGCCATTGATGGGACGAATCAGTGGTGGCAAAGTCCGAGTATCAAGAACGGACGACAGTTTCATTGGATTACCATCACACTAGACCTCAAACAGGTAACACACACACACACACACACACACCACACACACACACACACACACACACACCTCTCCAGGTGTTCCGGTAACACACCTGTTGAGGCTCATTAAACATTTTGCCTCGGCGTGCCTGAGTAACCAGGTGACCACAGTACAGGTACACATGTCTAAGTACTTCTGTCTCTTCAGATTTTTCAGGTTGCCTACATCATCATCAAAGCAGCCAATTCTCCTCGTCCAGGTGAGACCTACCTGTTTGTCTGTATCAAATCAAACTTTATTTGTATAGCCCAAATTCACAAAACACATTTTGCCTCTGAGGGTTCACAATCTGTACAGGGAGTGAAAAACTTGCCCACAAAAAACTTTAACAGGGAAAAAATGTGGAAGAAACCTCAGGAAGAGCCACAGAGGAGGGATCCCTCTGCCAGGACGGACAGACGTGCAATAGATGTCAGTGTACAGAACAAATCAACATAAACAGATTGTACAATTACAATGACTGACAGAATGACAATGAATCACAATGACTGATAAAATGACAATGAATCACAATGACTGATAAAATGACAATGAATCACAATGACTGATAAAATGACAATGAATCACAATGACTGATAAAATGACAATGAATCACAATGACTGATAAAATGACAATGAATCACAATGACTGATAAAATGACAATGAATCACAATGACTGATAAAATGACAATGAATCACAATGACTGATAAAATGACAATGAATCACAATGACTGATAAAATGACAATGAATCACAATGACTGATAAAATGATGGACCCTGGACGACAGAGCCTACAGGACAAGTACAGAGATGAGTCCTTTGTCTGATGCCATCAGGAGGTCATTTGTAACTTTGACTAATGCGGTCTCTGTGCTATGATGCACTCTGAATCCTGACTGGAAATCCTCACATAGACTATTGTTATGGAGAAAGTCACACAGCTGATTAGCTACAGCTTTCTCAAGTATCTTAGACACAAAGGGAAGGTTTGATATCGCTCTGTAGTTGCTCAGACCTCTGGGTCTAGAGTGGGCTTTTTAAGAAGAGGTTTAATTACAACTACCTTAAAGGACTGTGGTACATGTCCTGATAATAAAGACAGATTAATTGTATCCAATAACGAATGACTAACTAGAGGTAAAACATCCTTGAGCAGCCTGGTTGGGATGGGGTCTCAGAGACAGGTTGAAGACTTAGCTTAGACATGATTAGTTATTTGTCTCTAATAGTTATAATCTTATCATTAAAGAAGCTCATGAAGTCATTGCTACTTAGACCTAAAGGAATAGATGGTTCAGTAGAGCTGTGGTTCTCTGTTAGCCTGGCTACAGTGCTGAAGAGAAACCTGGGGTTGTTCTTATTCTCCTCAGTTAAAGAAGAGTAGTAGCTGCTCTGGCATCACGGAGAGACTTCCTGTATGTTCTGAGATTATCTGACAGACTAGATGAGATTCTTCCAGTTCAGTGGCCATTTGCGTTCAGATTTACGTGCCTCTTGTTTTAATTTACGAGTCTGCTGGCTATACCATGGTGCTAGCCTTCTTTGTTTAATTATCTTCTTCTTCAGAGGTGCAACAGAGTCTAGAGTTGTCCGTAATGAACCTGTAATACTATCAACAAGATGATCTATTTGTGAGGGGCATTGAATTCAATGCTGAAGGAATCACTTCCTTAAATTTGGCTACAGCACTATCAGATAAACATCTGCTGTAGAAGTTTCTACACAAAGGCTTATAGTCCAATAGTATGAACTCAAAGGTTATTAAAAAATGGTCAGATAGAAGAGGATTCTGTGGAAAGACTATTAGATTATCAATTTCAACGCCATATGAAAGAACAAGATCAAGAGTGTGGTTCAGACAATGAGTCGGTTTATTTACACTCTGACAGAAGCCGATTGAGTCTAATAGAGAGATAAACGCAGTACTAAGACAATTATTGTGGTTGTCCACATGAATGTTAAAATCACCTACAATAATTACTTTATCTGTTTTAAGGATCAAGCCTGATGCAAATTCAGAATAAGGACCTGGAGCTCGATATACTGTAACAAATAAAATAGGCTGTGAAGTTTTCGAGGTTGGGTGAGTGAGGCTAAGAACAAGACTTTAAATGAATTATAATTTAGTTTAGGTTTAGGATTTATTAATAGACTTGAGTCAAATATGGCTCCAACTCCACCTCGACCAGTACTTAGAGGAATATGAGTATTATAATGACTCGGAGGAGTGGATTCATTTAAGCTACATATTCATCCTCCTGCAGGTTTCAGTGAGACAGAACAAATCAATATCATAATCAGATATTAATTCATTGACTAAGACAGCTTTAGAGGACAAAGACCTGATATTCAAGAGTCCACATTTAATTCTCTTATTTTGGGCTGTTGGAGATGTTGATTTAATTTTCATTAAGTTTTTATGATGAACTCCTCTTCTGTTTGTTTTATCTTTAAATAATGTAGGTGGACGGGGACAGACACAGTCTCTATACTAAAGGACTGGGTGGACGGGGACAGACACAGTCTCTATACTAAAGGACTGGGTGGACGGACAGGGACAGACACAGTCTCTATACTAAAGGACTGGGTGGACAGGGACAGACACAGTCTCTATACTAAAGGACTGGGTGGACGGGGACAGACACAGTCTCTATACTAAAGGACTGGGTGGACGGGGACAGACACAGTCTCTATACTAAAGGACTGGGTGGACGGGGACAGACACGGTCTCTATACTAAAGGACTGGGTGGACGGGGACAGACATGGTCTCTATACTAAAGGACTGGGTGGACGGGGGACAGACACAGTCTCTATACTAAAGGACTGGGTGGACGGGGACAGACATGGTCTCTATACTAAAGGACTGGGTGGACGGGGGACAGACACAGTCTCTATACTAAAGGACTGGGTGGACGGGGACAGACACGGTCTCTATACTAAAGGACTGGGTGGACGGGGGACAGACACAGTCTCTATACTAAAGGACTGGGTGGACGGGGACAGACACGGTCTCTATACTAAAGGACTGGGTGGACGGGGACAGACACGGTCTCTATACTAAAGGACTGGGTGGACGGGGACAGACACGGTCTCTATACTAAAGGACTGGGTGGACGGGGACAGACACAGTCTCTATACTAAAGGACTGGGTGGACGGGGACAGACACAGTCTCTATACTAAAGGACTGGGTGGACGGGGACAGACACAGTCTCTATACTAAAGGACTGGGTGGACGGGGACAGACACAGTCTCTATACTAAAGGACTGGGTGGACGGACAGGGACAGACACAGTCTCTATACTAAAGGACTGGGTGGACAGGGACAGACACAGTCTCTATACTAAAGGACTGGGTGGAGGACGGACAGACACAGTCTCTATACTAAAGGACTGGGTGGACGGGGACAGACACAGTCTCTATACTAAAGGACTGGGTGGACGGGGACAGACACGGTCTCTATACTAAAGGACTGGGTGGACGGGGACAGACATGGTCTCTATACTAAAGGACTGGGTGGACGGGGGACAGACACAGTCTCTATACTAAAGGACTGGGTGGACGGGGACAGACATGGTCTCTATACTAAAGGACTGGGTGGACGGGGGACAGACACAGTCTCTATACTAAAGGACTGGGTGGACGGGGACAGACACGGTCTCTAT
Source organism: Collichthys lucidus (assembly GCA_004119915.2). Taxonomy (NCBI): domain Eukaryota; kingdom Metazoa; phylum Chordata; class Actinopteri; family Sciaenidae; genus Collichthys; species Collichthys lucidus. The sequence goes on along the minus strand of CM014096.1, from coordinate 310,831 downwards.
ACTAAAGGACTGGGTGGACGGGGGACAGACACAGTCTCTATACTAAAGGACTGGGTGGACGGGGACAGACACGGTCTATACGAACGGACTGGGTGGACGGGGACAGACACGGTCTCTATACTAAAGGACTGGGTGGACGGGGACAGACACGGTCTCTATACTAAAGGACTGGGTGGACGGGGACAGACACAGTCTCTATACTAAAGGACTGGGTGGACGGGGACAGACACAGTCTCTATACTAAAGGACTGGGTGGACGGGGACAGACACAGTCTCTATACTAAAGGACTGGGTGGACGGGGACAGACACGGTCTCTATACTAAAGGACTGGGTGGACGGGGACAGACACGGTCTCTATACTAAAGGACTGGGTGGACGGGGACAGACACGGTCTCTATACTAAAGGACTGGGTGGACGGGGACAGACACGGTCTCTATACTAAAGGACTGGGTGGACGGGGACAGACACGGTCTCTATACTAAAGGACTGGGTGGACGGGGACAGACACGGTCTCTATACTAAAGGACTGGGTGGACGGGGACAGACACGGTCTCTATACTAAAGGACTGGGTGGACGGGGACAGACACGGTCTCTATACTAAAGGACTGGGTGGACGGGGACAGACACGGTCTCTATACTAAAGGACTGGGTGGACGGGGACAGACACGGTCTCTATACTAAAGGACTGGGTGGACAGCTGCTCTAATGGAGGCGCAGAGAAGCGTGTCAGACTGCAGCTCTGCTTCCTGGACTCAGCTCTGCTTCCTGGTCTCAGCTCTGCTTCCTGGTCTCAGCTCTGCTTCCTGGTCTCAGCTCTGCTTCCTGGACTCAGCTCTGCTTCCTGGTCTCAGCTCTGCTTCCTGGTCTCAGCTCTGCTTCCTGGTCTCAGCTCTGCTTCCTGGTCTCAGCTCTGGGTTGTCGACATGGTTTTGGTCAGCTAATAAACTTGGCCATGTTTCTAGACATGAGAGCTGCTCCATCCAAAGTGGGATGGATGCCGTCTCTCCTAATCAGACCAGGTTTTCACAGAAAGGTGTCCAATTATCTATGAAGCCCACATCGTTTGCTGGACACCACCTCGACAGCCAGCGGTGAAATGACGACATGCGGCTAAACATGTAATCACTGGTCACATTGGGAGGGGACCAGAGAAAACTACGGAGTCCGACATCGTTTTGGCATATTCACACACTGATGAAACATTAATTTTAGTGACCTCCGATTGGCGTAACCGGGTGTCATTACCGTCGACGTGAATAACAATCTTACTGTATCTACGCTTATCTTTAGCCAGCAGTTTCAAAAAGATTTGATGTCTGTCTGTCTGTCTAACCTGTCTGTCTGTCTGTCTAAACTGTCTGTCTGTCAGGTAACTGGATCTTAGAGCGCTCTCTGGACGGCGTGACCTTTGACCCCTGGCAGTTTTATGCCATCAGTGACAGCGAGTGTTTGTCTCGTTACAATGTGACGCCGCGACTCGGACCGCCGACCTACAAGAGAGACACAGAGGTCATCTGTACGTCGTACTACTCCAGATTGAACCCTCTGGAACATGGAGAGGTGAGACAGGCTGTTTGTCTGTCTGTCTGTGTGTCTGTGTTGTGGTCGGATGGTTCGTCCGTTGGGACTTCATCATCAAATACAGAGAGACCTGAACAAGAAGTCAGCTGTTCCTCCACCTTGTTCGCCACGCCTAGCCTAATGCCATTTACGCCCGGCCTGATGCCGTCTGCGCCCGGTTGACACCCACCCGTCCCAGAGCCAACACGCCTGGCTCTCTGCGTGGTGGAGGTCGGGCGGTGGCAGCCAAGCAGGTGCAAAGAGTGACGTATGGCATTCAGGTGAAGGGGTCACAGTCCCTCATGACTGTCATCCACCAGGGCCAACAAACTGCCAATCAGCCGTCACCATCAAATCCTCTGATGACTCCACCTCCAACCACCTGTAGGCTGTCTGTCTGACCTGTCTCACTCTCTCCCCGTCTCTCTCTCTCAGATCCACACATCTCTCATTAATGGCCGCCCTGGAGCCGATGATTTGACCTCTGACCTCTTGAACTTCACGTCGGCTCGTTACATCAGGCTGAGGCTGCAGCGAATCAGGACGCTGAACGCCGACCTGATGACGCTGAGTGCCCGCGACCCACGAGACATTGACCCCATTGTGACCCGGAGGGTGAGACAGTCGGTCAGAAAGACAGGTGATGTTGTTTGTGTGGCCACATGATCAGGTGTAACCCTCTGAATCCTTCACAGTATTATTACTCCGTCAAAGACATCTCTGTGGGCGGGATGTGCATCTGCTATGGCCACGCCCAAAGCTGCCCACTGGACCCTGTTACCAAGGTAACAGCATACACCTGTACATCTATACACCTGTACACCCGTACACCTGTACGTCTATACACCTTTACACCCGTACACCCGTACACCTGTACGTCTATACACCTTTACACCCGTACACCTGTGCACCTGTACGTCTATACACCTTTACACCCGTACACCTGTGCACCTGTACATCTATATACCTGTATAAAATGTTTCCATTAACCTGTGTGTGTATGTATGTGTGTGTGTGTGAGAACAGAAGCTGCAGTGTGTGTGTGAACACAACACCTGTGGAGAGAGCTGTAACGAATGTTGCCCCGGTTACCACCAGCAGCTATGGCAACCAGGAACTATCTCTGAGGGCAACACATGTGAAAGTAATAATCAGGGTGGACTGTGACCTGTCTGCCTCTCACCTGTCTGCCCTTCACCTGTCTGCCTCTCACCTGTCTGCCTCTCAACTGTCTGCCTCTCACCTGTCTGACTCTCACCTGTCTGCCCTTCACCTGTCTGACTCTCACCTGTCTGCCTCTCACCTGTCTGCCTCTCACCTGTCTGCCCTTCACCTGTCTGACTCTCACCTGTCTGCCTCTCACCTGTCTGCCTCTCATCTATCTGACTCTCACCTGTCTGCCTCTCACCTGTCTGCCCTTCACCTGTCTGCCTCTCATCTATCTGACTCTCACCTGTCTGCCTCTCACCTGTCTGCCCTTCACCTGTCTGCCTCTCATCTATCTGACTCTCACCTGTCTGACTCTCACCTGTCTGTCTCTCACCTGTCTGTCTCTCAGAGTGTAACTGTCACAACAAAGCCGTTGACTGTTTCTACAATCAAACCGTCTCTGAACTCTTCTTGAGTTTGAACACTCGCGGCGTTCGTCAGGGGGGCGGAGTCTGTATCGACTGTCAACAGAACACTGCCGGCATCAACTGTGAGACCTGCAGACCCGGATACTACAGACCTGCTGAGGTACTGACACGTACTACACAGAATACTACAGACCTGCTGAGGTACTGAGACATACTGCACAGAATACTACAGACCTGCTGAGGTACTGACACGTACTGCACAGGATACTACAGACCTGCTGAGGTACTGACACATACTGCACAGAATACTACAGACCTGCTGAGGTACTGACACGTACTACACAGAATACTACAGACCTGCTGAGGTACTGACACGTACTACACAGATGACTACAGACCTGCTGAGGTACTGACACGTACTGCACAGAATACTACAGACCTGCTGAGGTACTGACACATACTGCACAGAATACTACAGACCTGCTGAGGTACTGACACGTACTACACAGAATACTACAGACCTGCTGAGGTACTGACACATACTGCACAGAATACTACAGACCTGCTGAGGTACTGACACGTACTACACAGAATACTACAGACCTGCTGAGGTACTGACACATACTGCACAGAATACTACAGACCTGCTGAGGTACTGACACGTACTACACAGAATACTACAGACCTGCTGAGGTACTGACACGTACTACACAGATGACTACAGACCTGCTGAGGTACTGACACGTACTGCACAGAATACTACAGACCTGCTGAGGTACTGACACATACTGCACAGAATACTACAGACCTGCTGAGGTACTGACACGTACTGCACAGAATACTACAGACCTGCTGAGGTACTGACACGTACTACACAGATGACTACAGACCTGCTGAGGTACTGACACGTACTGCACAGAATACTACAGACCTGCTGAGGTACTGACACGTACTACACAGAATACTACAGACCTGCTGAGGTACTGACACGTACTGCACAGAATACTACAGACCTGCTGAGGTACTGACACATACTGCACAGAATACTACAGACCTGCTGAGGTACTGACACATACTGCACAGAATACTACAGACCTGCTGAGGTACTGACACGTACTACACAGAATACTACAGACCTGCTGAGGTACTGACACGTACTGCACAGAATACTACAGACCTGCTGAGGTACTGACACGTACTGCACAGAATACTACAGACCTGCTGAGGTACTGACACGTACTGCACAGAATACTACAGACCTGCTGAGGTACTGACACGTACTGCACAGAATACTACAGACCTGCTGAGGTACTGACACGTACTGCACAGAATACTACAGACATGCTGAGGTACTGACACGTACTGCACAGAATACTACAGACCTGCTGAGGTACTGACACGTACTACACAGAATACTACAGACCTGCTGAGGTACTGACACGTACTGCACAGAATACTACAGTCCTGCTGAGGTACTGAGGTACTGACACATACTGCACAGAATACTACAGACCTGCTGAGGTACTGACACGTACTGCACAGGATACTACAGACCTGCTGAGGTACTGACACGTACTGCACAGAATACTACAGACCTGCTGAGGTACTGACACGTACTGCACAGGATACTACAACCTGCTGGTACTGACACGTACTACACAGAATACTACGGACCTGCTGAGGTACTGACACGTACTGCACAGAATACTACAGACCTGCTGAGGTACTGACACGTACTGCACAGATGACTACAGACCTGCTGAGGTACTGACACGTACTGAACAGAATAATACAGACCTGCTGAGGTACTGACACGTACTACACAGAATACTACGGACCTGCTGAGGTACTGACACGTACTGCACAGAATACTACAGACCTGCTGAGGTACTGACACGTACTACACAGAATACTACAGACCTGCTGAGGTACTGACACGTACTGCACAGAATACTACAGACCTGCTGAGGTACTGACAAGTACTGCACAGAATACTACAGACCTGCTGAGGTACTGACACGTACTGAACAGAATAATACAGACCTGCTGAGGTACTGACACGTACTGCACAGGATACTACAACCTGCTGCGGTACTGACACGTACTACACAGAATACTACGGACCTGCTGGGTACTGACACGTACTGCACAGAATACTACAGACCTGCTGAGGTACTGACACGTACTGCACAGAATACTACAGACCTGCTGAGGTACTGACACGTACTGAACAGAATAATACAGACCTGCTGAGGTACTGACACGTACTACACAGAATACTACGGACCTGCTGAGGTACTGACACGTACTGACAGAATACTACAGACCTGCTGAGGTACTGACACGTACTGCACAGAATACTACAGACCTGCTGAGGTACTGACACGTACTGCACAGAATAATACAGACCTGCTGAGGTACTGACACGTACTACACAGAATACTACAGACCTGCTGAGGTACTGACACGTACTGCACAGAATACTACAGACCTGCTGAGGTACTGACACGTACTGCACAGAATACTACAGACCTGCTGAGGTACTGACACGTACTGAACAGAATAATACAGACCTGCTGAGGTACTGACACGTACTGCACAGGATACTACAACCTGCTGCGGTACTGACACGTACTACACAGAATACTACGGACCTGCTGAGGTACTGACACGTACTGCACAGAATACTACAGACCTGCTGAGGTACTGACACGTACTGCACAGAATACTACAGACCTGCTGAGGTACTGAACAGAATAATACAGACCTGCTGAGGTACTGACACGTACTACACAGAATACTACGGACCTGCTGAGGTACTGACACGTACTGCACAGAATACTACAGACCTGCTGAGGTACTGACACGTACTGCACAGAATACTACAGACCTGCTGAGGTACTGACACGTACTGAACAGAATAATACAGACCTGCTGAGGTACTGACACGTACTGCACAGGATACTACAACCTGCTGCGGTACTGACACGTACTACACAGAATACTACGGACCTGCTGAGGTACTGACACGTACTGCACAGAATACTACAGACCTGCTGAGGTACTGACACGTACTGCACAGAATACTACAGACCTGCTGAGGTACTGACACGTACTACACAGAATACTACGGACCTGCTGAGGTACTGACACGTACTGCACAGAATACTACAGACCTGCTGAGGTACTGACACGTACTGCACAGAATACTACAGACCTGCTGAGGTACTGACACGTACTGCACAGAATAATACAGACCTGCTGAGGTACTGACACGTACTACACAGAATACTACAGACCTGCTGAGGTACTGACACGTACTGCACAGAATACTACAGACCTGCTGAGTCTGAGTACGGTAGAAGTAAATAGAGTAAAAGTACTTTGTCTGTGTCTGTAGGTGTCTCCATATTCAGATTCTCCCTGTGTTGAATGTAACTGTGACCTGAGAGGATCAGAGTCCGCAGTCTGCAGCACAGACGACTCACAGACAGGTGATTAATATTCATGGTGTCATTAATATGCTCAATATAATTTGTGGCATTCATTTTCATGATGACATTGCTCTTGCATGTTTCCTGTGTACAGGTGTGTCTGCAGGTCAGTGTGTGTGTAAACAGGGTTTCACAGGTCAACAGTGTGACCGCTGTGCGTTTGGATACAGAGATTTTCCTCACTGTGTTCGATGTGATTGTTACCTGTCCGGCAGCATCAACACAGACCCCTGCAGCCCCTGCATCTGCAAGGTAAACACAGTGATATCATACTGTACTGGACCAGGGTCACCTGACCAAAATCACAGAATCAGCAGTGTGTGTGCACAGTTTTTCTGAAATCCTCTCGTCTCACCTGTTCTCTGACGTCTCACCTGTTCTCTGACGTCTCACCTGTTCTCTGACGTCTCACCTGTTCTCTGACGTCTCACCTGTTCTCTTCTCCTCAGGTGAACGTGATGGGAGCTCACTGTGATCTGTGTAAACCAGGTTTCTACAACCTACAGGAGAATAACCCACTCGGTTGCACTGACTGTTTCTGCTTTGGTGTGTCTGACGTCTGCGAGAGCGCCGCCTGGTCCAGAGTTCAGGTAACACACACCTGTCCTCAGGCAACATGCACTTGTACAATTTTATTTCTGTATATAAACTTGTTAAGATGTGTTTTCAGGTACTTCATGCGGACGCTTGGCTCCACCCTTCTCAGCCCACCCACGGCCCCTCTGTTGTCAGTGGCAACGACCTGCCCACCCCGGGCAACACATCTTCTGGCCACACCCACCAACAAGTCCTGACATGGGCAGCGCCCGACAGTTTCCTTGGAAACAAGGTAGGCTACCAATTCCATATATGGTCATCAGTCCATCTCCTACCTGTCTGTCTGACTGACTGTCTGTCTCTAGCTGTCGTCTTACGGAGGTTTCCTGAACTACTCAGTGGTTTACGACATCCCATTGGACAATGAGGACCATTCTCTCCCTGCCCACTCGGACATCATCATTGAGGTGAAAATGTTAATTCATTTATGTGAATTAATTATAGTAAATTAACATTATATTTTCTAATTAGTGTGTAGTAAGTTCTGTTTCAAGTTTTAAAAACTACAATCAGTCTTAAGGACTGCAACACCCAGACTCCGCTGACTCTCTCCCTCGTCTCCAGGGAAACGGCCGGGCTCTTCGCCTCTCACCTCCTCTCCTCCTCTTCCTCTCTCCGTTGGCTGAGCGCTCGGTTGCCATGGCGATGGCCTGGCAGCAATTCCTGGATGTTCAGACGGGCCTTCGCGTTACCCGCGATGACCTTCTGTTAGTCCTCGCTGATGTGATATCACTGAAGGTCCGAGTTCACCTGAACACCTCTGCCGATGGGCCAATTCGGTGAGGACAAAGTAATCAGATTACATCGAATGAAATTCTTTAGGAACCTGTCACTTTAGGTTGTAGTGAGTCACTGCCTCGAGTAAAGGAGTTCAGGTACCTCAGGGCCCGGTTCACCAGTGAGGGTCCAGTGCTGTCAGTAGTAATGTGGACTACTAGTGGTCCAGGTGCTGATCCTGAAGGTGAGCTGTGGTCAGGTGTGTGCGTGGATCCAAACAGCTCAACTGACTCACCTGTTCACCTGATCTCAGTCTAAAGTCCAGTTCAAAGATTCCTGATGAAATGAAACTCTTTTAGAACCAGCAACCCACCTCGACTAAGCCCGACCTGTCTGCCTGTACCTGTCTGTCTGACTGTCTGTCTTTCAGCCTCAGGTCAGTTTCTCTGGACTTTGCTGACTCTAGCTCAGTTTCTGGCGTTCAGGCAGTTGCCGTGGAGACATGTGAATGTCCATGGGGTTACAGTGGAACTTCCTGTGAGGTCAGCAGTTCACTTCATTGAACTTTATCAAGTTACTGTAGTACTGGTTGTACTGGTAGTACTGGTAGCACTGTGGTACTGTAGTGCTGTTTTGAGAAAAGCATCAACCTGTGTGTAACCTGTGTGTATTCTTGTGTATTTGTGTGTGTTTGCGTATTTTAGGCGTGTCTCCCAGGCTTCTACAGGGTGGGCGGAGTTTTGTTTGGAGGAAACTGTATGCAATGTGAATGTAACGACCATGCCATGGAGTGCGACATTAATGGAGTTTGTTTGGTGAGTTTGAACGACCTCAAAAAGGGGTACAGGGTCAATATCAGGGACAATGACAGGGACGACAGGTGCAACATCAGGTGCAACGACAGGTGCAACATCAGGTGCAACGACAGGGACAACATCAGGTACAACATCAGGTGCAACGACAGGGACAACATCAGGTACAACGACAGGTGCAACATCAGGTACAACGACAGGGACAACATCAGGTGCAACGACAGGGACAACATCAGGTACAACGACAGGGACAACATCAGGTACAACGACAGGGACAACATCAGGTACAACGACAGGTGCAACATCAGGCACAACGACAGGGACAACATCAGGTACAACGACAGGTACAACATCAGGTGCAACGACAGGGACAACATCAGGTACAACGACAGGTGCAACATCAGGTGCAACGACAGGGACAACATCAGGCACATTGACAGGGACAACATCAGGCGCAACGACAGGTGCAACATCAGGCACAACGACAGGGACAACATCAGGTACAACGACAGGTACAACATCAGGTGCAACGACAGGTTCAACGACAGGTGCAGCATCAGGTGCAACGACAGGGACAACATCAGGTACAACATCAGGTACAACGACAGGGACAACATCAGGTGCAACGACAGGGACAACATCAGGCACAATGACAGGGACAACATCAGGTGCAACGACAGGTTCAACGACAGGTGCAGCATCAGGTGCAACGACAGGGACAACATCAGGTACAACATCAGGTACAACGACAGGTGCAACATCAGGTGCAACGACAGGGACAACATCAGGCACAATGACAGGGACAACATCAGGTGCAACGACAGGTACAACGACAGGTGCAGCATCAGGTGCAACGACAGGGACAACATCAGGTACAACATCAGGTGCAACGACAGGGACAACATCAGGTACAACATCAGGTGCAACGACAGGGACAACATCAGGTACAACATCAGGTGCAACGACAGGGACAACATCAGGTACAACGACAGGGACAACATCAGGTACAACGACAGGGACAACATCAGGTACAACGACAGGGACAACATCAGGTACAACGACAGGGACAACATCAGGTACAACGACAGGGACAACATCAGGTACAACGACAGGTGCAACATCAGGTGCAACGACAGGTGCAACATCAGGTGCAACGACAGGGATAACGACAAATAAGCTGTTACCATGGCTACCACTGACTAAACATCTGTCTGTGTGTATCTCAGGGTTGTACCCATAATACTACTGGTCCTCACTGTGATCAGTGTCTTCCTGGTTTCTATGGTGACGCCACAGAGGGAACAGCACAGGACTGTAAGACTTGTCCATGTCCTCTGACGGAGCCGTCCAACAGGTAACAGTAGTGTGTGTCTGTGTGTTGAGCCATCTTAGGACCATTCGTGGCTTTGTTTATTTTTTAAGAAATGTGGCTGTGTTGAATGAAGATTGCTAAAATTTGATCAAAGATATTCATTTTTATTTTATTTTTTTTAGAATAGAAATCTCAGTACTTTATTAAGCCTAAAATGGCTTAGCAACAGAAATGCATCCTAAATAGTTCCTAGCGGCAAAACGTGCCCCATTAAAAACACTTTTTTTGATCCCACGTTTATCCTAACATAAATTAATGCATTCCTTTATGTTAAGATTTTATTTTGGACCACTGGCTTTTAATTTGTAGTTTTTATATTGTGGCGCCATTTTATCCATTCAAAACGTGCAGCAAAGTTTCACACTTTTTACTGTTTTCTGCGAAAGAAGTATATATCAGACTGAAGTAGTTCTAAAAGACTGACGTGTTTAAAGTGGAAAAAAATATTAATTGAAATGTATTTTATGGAAATTATTTTAGTTTTTTTGTTTTTTTTAATAAAAACCAGCAGAGTTATGTAAACATACTGGCATTTAAAGGGTTAAAAAACAAAAAATATAATTAATATTTGATATGTATATTTCAGGCTGAAGTAGCTCTAAAAGACTGATGTGTTTAAAGTGGAAAAAAATATTATTTATTATTTTTATAGCAGTTTTTAGGAAGGAGCCACGTTTTGTCTTAGGAACTATTCAGGATAGATTCAGACATAACGGGAAGACCCTCCAAGGGTTAAAAAAATGTGTGTGTGTGAATGGGTGTCTATAAATATATGTGTGCGTGTGCGTGTGTGTGTGTGTGTGTGTGTTTCAGTTTCAGTCCCACCTGTGTGCTCGAGGCGTCCGGCCAGGTGTCATGTGACAGGTGTCAGGAGGGATACACAGGACGTAACTGTGAGAGGTGAGGATGATTGACTGTCTGATTCACCAAATAGAATCAGTGAGCTTGGCCTGACAGCTGTCTGTCTGTGTCTCCAGGTGTGCCAGTGGTTTCTATGGTAACCCACAGATAGTGGGCGGGGCCTGTGTCCGCTGTGAGTGTAATGGTAACGTGGACGTCAGAGAGGCGGGCCACTGTGATACTGTGACAGGGGAGTGTCTGCGCTGCCTCGGCAACACTGCTGGGAGGCACTGTGAGGTCTGTCAGCCTGGTTACTATGGAGACGCCGTGCATGCCAAGGACTGTCAGGGTGGGCACACACACACACACACACACACACACGCAGACACACACACACACGCACACACACACACACACACACACACACACACACACACACAGGAATGTTGATCCTTTAAAATCCAGATTAGATTCGACCTCTGACCTCATTCTGTGCTGTCATATGACTGTGTGTGTGTGTGTGTGTGTGTGTGTGTGTGTGTAGCCTCTGTGATGTCATCATATGGTGTTCAGATGTTATATGTTAGCTCTGTTAGCCCTGTTAGCTCCACTGTTAGATCAGTATGTATCTATCTATCAAAGATCTTAATGGTTATGGAAGGTTGATTTAAAATGAAGCAAACGGTTCAATATTCAGGATGTTAACAACAGCACTGATTTGATATCTTATATATATTTTGGATGTGTTTTTATGGGTGGCACGGTGGTGCAGTGGTTAGCACTCTCGCCTCACAGAACCTTGTTTGGTTCTGTCTGTGTGGGATTTGCATGTTCTCTGTGTGTCTTCCCACCGTCCAAACAGCAGTTACAGATAATAGATGGATGGATGATATATCATTTGTCATATACATTGATGACACTTGTTGTTGTGTTATCTGTGCTGCCTGATGCCTCATGTTGGGTTTTTTTTCTTTGAGTTTGGGACTTGTAGTTTTAACGCCATCTGTGAGGGGTGGGGCTTCACACTCTGACTGACAGTGGGCGGGTCTCTCTCTCTCTCTCAGAGTGCGGCTGTGATGTCAGCGGCTCCCTCTCTAGTGTCTGTGATGTCACAACAGGTGAATGTTTGTGCAGACAGAACGTGACGGGACGCACCTGTGACCGTTGCCAGGTGAGATACACACACACACATAAGTCTGCACTGTCAGTGTTTCTGATTATTCAATTGTAATTTGACTTTTTATTTATTTCATTTTGTTTCATTTTATTTTTTTGTTGTTTTTTTTTAGTCAGGGTTTTTCGGGCTGCAGAATGGGCTTGGCTGTCAGGCTTGTGGTTGCAGCCAATTAGGATCGCTCTCTGAGTCATGTGATGCCAAGGGGAGGTGCCAGTGTGCAGAGGGCGTGGCTGGACATAAGTGTGACCACTGTAGCCATGGTTACTATGGTTTCAATGCCAACGGCTGCACAGGTAATGAAATAGCGAAGGTAACGTGTCACTGATTGGCTGTCGGTCTTGACTCTGATTGGTTGTAATCTGTTATCTTCCCAGCATGCACCTGTGATCACACAAAAGGAAACTGTGACCCTGAGAGTGGAGAGTGCATCTGCCCCGCCCACACAGAGGGAGACACCTGCCACAGGTGTGAGATAGGTTACTGGGGTCATGACCCCACGACTGGCTGCAAGGTACGCAAGGACATACACACAAATACACAAGAATACAGTACACACAGGTAACCACAGGTACACTCAGGAACACATAGTTACACTCAGTTACCTCAGGTACACACAGGTACACTTAAGTAACTGCAGGTACACTCAGGTGTGCAGCCTAACTTTCTGGTGTCTCTTCAGCCATGCAGCTGCAGTGCAGCAGGAAGCTCCGCCCCTCAGTGTGATCTGACCAATGGGCAGTGTCGCTGCAGAGAGGGGTTCTCTGGGAGGTCATGTGACCAGTGTGCACCTGGTTACTATGGTTACCCAGAATGCTCAGCGTGTGGCTGCGACGTGGTGGGAGCAGATGAAACATTCTGTAACACAACGCTGGGAGTGTGTGACTGTCTACACACTGGAGAGTGTGTGTGCAAGGTACCGTGTGTGTTTGTGTGTGTGTGTGTGTGTGTGTGTGAGACAGGTATATATATATATATATATATATATATTTAAATGTATTTCCAGGTGGGCGTCTCCGGTCGGCGTTGTGAGGAGTGCGTCTCTGGTTGGTTCGGTCTGTCAGCTGATAATCCCGATGGCTGCTCGCAGTGTTTCTGTTCAGGACTCAGCCGAGACTGTGAGGAGCAGGGAGGCCTCTACAGAGTGCCTGTAAGTACACATCGTACTGCATACATAGATATAACAGGACCTGTGAGTACAAGTATACATCATACCTCCACATGGAGCTTCCTGTGATGTCGCAGACTGAAAATCTTCACTTGTTTGTCTTTCCTCTCATACTGATGTTCTGAGGTTCTGAGGTTCTGATGCTCTGAGGTTCTGATGTTCTGATCTCTCCCTTCGTAGATCAGCTTGGCTCGAACTCCTGCTCTGCTGTCATTGGTCAGTCAGTCTAACCTGCAGGGTGAAGTATCTGGAGTTTACCAGCAGGGCGGTGACATGCTGCTCGACACTCGACAGTTCAACAGCAGCAGGCTGACTGGGCTGACTGGGCTGACTGGGCTGACTGGGCTGACTGGGCCACTCTACTGGAGACTGCCCCCCCACTTTGAAGGCCCGCAGGTACTGTTGACTTACAAGAGTGACCCTTCAGCTACTGTGTACCTACTGTGTACTTACTGTGTACTTACTGTGTAGCTGCTGTGTACTTACTGTGTACTTACTGTGTACTTACTGTGTACTTACTGTGTAGCTGCTGTCGTATGGTGGCCTGCTGTCTTACATCGTCACCTTTTATGCTGAGGACGGCTCTGGGTTGTCCAATCAGGAGCCTCAGGTCCTGATGAGGGGCGGGACTCTTAGGAAGCTGGTCATATACACTGACATGGTTGCCCCTAGCAACGGCATTAGGACACAGCATGACATCAGGATGACAGAGGTATGCCTGGAAATTTTGTGGGAAATCTGCCACAATATAGCATACAGCTAAAAATGAATCTGTCTGTCTGTCTGTCTGTCTGTCTGTCTGTCTGTCTGTCTGTCTGTCTGTCTGTCTGCCTGCCTGTCTGTCTGTCTGTCTGTCTTTGGACGTTTTAGCACAAGTGGAAGTATTTTAACTCGGTGTTGGAGAAGTCGGTGAGTCGCGCTGACTTCATGTCTGTCCTCAGTAACATCGAGTACGTTATCATCAAGGCGTCTTACGGGACAAGACTGCAGCAGAGCAGGTACACACACATACTGTACACACACACACTATATACACACACACATTATATACGCACGCACACACACACACACACATACTGTACACACACACACACACACACATACTGTACACACACACACACACACTATATACACACACACACATTATATATACACACACACATACTGTATATACACACACACACACACATTATATATACACACACACATACTGTATATACGCACGCACACACACACACACACACACACATACTGTACACACACACACACACACACATACTGTACACACACACACACACACACTATATACACACACACACACACACATTATATACGCACGCACACACACACACACACATACTGTATATACGCACGCACACACACACACACACACACTATACACACACACACACACACACCACACACACATTATATATACACACACACATACTGTATATACGCACGCACACACACACACACACTATATACACACACACACACATTATATATACACACACACATACTGTATATACGCACGCACACACACACACACATACTGTATATACGCACGCACACACACACACACACACACACACTATATACACACACATACTGTATATACGCACGCACACACACACACACACACACCACACACACTATATACACACACACATACTGTATATACGCACGCACACACACACACACATACTGTATATACGCACGCACACACACACACATACTGTATATACGCACGCACACACACACTCACATACTGTATATACGCACGCGCACACACACACACACATACTGTACACACACACACACACCACACACACTATATACACACAAACACACACACATTATATATACACACACACATACTGTATATACGCGCACACACACACACACACACACACACACACACATACTGTATATACGCACTCACACACACACACATACTGTATATACGCACTCACACACACACACACATACTGTATATACGCACTCACACACACACACACATACTGTATATACGCACTCACACACACACACACATACTGTATATACGCACACACACGCACGCACACACACACACATACTGTATATACGCACACACATACTATATATACACACACACACACACTCTATAGATGCACACACACACGCACACACATACTGTATACACGCACACAAACACACACATACTGTACATACACACACACACACACACATACTGTACACACACACACACATACTGTACACACACAAACACACACATACTGTACATACACACACACATACAGTCAGTTTGAACAGCAGTGACATCATCAGTTTTCATGATGTAACTTCCTGACTTTCTTCAGGATCTCCAACATCACCATGGAGACGGTGGTGGAGGTGGAGCCGGAGTCACATGAGAGGGCAGAGGTTGGAGAGGGCGTGGCCAGGCTGATTGAGTCCTGTATCTGTCCACCTGGATACACCGGACTGTCCTGTCAGGTAATTTATCCATGCGTTACCATGGCAACCACAGAATCCACAGTAGTTACCGGTAGATGAGCCTCAGAGCGCCATCCAGCTGAACCTGTCTCTCTCTCTGACCTGTCTCTCTGTCTGACCTGTCTCTCTATCTGACCTGTCTCTCTGTCTGACCTCTGTCTCTATCTGACCTGTCTCTCTATCTGACCTGTCTCTCTATCTGACCTGTCTCTCTGTCTGACCTGTCTCTCTATCTGACCTGTCTCTCTGTCTGACCTCTGTCTCTATCTGACCTGTCTCTCTATCTGACCTGTCTCTCTGTCTGACCTCTCTCTCTATCTGACCTGTCTCTCTGTCTGACCTGTCTCTCTGTCTGACCTGTCTCTCTATCTGACCTGTCTCTCTGTCTGACCTGTCTCTCTATCTGACCTGTCTCTCTGTCTGACCTGTCTCTCTATCTGACCTCTCTCTCTATCTGTCTGACCTGTCTCTCTATCTGACCTCTCTCTCTATCTGTCTGACCTGTCTCTCTATCTGACCTGTCTCTCTGTCTGACCTGTCTCTCTATCTGACCTGTCTCTCTATCTGACCTCTGTCTCTATCTGACCTCTCTCTCTATCTGACCTGTCTCTCTATCTGACCTGTCTCTCTGTCTGACCTCTCTCTCTATCTGACCTGTCTCTCTGTCTGACCTCTCTCTCTATCTGACCTGTCTCTCTCTCTGACCTGTCTCTCTGTCTGACCTCTCTCTCTATCTGACCTCTCTCTCTGTCTGACCTCTGTCTCTATCTGACCTGTCTCTCTATCTGACCTGTCTCTCTATCTGACCTCTCTCTCTATCTGACCTGTCTCTCTGTCTGACCTCTGTCTCTATCTGACCTGTCTCTCTATCTGACCTGTCTCTCTGTCTGACCTCTCTCTCTATCTGACCTGTCTCTCTGTCTGACCTCTCTCTCTGTCTGACCTGTCTCTCTATCTGACCTGTCTCTCTGTCTGACCTGTCTCTCTGTCTGACCTGTCTCTCTGTCTGACCTCTCTCTCTATCTGACCTGTCTCTCTGTCTGACCTGTCTCTCTGTCTGACCTGTCTCTCTATCTGACCTGTCTCTCTGTCTGACCTCTCTCTCTATCTGACCTGTCTCTCTATCTGACCTCTCTCTCTGTCTGACCTGTCTCTCTGTCTGACCTGTCTCTCTGTCTGACCTGTCTCTCTCTCTCTCTCTGACCCGTCTCTCTCTCTGTCTGTGTACAGGAGTGTGCAGCAGGTTTCTTCCGTCAGCCTGTGTCTGAGTTGTCGTCTCAGAGTAGGAAGTCATTGTTTGTTCGTCCGTGTGTTCGATGCCGCTGCAGCGGCCACAGTGAGAGCTGCGACGCAGAGACTGGAGCCTGCCAGGTAACATGCTAACACATGCTAACACATGCTGACGCGTGCTCACACAGACAATAGAGGTGGGTAGAGTGATGTTTCTATTTTTTCGTACAGGACTGTCAGCATCACACCAGTGGGCGGAGCTGTGAGCTTTGTGCCACGGGGTATTATGGGAATGCCAGTGGCTCCATTAGCAACTGCTCGCTGTGTGCCTGCCCCCTGCGGGGCAACAGGTGAGCTGCGCTCTGATGATACTTCACTGGTTGTCTTCTCTCAGCTTGTTGACGTAAACGGTGTGTGCGTAGTTTCAGCCCCACGTGTGTGTCCGAGGGAGCGCATGGTGATTTCCGCTGCACCGCCTGTCAGGCGGGCTACGAGGGGAGATACTGTGAGAGGTGAGGGTCATGACATCACAGGGTGATAATGTAATATGACTTTTATTTTGAAATTCTTGCCTGAGCTCACATGTTTGAGCACATGTTAAAGGAAGTGACATCACAGCGTGCTTGTCATCCTGCAGGTGTTCTATTGGTTACTATGGTAACCCATCAACGGCCAGCGGGGTGTGTTCACGGTGCAGGTGCAGTGGGTGGGGCTCTCTGCAGCCGCTCTGTGACCCGCTGAGTGGACAGTGTGATTGTAAGGCCGGGGTCAAAGGTCGGTCATGTGACCATTGTGAGGAGAGGCACATCCTGCAGGGAGAACAGTGTGTGTGTGAGTAACCATGACACGCACAACGTCAGACACCATGTGTGTTTGTTGCGTGTTATCAGGCGTCATACGTGTGTTTTGGTCTCCAGCTTGTGATGACGAGTGCAGCGGCGTTCTGTTGGAAGACCTGGACAAAATACATGCCCACTTCCTGTCTGTCAACCTGAGCGCTGTTGCCGTGGCGCCGTACCGTCAGCTCATGTTGCTGGAGAACCAGACCAGCGGCATACAGGTAAACGCACCACATGACCTGATGATGTGTGACGCTGCTGACCTGTTTCATCTGTTTGAGTGACTCAGCTCTGTGACCTCTGACAGGTGGGCGTGGCCGCTCTGCACCTGTCCAGAGTGGAAGACGAGCTGAATCATGTGACCTCTGACCTCAGCGCTCTGATGCAGCAGGTACCCAGGGTTCAGTCTGTTTTATAAACTACAGGCAGGCCACAGGGGATTGTGAGAGTTCATATTTTTCCTGTCTCCTGATTGGCCAGGTTGCACGTCTGTCTAACAACCTGGACAAAGTGGGCGTGTCCACCTCACAGGGAGCGCTCCTGCTGGAGAACTTAAGCAGCCTTCAAGACAACATCCAGGGTAAAGTTAGCCAGCACACATCATTAACATGTCATCGGTGACATCATGACCAGGAAGTGATTTTCAAAGTAAGATGTGATTTTCAAAGTAAGATGACATAAAACAACTCTGTAATCTGATTGGTCCAGTGCTGCGGAGAGAGGCGGAGCGTCTGAATCAGACCAAAGAGGACGAGCTCAGTTCAGCCAATCAGACGCGTCTGGTGCATGAAGCGGCCTCCATGTTGGAAACCGTCAGAGCCATCAACCTGACGGCCACCAGTGTTGCAGCCAATCAGGAGCTGAGGTGTGTTTGTGTGCTAAATGAATAATTAATTAATTTGTCTGAACACTCGTTAACTGTTGTTAACTTTCTACAGTCTGGCAGAGTCTCTCGTCGACTTCCTGCAGAACCACTTCCTGTCCAGCAGGGCGGCAGCAGACAACAAGCTCCGCCCCCTGTCTGCCTCTCTCAGCGTTCACATGGAAACGCTGCAGTATGCATACACACACCTGAATGACGCCGCACGCCAAAACACACAAACACACACTCTGCTGGACACCATACACACTCTTCTGCACCGCTACCAGGTAAACACACACACACACCTCAGCCGGGTATAAACAGACACCTGGTCAGGTAAACACGCCTTTATTGTATCTGTCGTGCCCTGCAGATGGTCCGTCATAACCTGAGCACTGAGTGTTTGTTTGAGGGCGGCGTCATGGAGGACAGTCAGGTGCTGCTGGACGACGCAGTCAGCCTGACAGAGGACTTAACAAACACTACAACAGTGAGACATCCTTCAAACCAATCAACAACCAATCAACAACCACTAATCATTAACATCTACTAACATCATCGCACCTGTGTGCAGCAGGTGGAGGTGTTCAGCGGGCAGTTGGACCAGTGGCGCCCCCTTCTGAGGAAACAGGTGGATGCTTTGGTCATTGGACTGAAGACGACGGACGCTCTGGAGAACGTTTACCGTGCAGAAAACCACGCCCACCTGCTACAGAGCCACGCCCACTCCCTGTACAGGTGTGTGTGTGTGTGTGTGTGTGTGTGTCAGAGTCTGTCTGTGTGTGTTAAATGTCTTCTTCTCTCTCAGCACCCTGTCATCGGTGTGTAACACGTCTCAGAACAGCAGCCGATTGGTTCAGCTTGGCAGTGACATCACAGAACGAGTTGACTCCGCCCAGCAGGCCGCATCAGTCGCCCATGCCATCGCCACACTGTCTCTCAACATGGTGAGTCCTCACTTGTCATCTTTCATCTTTCCCACCTGTCGTTTTCTTCACCTGTCGTTTTCTTCACCTGTCGTTTTCTTCACCTGTTCAGTCGCTCTCAGTGGAGGGCAGAGCCAAGCTGAACATCAGCTCTGCGGTTTTAGAAGAAAGTCGACGAATCAACGAGACAGCTGAAGGTCTGTCTGTCTGTCTGTCTGTCTGTCTGTCTGTCTGTCTGTCTAACCGTCTGTCTGTCTAACCGTCTGTCTGTCTCTCAGACTTACAGCTAGACATCTCCATGGTAACCAGTCGACTGGGTTTGGTCAGAGAGAGTGTCCATAACTTCAGCCTTCTCCTCCATCAGCCAATCAAGGAGCTTCAAAATCTCTCCAGCGGTGAGTGACGAATGAATGAATGAACCGAAAGACGGACAGACGATTGAATGAATGAATGAATGAATGAATGAATGAATGAACCGAAAGACGGACAGACGATTGAATGAATGAATGAACTGAAAGACGGACAGACGATTGAATGAATGAATAAATGAATGAATGAATGAATGAATGAATGAACCGAAAGACGGACAGACGATTGAATGAATGAATGAATGAACCGAAAGACGGACAGACGATTGAATGAATGAATGAATGAATGAATGAACCGAAAGACGGACAGACGAATGAATGAATGAATGAATGAATGAATGAACCGAAAGACGGACAGACGAATGAATGAATGAATGAATGAATGAACCGAAAGACGGACAGACGATTGAATGAATGAATGAATGAATGAATGAACCGAAAGACGGACAGATGATTGAATGAATGAATGAATGAACCGAAAGACGGACAGACGATTGAATGAATGAATAAATAAATGAATGAATGAACCGAAAGACGGACAGACGATTGAATGAATGAATGAATGAATGAATGAATGAATGAATGAACCGAAAGACGGACTGACGATTGAATGAATGAATGAATGAATGAATGAACCGAAAGACGGACAGACGATTGAATGAATGAATGAATGAATGAATGAATGAATGAATGAATGAACCGAAAGACGGACAGATGATTGAATGAATGAATGAATGAATGAATAAATGAATAAATGAATAAATGAATGAATGAACCGAAACACGGACAGACGAATGAATGAATGAATGAATGAATGAATGAATGAACCGAAAGACGGACAGACGATTGAATGAATGATTGAATGAATGAATAAATGAATGAATGAACCGAAAGACGGACAGACGATTGAATGAATGAATGAATGAACCGAAAGACGGACAGACGATTGAATGAATGAATGAATGAATAAATGAATAAATGAATGAATAAACCGAAAGACGGACAGACGATTGAATGAATGAATAAATGAATGAATGAACCGAAAGACGGACAGACGATTGAATGAATGAATGAATGAATGAATGAACCGAAAGACGGACAGACGATTGAATGAATGAATGAATGAATGAATGAATGAACCGAAAGACGGACAGACGATTGAATGAATGAATGAATGAATGAATGAATGAATGAATGAATGAATGAATGAACCGAAAGACGGACTGACGATTGAATGAATGAATGAATGAATGAACCGAAAGACGGACAGACGATTGAATGAATGAATGAATGAATGAATGAATGAACCGAAAGACGGACAGATGATTGAATGAATGAATGAATGAATGAATGAACCGAAAGACGGACAGACGATTGAATGAATGAATGAATGAATGAATAAATGAATAAATGAATGAATGAACCGAAAGACGGACAGACGAATGAATGAATGAATGAATGAATGAATGAATGAATGAACCGAAAGACGGACAGACGATTGAATGAATGATTGAATGAATGAATAAATGAATGAATGAACCGAAAGACGGACAGACGATTGAATGATGATGAATGAACCGAAAGACGGACAGACGATTGAATGAATGAATGAATGAATAATGAATAAATGAATGAATAAACCGAAAGACGGACAGACGATTGAATGAATGAATAAATGAATGAATGAACCGAAAGACGGACAGACGATTGAATGAATGAATGAATGAATGAATGAACCGAAAGACGGACAGACGATTGAATGAATGAATGAATGAATGAATGAACCGAAAGACGGACAGACGATTGAATGAATGAATAAATGAATGAATGAACCGAAAGACAGACAGACGATTGAATGAATGAATGAATGAATGAATGAATGAATGAACCGAAAGACGGACAGACGATTGAATGAATGAATGAACTTTCTTCGCTGTTTTCAGGTTGGTCCACGTCGCTGCAGCAGACTCAGTCTCAGGCTGCAGTGACACACTCCGGCCTGCGGGAGGCATTGCAGCGACTGCACAGCCTCAGACAGCAGCTGCAGGATTCTTCTTCTGTTGTGGAAAACACCAACAGCACAGCGAGGGAGACCAACCAGCTGGTGACGGTGACACACTCTGCAGGTACGTCAACACTTTCATCAGGACAAACCGCCCAAAGATTTACAGGCTGCTAACACTTCCTGTTTCCTGTGTGCTCAGCCAATGAGGCGCAGCGTAAGCTGGAGGAGGTGGAGCATCGCACAGACCGTCTCATGGACCGGATAAAGCCACTGAGCATGCTGGGAGAAACACTGAGCAGGAATCTGTCTGACATCAGAGAGCTGATCGATCAGGCCAGAAGACAGGCAGCCTCGGTACATAAACACACACACACACACATTTATATAGAGCCTCCAGAGGGCGCTGTGTTCTGGTGGTGTGCTAGTGCTTCATGAGCTCTTTAACATATGATGGTGTCTGACCATGAAGAACTTTGATCTTGGTTCCTGTCAGAACACGTGCAGCAGCATCTGAATTAACTGCAAAGTCCTCAGAGACTTATTGGAGCAGCCTGATAACAAAGAGTTACAATAGTCCAGCCTTGAAGTAACAAATGCGTGGACTAGTTTTTCTGCATCCGCCTGAGACACGATGCGTCTGATTTTAGCGATGTTACGTAAGTGGAAGAATGCAGTCCTCGAAATTTGTTTCATGTGACGTTAAAGGACAAATCCTGATCAAAAACAACTCCAAGATTCTTTACAGTGGAGCTGGAGGCCAGGGTGATCCCGTCTAAAGTAACTAAGACTCTAGAAAGAGAGTTTCTGAGGAGTTTGGGTCCAATTACAAGAACTTCAGTTTGTCTGAATTTAACATCAGAAGATTGTCGGTCATCCAACTGTTTATATCCTTAAGCATATCCTTAGACAGGGACAGGGACACCGGGCAGGGGTCAGTGGGGGTCGTTTGTTTCTACGTCCAGGAGAGAAGTTGAGCCAGATTCAACTTTTGGGAAAAACTGAGCACCGCGACACATCCCGCAAGCCAATCAGACACTCAGATTGGTCAAACCTCTGAAGCAGAGACTGTCCGGGTGGATTCACAGACTAAACTCTGATAATCTAAACCTGTGTGTGTTCTGACTTTGTTTATTTCATATACGGGCTTCTAAATCTGAGTCTGACTTGCAATTTCTGCAAAATATAATAACACAAGGAAGTTTAATTTGTTTTGTGTATCAATGAAAATTAATGGAGTGATTCCTAATAATGTTCCCTAAAGGAAGCAGATATAAACTGAATAGAAGTGGTCCTAGTACAGAACCTTGTGGGACTCCATGACAAACTTTGGTCTGCATGGAGGATTCATCACTGACGTGAACAAACTGAGATCGATCTAAGAAATACGACTTAAACCAGCTTAGGGCGGTTCCTCTGATCCAGTTTGATGTTCCAGTCTCTGTAAAAGAATTTGATGGTCAATGGTGTCAAATGCAGCACTAAGATCTAACAGGACAAGTACAGAGATGAGTCCTTTGTCTGATGCCATCAGGAGGTCATTTGTAACCTTGACTAATGCGGTCTCTGTGCTATGATGCACTCTAAATCCTGACTGGAAATCCTCACATAGACTATTGTTATGGAGAAAGTCACACAGCTGATTAGCTACAGCTTTCTCAAGTATCTTAGACACAAAGGGAAGGTTTGATATCGCTCTGTAGTTGCTCAGACCTCTGGGTCTAGAGTGGCCTTTTTAAGAAGAGGTTTAATTACAGCTACCTTAAAGGACTGTGGTACATGTCCTGATAATAAAGACAGATTAATCATATCCAATAACGAATGACTAACTAGAGGTAAAACATCCTTGAGCAGCCTGGTTGGGATGGGGTCTAAATATATAGTGTGGTTACTGTGATGATGATGATGATGATGATGTTGGTGGTGTCATCAGATTAAGGTGGCGGTGCAGGCGGACAGAGACTGCGTTCGTTCCTACAGACCTCAGATTCAGTCGAGTAACTTCAACACTCTGAGTCTGACCCTGAAGACGTCAAGTCCAGAGAACCTGCTCTTCTACCTGGGCAGCAACACCACGGTAACTCTACACAACAACTACACAATTACACAACAAACACTACACAGGACTGAAGTCCGATCCTGGTCCCAGGACTCTAAACTTCATTTAATGTATTCAGGTGGACTTCCTGGCAGTACAGATGCATGATGGGAAGGTGTCTCTGGTGTGGAACGTGGGCTCAGGCAGTACCAAACTGGAGTTTCCTGGACTGGACATCAACAACAACAGATGGACAAGAATCAACGTGACACGGTAAATACACGCCTCATCACATCAACCTGTTACATGATCAGAACAGATCACACGATGTAATGTCTTCATGATGTCATGGCTCATAGACCACTCCCCTTGTTTATGAATGTGTGATAATGTCATGGCGTCTGCAGGTTGGGGCCCACGGCTCTCTGTCGGTCCATCAGCTGGAGTTGGAATCGTCTCCGTTGCCCGCGGTAACAGCGACATCACCAGGACCATCCCGAATTTTAGACATTGACAGAAACTCTGTGATCCACATCGGAGGACTGGGAGCTCACACTCAGGTAACACAGACACACACAGGTGTACAGGCATGTGTGGAGGTATACAGGTGAACAGGTGATAACTGTGTGTGTGTGTGATGTCAGAGCCCCACAGTGCTGCGGTCCAACACCTTCCAGGGCTGTCTGGGCGAAGCATCGCTCAACGAGAGAAGCATCGGCCTGTGGAACTATATTAGCAGAGAGGGCGAATGTGGAGGCTGCTTCAGCAGGTAAATACACAGAGGTGACTGACAAAACACCTGGACAATTGCAGGTGTTTATCTACACTGTGAGGAAACTTGCTGACCTGACTGTTTTTGTTGTTCACCAGTGAAATTTACAGATTCACAAATCAAGGAATCAACAGTGTTTTTGACCACCTGTCTGTCTCCACCTGTCTGTCTCCACCTGTGTCTCCACCTGTGTCTCCACCTGTCTGTCTCTCAGTCCCCAGGCAGAGGAGACTTCCTTCCACTTTGATGGATCTGGATTCTCATTGGTTCAGAAGTCGTTGCGAGCGACCTCCACCTCCATCGTTCTGCTTTTCAAGACTCTGTCACCAGGCGGATTACTGCTGTACCTGGCCTCGAACAACACTGTATGACACACACACACACACCACCACACACACACACACACACACACACACACACACACGACCTTACTTCCTGTCTCTTTCAGAGAGACTTCCTGTCCATGGAACTGGTGGAGGGGCGTGTCCGTCTGACCTTTGACCTTGGCTCAGGTGCTCTGATCATGACCTCAAACAGGAAGTACAACACTGGAGTGTGGTACAAGATCACACTGCAGAGGAGCAAACGTAAAGGTATGATGGCTGCTACTACTACTATTACTACAATTACTACTACTGCAACTACCACTGTAGTTCTTTTACTGCAGTTCTTGTGTACTCTAATGTAGTTTTACTGTAGTTTGACTGTTCCTGTTACTGTGTGTCCAGGTTACCTGTCCATCATGGCAGCCGACCAATCATCAGACAAAGAGGTGTTGGAGGCGGAGTCTCCTGGAACAGCCTCCGACCTGAACCGCTCTGACCTCGACCCGATCTACATCGGAGGTCTTCCTGCATCAAGACCAATAAGGTGCGTTTGTGATTTCACAGGTGATGTCCAAACCTGTCTGAATGTCTGTCTGACTCTCTTTACTTGTCTGGTTGCTAGGCGACAAGTGGTTTCCAGGTCGTATGTGGGCTGCATAAAGAATGTGGAAATCGCTCGGTCCAACTTTGACCTGCTGAGAGACGCGTTTGGAGTCAGAAAGGGTTGTGTACTCGAGGTAATACACACACACAGCATGTACACACATATACACACACAGCATGTACACACATACATACACACAGCATGTACACACAGAAGGGTATGAAGAAGTTGTCATGTGTATGAAGGCACTGTTGGGTGTATGAAGGCACTGTTGGGTGTATAAAGGCACTGTCGGGTGTATGAAGGCGCTGTCGGGTGTATGACGGGTGTATGAAGGCGCTGTCGGGTGTATGACGGGTGTATGAAGGCGCTGTCGGGTGTATGACGGGTGTATGAAGGCGCTGTCGGGTGTATGACGGGTGTATGAAGGCGCTGTCGGGTGTATGAAGGCGCTGTCGGGTGTATGACGGGTGTATGACGGGTGTATGAAGGCGCCGTCGGGTGTATGACGGGTGTATGACGGGTGTATGAAGGCGCTGTCGGGTGTATGAAGGCGCTGTCGGGTGCATGAAGGAGCCAACGGGTGTATGACGGGTGTATGAAGGCGCCGACGGGTGTATGAAGGCGCTGTTGGGTGTATGAAGGCACTGTTATGTGTATGAAGGCACTGTTGGGTGTATGAAGGCACTGTTATGTGTATGAAGGCACTGTTGGGTGTATGAAGGCACTGTTATGTGTATGAAGGCACTGTTGGGTGTATGAAGGCACTGTCGGGTGTATGAAGGCACTGTCGGGTGTATGAAGGCACTGTCGGGTGTATGAAGGCGCTGTCGGTGTATGACGGGTTATGAAGGCGCTGTTCGGATGTTGTCGGGTGTAAGGCGCTGTCGGTGTATGACGGGTGTAGACGGGTGTATGAAGGCGCCGTCGGTGTATGACGGGTTGTATGACGGTGTATGAAGGCGCTGTCCGGGTGTATGAAGGCGCTGTCCGGGTGCATGAAGGAGCCAACGGGTGTATTACGGGTGTATGAAGGCGCCGACGGGTGTATGACGGGTGTATGAAGGCGCTGTTATGTGTATGAAGGCACTGTCGGGTGTATGAAGGCACTGTCGGGTGTATGAAGGGCTCTGTCGGGTGTATGACGGGTGATGAAGGCGCTGTCGGGTGTATGAAGGCGCTGTCGGGTGTAAACGGGTGTATGAAAGGCGCTGTTGGGTGTATGAAGGCACTGTTATGTGTATGAAGGCACTGTCGGTGTGAAGGCACTGTCGGGTGTATGAAGCGCTGTCGGGTGTATGACGGTGTATGAAGGCGCTGTCGGGTGTATGAGACTGTATGAAGGCTGTCGGGTGTATGATGGGTGTATGAAGGCGCTGTCGGGTGTATGAAGGCGCTGTCGGGTGCATGAAGGCGCCAACGGGTGTAGACGGGTGTATGACGGGTGTATGACAGGTGTATGAAGGCGCTGTCGGGTGTATGAAGGCGCTGTCGGGTGTATGAAGGCGCTGTAGGGTGTATGAAGGCGCTGTCGGTGCATGAAGCGCCAACGTTTATGACAGGTGTATGACGGGTGTATGACAGGTGTATGAAGCGCTGACGGGTGTGTGAGGGCGCCGACGGGTGTATGACGGGTGTATGAAGGCGCTGTCGGGTGTATGAAGGCGACGACGGGTGTATGAAGGCGCCGACGGGTGTATGAAGGCGCCGTCGGGTGTATGAAGGCGCTGACGGGTGTATGACGGGTGTATATGAAGGCGCTGTCGGGTTGTATGAAGGCGCTGACGGGTGTATGACGGGTGTATGAAGGCGCTGACGGATGTATGAAGGCGCTGTCGGGTGTATGAAGGCGCTGACGGGTGTATGACAGGTGTATGAAGGCGCTGTCGGGTGTATGAAGGCGCTGACGGGTGTATGACAGGTGTATGAAGGCGCTGTCGGGTGTATGAGGCGCTGACGGGTGTATACAGGTGTATGACGTGTATGAAGGCGCTGTCGGGTGTATGAAGGCGCTGTCGGGTGTATGACGGGTGTATGACAGGTGTATGAAGGCGCTGTCGGGTGTATGAAGGCGCTGTCGGGTGTATGAAGGCGCTGACGGGTGTATGACGGGTGTATGACGGGTGTATGAAGGCGCTGACGGGTGTATGACGGGTGTATGACGGGTGTATGACGGGTGTATGAAGGCGCTGACGGGTGTATGAAGGCGCTGACGGGTGTATGAAGGCGCTGTCGGGTGTATGACGGGTGTATGAAGGCGCTGTCGGATGTATGTCGGGTGTATGAAGGCGCTGTCGGGTGTATGACGGGTGTATGACGGGTGTAGAAGGCGCCGTCGGGTGTATGACGGGTGTATGAAGGCGCTGTCGGGTGTATGAAGGCGCTGTCGGGTGCATGAAGGAGCCAACGGGTGTATGACGGGTGTATGAAGGCGCCGACGGGTGTATGACGGGTGTATGAAGGGGCGCTGTTATGTGTATGAAGGCACTGTCGGGTGTATGAAGGCACTGTCGGGTGTATGAAGGCGCTTGTCGGGTGTATGACGGGTGTATGAAGGCGCTGTCGGGTGTATGAAGGCGCTGTCGGGTGTTTTTATAACGGGTGTATGAAGGCGCTGTTGGGTGTATGAAGGCACTGTTATGTGTATGAAGGCACTGTCGGGTGTATGAAGGCACTGTCGGGTGTATGAAGGCGCTGTCGGGTGTATGACGGGTGTATGAAGGCGCTGTCGGTGTATATGACGGGTGATGAAGCGCTGGGTGGTGTATGACGGGTGTATGAGGCGATTGTCGGGTGTATGATGGGTGTATGAAGGCGCTGTCGGGTGTATGAAGGCGCTGTCGGGTGCATGAAGGCGCCAACGGGTGTATGACGGGTGTATGACGGGTGTATGACAGGTGTATGAAGGCGCTGTCGGGTGTATGAAGGCGCTGTCGGGTGTATGAAGGCGCTGTAGGGTGTATGAAGGCGCTGTCGGGTGCATGAAGGCGCCAACGGGTGTATGACAGGTGTATGACGGGTGTATGACAGGTGTATGAAGGCGCTGACGGGTGTGTGAGGGCGCCGACGGGTGTATGACGGGTGTATGAAGGCGCTGTCGGGTGTATGAAGGCGACGACGGGTGTATGAAGGCGCCGACGGGTGTATGAAGGCGCCGTCGGGTGTATGAAGGCGCTGACGGGTGTATGACGGGTGTATGAAGGCGCTGTCGGGTGTATGAAGGCGCTGACGGGTGTATGACGGGTGTATGAAGGCGCTGACGGGTGTATGAAGGCGCTGTCGGGTGTATGAAGGCGCTGACGGGTGTATGACAGGTGTATGAAGGCGCTGTCGGGTGTATGAAGGCGCTGACGGGTGTATGACAGGTGTATGAAGGCGCTGTCGGGTGTATGAAGGCGCTGACGGGTGTATGACAGGTGTATGACAGGTGTATGAAGGCGCTGTCGGGTGTATGAAGGCGCTGTCGGGTGTATGAAGGCGCTGACGGGTGTATGACGGGTGTATGACAGGTGTATGAAGGCGCTGTCGGGTGTATGAAGGCGCTGTCGGGTGTATGAAGGCGCTGACGGGTGTATGACGGGTGTATGACGGGTGTATGAAGGCGCTGACGGGTGTATGACGGGTGTATGACGGGTGTATGACGGGTGTATGAAGGCGCTGACGGGTGTATGAAGGCGCTGACGGGTGTATGAAGGCGCTGTCGGGTGTATGACGGGTGTATGAAGGCGCTGTCGGATGTATGTCGGGTGTATGAAGGCGCTGTCGGGTGTATGACGGGTGTATGACGGGTGTATGAAGGCGCCGTCGGGTGTATGACGGGTGTATGAAGGCGCTGTCGGGTGTATGAAGGCGCTGTCGGGTGCATGAAGGAGCCAACGGGTGTATGACGGGTGTATGAAGGCGCCGACGGGTGTATGACGGGTGTATGAAGGCGCTGTTATGTGTATGAAGGCACTGTCGGGTGTATGAAGGCACTGTCGGGTGTATGAAGGCGCTGTCGGGTGTATGACGGGTGTATGAAGGCGCTGTCGGGTGTATGAAGGCGCTGTCGGGTGTATAACGGGTGTATGAAGGCGCTGTTGGGTGTATGAAGGCACTGTTATGTGTATGAAGGCACTGTCGGGTGTATGAAGGCACTGTCGGGTGTATGAAGGCGCTGTCGGGTGTATGACGGGTGTATGAAGGCGCTGTCGGGTGTATGACGGGTGTATGAAGGCGCTGTCGGGTGTATGACGGGTGTATGAAGGCGCTGTCGGGTGTATGATGGGTGTATGAAGGCGCTGTCGGGTGTATGAAGGCGCTGTCGGGTGCATGAAGGCGCCAACGGGTGTATGACGGGTGTATGACGGGTGTATGACAGGTGTATGAAGGCGCTGTCGGGTGTATGAAGGCGCTGTCGGGTGTATGAAGGCGCTGTAGGGTGTATGAAGGCGCTGTCGGGTGCATGAAGGCGCCAACGGGTGTATGACGGGTGTATGACGGGTGTATGACGGGTGTATGACAGGTGTATGAAGGCGCTGTCGGGTGTATGAAGGCGCTGACGGGTGTATGACGGGTGTATGACGGGTGTATGAAGGCGCCGTCGGGTGTATGACGGGTGTATGACAGGTGTATGACGGCGCTGACGGGTGTGTGAGGGCGCCGACGGGTGTATGACGGGTGTATGAAGGCGCTGTCGGGTGTATGAAGGCGACGATGGGTGTATGAAGGCGCCGTCGGGTGTATGAAGGCGCTGACGGGTGTATGACGGGTGTATGAAGGCGCTGTCGGGTGTATGAAGGCGCTGACGGGTGTATGACGGGTGTATGAAGGCGCTGACGGGTGTATGAAGGCGCTGTCGGGTGTATGAAGGCGCTGACGGGTGTATGACAGGTGTATGACAGGTGTATGAAGGCGCTGTCGGGTGTATGAAGGCGCTGACGGGTGTATGACGGGTGTATGACAGGTGTATGAAGGCGCTGTCGGGTGTATGAAGGCGCTGTCGGGTGTATGAAGGCGCTGACGGGTGTATGAAGGCGCTGACGGGTGTATGACGGGTGTATGACGGGTGTATGAAGGCGCTGACGGGTGTATGACGGGTGTATGACGGGTGTATGACGGCGCTGACGGGTGTATGAAGGCGCTGTCGGGTGTATGACGGGTGTATGAAGGCGCTGTCGGGTGTATGAAGGCGCTGACGGGTGTAAGAAGGCGCTGACGGGTGTATGAAGGCGCTGTCGGGTGTATGACGGGTGTATGAAGGCGCTGTCGGGTGTATGACGGGTGTATGAAGGCGCTGTCGGGTGTATGACGGGTGTATGAAGGCGCTGTCGGGTGTATGACGGGTGTATGAAGGCACTGTCGGGTGTATGACGGGTGTATGAAGGCGCTGTTGGGTGTATGATGGGTGTATGAAGGCGCTGTCGGGTGTATGACGGGTGTATGAAGGCGCTGTCGGGTGTATGAAGGCGCTGTCGGGTGTATGAAGGCGCTGTCGGGTGTATGACGGGTGTATGAAGGCGCTGCCGGGTGTATGAAGGCGCTGCCGGGTGTATGAAGGCGCTGTCGGGTGTATGACGGGTGTATGAAGTCGCTGTCGGGTGTATGACCGGTGTATGAAGGCGCTGTCGGGTGTATGAAGGCGCTGTCGGGTGTATGACGGGTGTATGAAGTCGCTGTCGGGTGTATGAAGGCGCTGTCGGGTGTATGACGGGTGTATGAAGGCGCTGTCGGGTGTATGAAGGCGCTGTCGGGTGTATGACGGGTGTATGAAGGCGCTGTCGGGTGTATGAAGGCGCTGTCGGGTGTATGAAGGCGCTGCCGGGTGTGAATACCTTCTCTGCCTCTCTGAAAATGATGTTCATGATGTCACCTCTCAGGCGGTGCGGAGTGTGTCCGTGTTGGCCGGCGGGTTTGTTCAGATTGCTCCTCGACCACTCGCTCAGGAGCCAGAGCTTCTCTTCTCCTTCTCCACCAAGAACCAATCAGGAGTCCTGTTCGCTGCCTTCAGTGACGACCGAACACAGAGACAGGTGAGGCAGAGAGTAATGTGACACCTGTTCACCAGGTACTATTGTTACCATTATGTAACCATGGTTATTATCTGTGTGTGTGCGTGCAGCACTTCCTGTCTGTCCATCTGGTCTCAGGTGCTTTGGAGGCGGAGCTTGGGGAGGTGGGTGGGGCTAGCCGGATGGTTAAGGTGGTGAAACCTGATGGAGGATCCTTCAGTGATGGAACAAAACACTCTGTGATTATCACCATCAACAGGAAGTAAGTGTTGCCATGGTAATAGAAACCTGTCTCACCTGTTTCACCTCACATATTGACATTACTGTCTGTCTCTCAGGTCTCTGTCCCTGCAGGTGGATGAGGAACATTTAAAGTCAGTCTCTCTGTTGCCGGGCGGATTTTTGCGTTATTCTCAAGCCTCTTTCTTCATTGGTGGGCTGCCATCAGGGGAGGAGTCTCGTCTGCCAATTAGATTACAGGATGTGTCCAGGTGGTTCAGAGGCTGCATCCAGAACCTGGTGGTGGGAGGAGCGTAAGTGACACACATACACACACACACACACACACACACACACACACACACACACACACACACACACACTGTTTTTTGTTCCTCTCTTATTGTTGACTGTTTTGATTGGCGGCTCCATTCAGGCTTGTTGACCTATCAGGAGCTGTGAGATATGAGGGGGTGGAGCTTGACAGCTGTCTTTTGGAAGAGAGAGTCGGGGGGGCGGTTCTTCCTGATGATCCAGATGTAGAACCAACTCATGACCCCACCCACTTGCCTGTAGCCCCGCCCACACACCTGAGCGCCATGACACCTGGAGCACTAATGGTAATCAATACTTCTATGACGGAATATTGATCCATGATTTAGTACGATTACTGGTGATCGATCACTGGTCACTGATCGATCACTGGTCACTGATTACTGGTGATCGATCACTGGTCACTGATTACTGGTGATCGATCACTGGTCACTGATTACTGGTGATCGATCACTGGTCACTGATTACTGGTGATCGATCACTAGTCACTGATTACTGGTGATCGATCACTGGTCACTGATCGATCACTGGTCACTGATTACTGGTGATCGATCACTGGTCACTGATCGATCACTGGTCACTGATTACTGGTGATCGATCACTAGTCACTGATTACTGGTGATCGATCACTAGTCACTGATTACTGGTGATCGATCACTGGTCACTGATTACTGGTGATCGATCACTGGTCACTGATCGATCACTGGTCACTGATTACTGGTGATCGATCACTAGTCACTGATTACTGGTGATCGATCACTGGTCACTGATTACTGGTCATCGATCACTGGTCACTGATTACTGGTGATCGATCACTGGTCACTGATTACTGGTGATCGATCACTGGTCACTGATTACTGGTCATCGATCACTGGTCACTGATTACTGGTGATCGATCACTGGTCACTGATTACTGGTGATCGATCACTGGTCACTGATTACTGATGATTGATTTGTGATGCAGTGTGTCCTGGAGGCGGAGCCGACCTTCCTGCCATCAGCGGCTCAGTTTGGTTTGTCCAAACACAGTCACATGACCTTCATCATCAATCCCAACACTGTGAGAAGAAGGTGAGTCTCTATGACGACAGTGCTGTGGTCATATGTGGGCTGGGCTGTGATCAGGTGTTTAATGATCGTCTCCTCGTCCTCAGCGTGTCAGTGAGGTTGTCGGTTCGAAGCCGAGCTCTCGATGGGTTGATCATCCTCCTCTCCGACTCCAAACAGACGGACTTCATCGTCCTCAGACTGACAGGAGGCAGACTGATGATGTCAGCTGACCTGGGGAAAGGCCCCGCCTCCGTCACCTCGTCTGTCGCCATTAACGACGGAACGTGGCACAGTGTGAGTTAACATGTACACACACACACACACAGGAGAAGAGGTGATGTCACCCTGGTCAGGACTAACTTGGAGTCTCTCTGAACTCTCAGGTGAGCGCTGAGGTCAGCCGGCGGTCTCTGTCTGTGTCCGTCAACGGTTCGAGTCCGGACTCTGTTACAATCAAAGGAAACCAGCTGGACGTTGACAACACACTTTACCTGGGAGGACTGCCGCATGCACATGCCACCAGGAGGATTAATGTACGTATGACATCGTTCTTCACCAGATGACTGTGACCTGGTAATGGTCATGTGACTTAGTGATGGTCATGTGACCTTCACTTCCTTTGTTTCTCTCAGGTGAGCAGCAGTTTTGCAGGTTGTGTTCACTCCCTCAGTCTGAACGGAGCCATGTTGGATCTGTCCAAGCCGACCTCACAGCATGATGTCACTTCCTGTTTCACCAATGATCAGACAGGAAGTTACTTTAATGGAAGTGGATATGCCACCATGAGTGAGTCAACACAAAGAAGACAACATGACATAGGCGCGTTGAGCGGGAGCATGACGTCTAACCAGCATATTAAATGTGTGTGTGTGTGTGTTCAGTGCGTGATGGTTACAAGGTCGGCTCGGACGTGTCTGTGTCTCTGGAGTTTCGAACGAGCCAATCAGAAGGAGTGTTTCTGGGAATCAGCAGTGCAAAGGTTGACGCCATTGGACTGGAGATGATCGGTGGACAGGTAAGCAAAAAGTTAGAGTGTGTGTGTGTGTGTGTGTGTGTGTCTGTGTGCAGTGATCATCTCCTGTATGTGTCCTCAGGTGGTGTTTAATGTGAATAATGGGGCTGGTCGAGTGTCAGTGCGTTCGATTGGTCCAGTGTTGTGTGATGGACGGTGGCACCGCCTGCTGGCCAGAAAAACCAAACACACCCTGATTCTAAGTGTAGATGGACGGAGTTACACCACACCCAACCCTTACCCACAATCCACCTCTGCTGAGACCAACAACCCAGTTTACCTGGGAGGATATCCAGGTGAGTCACAGCTCTGAAGTCTGCTACAGACATCACATAAGAACCATGTGGCACTGATACTGACCTGTCTCTCTACCTGTCTGTTATAGTTGGGGTGAAGCAGAACTGCCTGTCAATCAGCTTCAGGTTCAGAGGTTGTCTAAGGAATCTGCAGCTCATTAAGTCTCACCTGAGCGACACTCTGAACCTGAGCTCGGCCCACTTCCTGCTGGGCGTCACTCCTAACTCGTGTCCTGTTGCCTAGCAAAGCTAAGTTCGGCTCTGATTGGTCCACAGACACCAACAGTTTACATGACATCACTGTGACTTAATTTGTAACTGTGAATCATTAAAGATCATCTAAAAAATCCTAAAACTTGCTACCATCCCTTCGTGCAGCATTACCTCATATTAAACTTGCCCTGGGGTCAGATCTCTCTTCACAGAAGCACAGAAACTTTGTTTAATTGATTCATTCATCATTTTATTTCAGTTTCGAAGCTAAAGACAATGAAACATGACACATGGGGAGTGGTCAGTCTGTAACATGACACAGGGGGAGTGGTCAGTCTGTAACATGACACCAGGGGGAGTGGTCAGTCTGTAACATGACACCAGGGGGAGTGGTCAGTCTGTAACATGACACAGGGGGAGTGGTCAGTCTGTAACATGACACAGGGGAGTGGTCAGTCTGTAACATGACACAGGGGGAGTGGTCAGTCTGTAACATGAGTGTGTAACATGACACAGGGGGAGTGGTCAGTCTGTAACATGAGTGTGTAACATGACACAGGGGGGGTGGTCAGTCTGTAACATGACACAGGGGGAGTGGTCAGTCTGTAACATGACACAGGGGGAGTGGTCACACAGAAATCAATCAATCAATCAATAAATAAATAAATAGACATAAAAACTAAGACAAATGAGTAAAATAATTCATAAACAGGGTTTCCATGTTGAAATGAGAAAATGGCACATCACTATTGCATTATGGGTAAATACAGAGCTGAATTTTAGCTGCTATACAGTAAGTGGTTACAGTGCTAGTAATCATGCTGTATTACATGTCAGACAGGAAACGGTTTGCAGCAGACTGTCAGACTAAAAGACCCAGTTTTGACCAGGCAAGAGTCAGGTGATCTCACCTGGTGAGGTCCGATGTGATGCAAACTGTTTGCTGGATGTTTCATAAAGCTGCTGTCTCTGAGGAGCAAATACACCTGAGTCAACCAACCAATGAGACCTGCATTAACCTGTTGGGGTGTCAGGTGTGTGGGGGGGGGTGGGGCTTCAGCAGAAGGTCAAGTCTTCGTGATGTTTACTGGCTCCAGCTGTCAGGTTGCTATGAGAACGTGTTCATGGCGCCACAGCAGTGTTACCTGTCTGTCCCTTACCTGTCTGTTTAACCTGTTTGTGTTTTGTAAATATTTGAACTAAATCTAATTATCTATATAACTAACATTTTTCTGAAGATAACTAAGCTACTGGCCCCGTCCCCAGTCAGACAGGTGCTGCTGTGTGTACAGGTGCACATGCGTGTGTGTGTGTGTGTGTGTGTGTAAAGCCTCAGTTCTATTAATGTCCTCTGGGTGTCGCTGCAAACAGTTTCTTAGTTGGCTCTGTAGTCTGAACTACAACTCCCATGATGCAGCAGAAGCTTCTGTAGTCAGTCCTAAAAGAGAGACAGAATATGTCTTTATCATGTGATCTCGCTTAATAAAGATGTTATAATGTTTCATGAATATAACAGCGTCACAGGGATTCTGTTCATCTGATTATTCAGCTCACAGATGACACACACAGGAAGTGAGAGCAAAGCTCTAACTGACACTCACCTGTGAGGTCAGATCAATCAGAGAGCTTTTTCAGAGTAAAATGCAATCTGACCACCAGATGGAGCAGCTCTACACGTTCCCATCAGTCACCCATTAACTCAGAGAGAGGCTAGGCTAAGTTAGCCAGAAGAACTTCCCGCACATGCTAATTAACAAGTTAACAAGCTTTAAAGCATGGACCACAACGTTAGCATAGCATATTAGCATGTCACCACTGTCCTCTCAGCAGTTTGTGATTTTGAAGATGAACTCAAGATCTGGCTAATAGGTGGCCAACGAACAGGTGGCTGACAGCCAGATAAAGGTGGATGACAGGTGGACAACAGGTGTATGACAGTTGGATGACAGACTTATAAAGCTGGACGACAGGTGGACAAGAGGCGTACGACAGGTGGATGACAGACAGTAAAAGGTGTACCACAGGTGGATGACAGACAGTAAAAGGTGTACCACAGGTGGATGACAGACAGTAAAAGGTGTACCACAGGTGGATGACAGACAGATAAAGGTGTACCACAGGTGGATGACAGACAGATAAAGGTGGATGACAGGTGGACACATTTGAGAGGGCAGTGAGTAATGTTAGCATTGCATGTGTATGCAGCCATATTGAGCCAAGAAACTGATGAGTGTCATCAATGATCGGCTGATTGTTTAAGAAAGTGTTTCCTGAAGACGTCTCCAGTTTATCTTCACCAACCAATCACTACGTACTCGTCCTGTTCCTGTTCCTCTAGAACATTTTGTCCAATCAGAACATTTCCTTCTGTCTCCTAACCAATCAAAGCTTCTCTCTTCTGGCTGAACTTCCTGTTACTGAACACGTGTTTAAAACATGCAAACAATGTTTTGTATGCTGCCATGCAGCAGCTAGCCAATCAGCATCCAGCTTGAGACCTGTCAGACAGTCTGTTACCTGTGATGTCATAATCAATCCACATGATCAGGAGAGACCTCTGTTTCTTTATGGACGACAAACTCGTGTGACGGACAGCTCAGGATGCTGCCGCCGTGCCTCGCTGAGTACCGCTGCCAGAGCCTTCAAGAAAGACATGTGGGTCAGAACCTGGTCCAGGTACCGGTCCTGGTTTAGGTCAAATAATCCAGGTCTGACCAGGGGCTAGTACCTCTAATCAGGATTTATTAACTTTTTGTTATATAATTTAATAAAATCATTATTTAATTTGATGTTTGCATGTACAAGTAAGCAACATTAATTTAATGTAAACCATGTTCTGTATGAATACACCATTCTAATTGGCTGTCCAATCCTGATAAAGGACAAACTGTTTTGAATGATAAGTATTTACCTGGTCATGGTCGATCTCTGTGTCTCCAGAAATCACGATTCTCTTTTCGATTCTGGTTTCTGAGATTCCCCCTTTTACTGTCTGAAGAGAATTTAATTTATTATTGATTTAATTGATCTTTACTGGATCCTCTCCAGTTCTGGTTCAGGTATTTAACTTCCTGATGGACAGTGTGTATTACCGTGGTGACCAGTGTTACCTTGGTGATGTGTGTGGTGGTGGTGGTGGTGGAGGTCTCTGCAGTGAAGGTCTGGGAGCTCAACAGGAAACCTGCAGGAGGATCAGAGTCCACTCGGCTCTGAAACACAATAACACTCACATGATTGATTCAGTATTGATGAAATTGATGAAAGATGAAAGATTATTGATTGTTCTGGTGTCATTTTATAAATACAGACTGAGCTCAGCACATTAAGACTCAGTTTAGAGGACTCAGTTTAGAGGAATTCTTCATCCTCACCCCTGGAGCTTCATATGTGAGAGTCTTCCTCATCACTGGGACCTCCTGATAGGAACACAGAACATTACCAGGTTTAGAAACTGAGAGCTAATTTGAATCCAGTCTGTCTGTTCTCAAAAGGATAGTTTGGTTTTATGAAGTGTGGTTCTATGAGGTTTGAGTGTATGCCAGCATATTCTCACTGCTTCACTTCGCCGTCATACAGTTTGAACTTCATCGTCACAGCCATCAAATTTAACGTATCCCAACACCTAAATCCAGTGGTGCCATTCAGCAGATATTACTCTGCGGATCTGAAAATGTTTTACTGGTTTTACTGCTGACTCGTTTCAAAGAGACCGCCGTGCACTGACCGTGAATCAGAGCCTCATAGAACAAAATTTCACTGAAAAAGAATTAACCCTTTTAAAGATTTAATATTCTAAAGTCTTGGTTTGTTACATTGCCTTCATATCACAAGCAGAAGGGGCAGGAGTCAGTGGGGTAGGAGTCAGTTGGGTAGGAGTCACTCGGCAAGAGTCAGTGGGCAGGGCTGACTGGGCAAGAGTGACTGGGCAGGAGTCAGTGGACAGGAGTCAGGTGGGTAGGAGCCAGTGGGCAGGAGTTAGTTGGGTAGGAGTCAGTGGGGTAAAAGTCAGTTGGTAAGGAGTCAGTGGGCAAGAGTGTCTAGGAAAGAGTCAGTGGGCAGTACTGACTGGGCAAAAGTGACTGGGAAGGAGTCAGTGGACAGGAGTCAGTGGGTAGGAGCCAGTGGGCAGGAGTCACTGGGCAAGAGTGCCTGGGCAAGAGTCAGTGGGCAGGGCTGACTGGGCAAGAGTGACTGGCAAGAGTCAGTGGACAGGAGTCAGGTGGGTAGGAGACAGTGGGCAGGAGTTGGGTTGGGTTGGGGTTGGAGTTGGGTTGGAGTCAGTGGGGTAAAAGTCAGTTGGGAAGGAGTCAGTGGGCAAGAGTGCCTGGGAAAGAGTCAGCGGGCAGGACTGACTGGGCAAAAGTCACTGGGCAGGAGTCAGTGGGGTAAAAGTCACTTGGGTAGGAGTCACTGGGCAAGAGTGTCTGGGCAAGAGTCAGTGGGCAGGACTGACTGGGCAAGAGTGACTGGGCAGGAGTCAGTGAGCAGGAGTCACTGGGCAAGAGTGCCTGGGCAAGAATCAGTGGGCAGGGCTGACTGGACAAGAGTAACTGGGCAGGAGACAGTTGGGTAGGAGTCAGTGGGCAGGAGTCAGTGGGGTAGGAGTCACTAGGCAAGAGTGCCTGGGCAAGAGTCAGTGGGCAGGACTGACTGGGCAAGAGTGACTGAGCAGGAGTCAGTGGACAGGAATCAAGTGGGTAGGAGACAGTGGGCAGGAGTCAGTTGGGTTGGAGTCAGTGGGCAAGAGTGCCTGGGAAAGAGTCAGTGGGCAGGACTGACTGGGCAAAAGTGACTGGGCAGGAGTCAGTGGACAGGAGTCAGTGGGGTAAAAGTCACTTGGGTAGGAGTCAGTGGGCAGGAGTCACTGGGGTAGGAGTCACTGGGCAAGAGTCAGTGGGCAGGACTCACTGGGCAGGAGTGCCTGGGCAGGAGTAAGTGGGCAGGGCTGACTGGGTAAGAGTGACTGGGCAGGAGTCAGTGGACAAGAATCAAGTGGGTAGGAGACAGTGGGCAGAAGTCAGTTGGGTTGGAGTCAGTGGGCAAGAGTGCCTGGGAAAGAGTCAGTGGGCAGGACTGACTGGGCAAAAGTGACTGGGCAGGAGTCAGTTTTCAGGAGTCAGTGGGGAGAGTCAGTAGGTAGGAGTCAGTATATAGGAGTCAGTGGGCAGGAGTCAGTGGGGGTAAAAGTCAGTTGGGTAGGAGTCAGTGGGCAGGAGGGACTGGGGAAGAGTCAGTTGGCAGGAGCGACTGTGCAAAAGTGACTGGGCAGGAGTCAGTGGAAGGGAGTCAGTGGGGTAAAAGTCAGTTGGGTAGGAGTCAGTGGGCAGGAGTCAGTTAGGTAGGAGTCACTGGACAAGAATGACTGGGCAGGATTCAGCGGGGTAAAATTCAGTTGGGTAAAAGTCAGTGGGTAGGAGTCAGTGGGGTAAAAGTAGGTTGGGTAAGAGTCAGTGGGGCAGGTTTCTTTAAAGTAGGGACCACTGGGGCAGGTTTCTTTGGAGCAAGGACCACTGGGGTAGGTTTCTTTGGGGCAGGGACCACTGGGGCAGGTTTCTTTGGAGCAAGGACCACTGGGGTAGGTTTCTTTGGGGCAGGGACCACTTGGGCAGGTTTCTTTGGGGCAGGGACCACTGGGGTAGGTTTCTTTGGGGCAGGGACCACTGGGGCAGGTTACTTTGGGGCAGGGACCACTGGGGCAGGTTTCTTTGGGGCAGGGACCACTGGGGCAGGTTACTTTGGGGCAGGGACCACTGGGGCAGGTTTCTTTGGAGCAGGGACCACTGGGGCAGGTTACTTTGGAGCAGGGACCACTGGGGTAGGTTTAACTCAGTGTCTGTCTCACGTGTTACCTCCTGCAGAGGTTCATCACTGTGGATGGATGGCTGCGTCTGATTAGCCGAACTCGGGGAACACCTGGAGGTGGGGAGGGGTAAAGAAGGAGGGGAGTTTTCTCCAAACTGCCACCCTCCCTTGTCCTCCTCAGAGTCATCAGAGTCCTCGTTGTTGCGGTAACGCTGACAGTTGTTAGCCTCCTTGATAGTTAGCTCCTGCTCAATGTGGCTAACTACAAAGTTAGCATTAATGTTATCCTGACTAGCATCATTAGCACCTGGACTCTGAACCTGTCTAACTGCAGCATCCATGGCTTCCTCCACTGCGGCCTGTGCTAACACGCTGATAGCATCTTCACTAGCATTGCTAGCATTGTCATCGTTAGCCTGGCTGCTAGGTTCCG
Source organism: Collichthys lucidus (assembly GCA_004119915.2). NCBI lineage: Eukaryota > Metazoa > Chordata > Actinopteri > Sciaenidae > Collichthys > Collichthys lucidus. Next base: position 269,703 of record CM014096.1, on the reverse strand, counting down.
AATCACTGACATCATCATCACTGACCTCATGTTTATTGGATGGATTATGAGCCTGGTTAGCATCATTAGCATTGTTACTGTCATCGTCACTGGTCCATTCCTCTGTGACATCATCAGCATGAGTCATGCAGGCCCCTGGTGGAAGGGATGTGGTGTTACTAGGGAGCGTGCCCACAAGATTCCCTTTTGCTACCTGAGGCTGGTCTGCCACTGGTTGGTCCTGATCACATGGCTCTGTCATCATGAAGACCGTCTCCACCTTCTCTGATGTCTGAAACAGGAAATGGAGAGGAAAGGGACAAATTAGCCAGGTGTAAGTGAGAGAGGGCAGGCTACAGGTACTGAGGTAAGAGGTGTCGACCGACAGACAGACAGACAGACAGACAGACAGACAGACAGACAGACAGACAGCACCTTCAGCAGGTTGTGTTCTCTGAAGGTTTTTTGTTCTCTGGCCGATTTCAGCAGAGCCGACAGTTCAGGAGACATTTCATCAAAGGAAGGTTTAGGCTGCACACACACACACGCGCACACACACACACACACACACACACACACACACACACACACACACACACACAGGGAAAGAGGAAACTTAATGTAAAAATAAATGTTTTGTTTGTTTTGCGGAGGTGCAGCCATGGGGGCGTGGCCAAGTGGACATGGTCAGTATGGGCGTGGTCAGTGTGAGTGGTCTGATAGGGTATGAAACATATGTTAATAATTAGTCCTTAATTACATACATGAGACTGTCTGACCAGACAGGTAGTGATGTCAGGTAAGGTCAGATGAGGTCAGGTGAGGTTAGGTGAAGTCATGTGAGGTCATTAACTTTGATGGTGGCTCCTGATCTGTGAACACGAAGGATGAGGCAGAGAAAGGAAGCAGAAATGTACAGGATGTGATGAAACACAGCAGCAACAAACTTCAAAATAAGAGCCCTGTCAAAACATCCTTTGAAGGTTTTGGACCCCCCAATCAGTTTTTGGACTCTGGTTCATTGTTTAGACTGTTCATCTGACCATGGTGGTCCAAGTCGTACCAGAACAACTTGTTTGTACAGGAAGTGGTCTCAGTTGGCTCATAGATTAATTCTGATGGACTCAACCAACCTCCATGTGACCTGACCACAAGAGCCAATCTGCCGGTTAAACAGGCTCTGGTGCCAGGTGATAGAGACAGTGTGACATCCAGAGGGAGTTCAGACTTACTGCTCCTTCAGGATCCATTTGAGGTGGTTCAGGTATCTGAACAGGACCTGGGGTTAGAAACACGCCGGATGGATCATGTATGTGGCCTGGGTCCACGTCAGGATTATCTGCTCAGCCCTAATTTTATTATATTTATTAGATTAGAAATACTTTATTAATCTTAAACTGGGAAATTGCATAGCAATATTATGATATTATGATTATGAGTATTGATAATAAGTTGATCCTCTGCTAGTCCGGTTCTGTTTGAGTTTAGACCTCATGACTTCAGTCCAGGACTCCGCGGCTCTGGTTGTAAACACAAACATATGAAGGTTTTACAAAACCTTCAAACAAGGAGTGAAGCATCAGAAAGCCAAAGAAACCAATCAAAACCAGGGAAGACAGACAGGAAGTGAAAAGCAGTGAAACATAAAGAAGCCCCCCCGATCCTCCCCACGCCCAACGACAGCCAATCAAAAAGGAGACAGAACAAAGAGAAAGTCTGAGGTCGCTCTGTCTGCCATTTTGATCCGACGGGGAAGTGAAACAAAATGGCAACTGGGAGGAGGTAAAGGGACAAGCTGAGTTCAAACTGAGCACCTCAGCTCCACCGAGTCATCTCATCTCCACCAACGAGTCATCTCATCTCCACCAACGAGTCATCTCATCTCCACCACAGAGTCATCTCATCTCCACCAACGAGTCATCTCATCTCCACCAACGAGTCATCTCATCTCCACCAACGAGTCATCTCATCTCCACCAACGAGTCATCTCATCTCCACCAACGAGTCATCTTATCTCCACCACAGAGTCATCTCATCTCCACCAACGAGTCATCTCATCTCCACCAACGAGTCATCTCATCTCCACCAACGAGTCATCTCATCTCCACCAACGAGTCATCGCATCTCCACCAACGAGTCATCGCATCTCCACCAACGAGTCATCTCATCTCCACCACCGAGTCATCTCATCTCCACCACTGAATCATCGCATCTCTACCAACGAGTCATCTCATCTCTACCAACGAGTCATCTCATCTCCACCAACGAGTCATCTCATCTCCACCAACGAGTCATCTCATCTCCACCACGAGTCATCTCATCTCCCCGAGTCATCTCATCTCCACCAACGAGTCATCTCATCTCCACCAACGAGTCATCTCATCTCTACCAACGAGTCATCTCATCTCCACCAACGAGTCATCGCATCTCCACCAACGAGTCATCTCATCTCTACCAACGAGTCATCGCATCTCTACCAACGAGTCATCTCATCTCCACCAACGAGTCATCTCATCTCCACCACCGAGTCATCTCATCTCCACCACCGAGTCATCTCATCTCCACCACCGAGTCATCTCATCTCCACCACCGAGTCATCTCATCTCTACCAACGAGTCATCTCATCTCCACCAACGAGTCATTTCATCTCCACCACCGAGTCATCTCATCTCCACCACCGAGTCATCTCATCTCTACCAACGAGTCATCTCATCTCCACCAACGAGTCATTTCATCTCCACCGAGTCATCTCATCTCCACCACCAGTCATCTCATCTCTACCAACGAGTCATCTCATCTCCACCACCGAGTCATCTCTCACTCCACCACCGAGTCATCTCTCTACCAGAGTCATTTCATCTCCACCAACGAGTCATCTCATCTCCACCAACAGTCATCTCATCTCCACCACTGAGTCATCTCATCTCTACCAACGAGTCATCTCATCTCTACCAACGAGTCATCTCATCTCCACCAACGAGTCATCTCATCTCCACCAACGAGTCATTTCATCTCCACCAACGAGTCATCTCATCTCCACCAACAAGTCATCTCATCTCCACCACTGAGTCATCTCATCTCTACCAACGAGTCATCTCATCTCCACCAACGAGTCATCTCATCTCCACCAACGAGTCATCTCATCTCCACCAACAAGTCATCTCATCTCCACCACTGAGTCATTTTATCTCCACCACCAAGTCACCTGATCTCCACCCACAAATCACCTGATCTACACCAACACGTCACCTGATCTCCACCTGCCTCACCACCCTCCTGCAGGCGGAGCTGAGGTGTTCAGTTTGAACTGGCTCTGACGAGCCGTATTTTGTGGTTCAGTGCTGCAGGGTTAAAACGCCACTGTCAGAGTTCTGGATTTGCTCCCCATGCTGGTTTCCATGCCGACCACCAAACGGCGTACCACTCTGGCCAGAGAGGGTGACGTCCTGCGCATCAGGCGATCTGGCGAGGCACTGGGACTTAACATGACCAAAGGCGATTTCAGAGGGAGGACTGGAGTCACAGGTGAGATCACTGAGGCTCACATCTCTACCAACGAGTCATCTCATCTCCACCACCGAGTCATCTCATCTCCACCACCGAGTCATCGCATCTCTACCAACGAGTCATCTCATCTCCACCAACGAGTCATCTCATCTCCACCACCGAGTCATCTCATCTCCACCACCGAGTCATCTCATCTCCACCAACGAGTCATCTCATCTCCACCACCGAGTCATCTCATCTCCACCAACGAGTCATCTCATCTCCACCACCGAGTCATCTCATCTCTACCAACGAGTCATCTCATCTCCACCAACGAGTCATTTCATCTCCACCACCGAGTCATCTCATCTCCACCAACGAGTCATCTCATCTCTACCAACGAGTCATCTCATCTCCACCACCGAGTCATCTCATCTCCACCACCGAGTCATCTCATCTCTACCAGAGTCATTTCATCTCCACCAACGAGTCATCTCATCTCCACCAACAAGTCATCTCATCTCCACCACTGAGTCATCTCATCTCTACCAACGAGTCATCTCATCTCTACCAACGAGTCATCTCATCTCCACCAACGAGTCATCTCATCTCCACCAACGAGTCATTTCATCTCCACCAACGAGTCATCTCATCTCCACCAACAAGTCATCTCATCTCCACCACTGAGTCATCTCATCTCCACCAACGAGTCATCTCATCTCTACCAACGAGTCATCTCATCTCCACCAACGAGTCATTTCATCTCCACCAACAAGTCATCTCATCTCCACCAACGAGTCATCTCATCTCCACCAACGAGTCATTTCATCTCCACCAACAAGTCATCTCATCTCCACCAACGAGTCATCTCATCTCCACCAACGAGTCATCTCATCTCCACCACTGAGTCATTTTATCTCCACCACCAAGTCATCTCATCTCCACCAACAAGTCATCTCATCTCCACCACTGAGTCACCTGATCTCCACCCACAAATCACCTGATCTACACCAACACGTCACCTGATCTCCACCTGCCTCACCACCCTCCTGCAGGCGGAGCTGAGGTGTTCAGTTTGAACTGGCTCTGACGAGCCGTATTTTGTGGTTCAGTGCTGCAGGGTTAAAACGCCACTGTCAGAGTTCTGGATTTGCTCCCCATGCTGGTTTCCATGCCGACCACCAAACGGCGTACCACTCTGGCCAGAGAGGGTGACGTCCTGCGCATCAGGCGATCTGGCGAGGCACTGGGACTTAACATGACCAAAGGCGATTTCAGAGGGAGGACTGGAGTCACAGGTGAGATCACTGAGGCTCCGCCTCCTTTGGTGTCATCCCCACAAATTACATCACTGATGATGTCACAGGCGTGGGTCGGCAGCTCCGTTGGTGAGGTTGGTGTCTTCACCTCACAAATGGTGATTAACTTTTCCCTTGGAATGACATCATCAGCGGTGGACAGCGGGATGACTCTGACCTGCCGGCCTGCCTCCATACTCCTTGTTGTCACAGTAATATTGGAGCTGTCGTCCCTGGTTGTCATGGTGACGACCCTACCGGAGGTGGTGTCATAGCTTTGCCCAACAGTGTAGCTCTTCTCTTTGATTGGCTGAGGGGGAGCTTGGTTTGTTATGACCTCGCCCATCTGGAGTGCACAGGTGCACAACATCAAACACACAAAGACTGAGTGATTAACCAATCATGTGACAGACGTGGTAAGCTCAGGTGAGTGTAATAACATCAGGACTGATGAGTGTCTGTGGTGAGTTCACTGTCTGTAATAACATCAGGACAGATGTGTCTGTGGTGAGTTCACTGTCTGTAATAACATCAGGACAGATGTGTCTGTGGTGAGTTCACTGTCTGTAATAACATCAGGACAGATGTGTCTGTGGTGCGTTCACTGTCTGTAATAACATCAGGACAGATGTGTCTGTGGTGCGTTCACTGTCTGTAATAACATCAGGACAGATGTGTCTGTGGTGCGTTCACTGTCTGTAATAACATCAGGACAGATGTGTCTGTGGTGCGTTCACTGTCTGTAATAACATCAGGACAGATGTGTCTGTGGTGCGTTCACTGTCTGTAATAACATCAGGACAGATGTGTCTGTGGTGAGTTCACTGTCTGTAATAACATCAGGACAGATGAGTGTCTGTGGTGAGTTCACTGTCTGTAATAACATCAGGACAGATGAGTGTCTGTGGTGAGTTCAGGTGACTGTGGCTCTGCTGTGTTTGACAAGGTGCGTTTCATTCATCCACCAGCAGGTGTCAGTGTGTTTCACCTCGTCTGGCTCCAGTGGTTCAATCATTGGAGAGTCGTCGACTCGTCGTAGAGGTGAGGAGGCGAGACGTTTCTCCCACTCTGTCATCCCTCCTCCTCCACCTGCTCCTCCTCCCTCTAAGAAGGAGCGTCTCAGAGCGCTGATGGAGGTCGGAGGTCTCTGCTCCTCCTCTGGACTCCCTAGAGTCTCCTGAAGAAACAAACAGTGAGTCTGGGTCAGAACAGAACGCCAACATCAAACACACTGACGACAGGTGACTCACCTGAGTCTGCAAGTCTTCATCCTGATCAGACTAAGAGACAGACAGACAGACAGACAGACAGACAGACAGACAGACATGTTCATGTTAGTTGAGGAAGTAACACCTGCTGCTCTGTGAGATACAGGTGGAGTTCAGGTTCATTAAGATCAGATCAACTGTACCTCAGTCGCTGTCAGGTCTCCATCCACAGCTGTGTCAGTCAGCTCAGTCTGAAAGACAGATGGGACAGACAGACAGACAGACAGGTTAAACAGACACACAGACAGACAGATGAGACAGACAGACAGGTGAAACAGAAAGATAAGTAAACCGGACAGACAGGAGGTGAGACAGGTGTTTGTCACCTTCGTGTCAAGTTTTTGAGGAGTCGGAGGACTCTGCTGAGACAGTTCTGTCTCTCTGGTCTCTTCTTCCTCCTGCTGCACTTCCTCCTTCTCCTCCATCACCAACACCTCTTCAACTAGGAGACAAGGAGAGGAGGTGTCAGTTACTTTCAGCTCCACAGTCACCTGGTCTGACGCGTCTCCTCTGATTGGTTGTTTTTTATACCTTGCTCTGTCCTTGTCTCCTCCGCCCTCCTCTCAGGCGTTACCCTGGTGATGAGGTCACTGACAGCGATGGCTTTCGATGCTCCGTACAGCCCCGTACCCATATCTACACACACACACACACACACACACACACACCAGCTGTGATGTCACAACCAAAGAGAGCGTAACCATAGCAACCACTAGCCAGCTTCAGCAGTAGTAATCATAGCAACCACTGTGATGCTGTCAGCCAAGCTGTCTTCGTGTTCATCAGCAGCAAAGCATCACGGGTGCTCATTGCCGAGGCAACGGCACATTCAGCCAGTCAGAGCTCAGAGGGCATGCAAGGCAGCCTGGGCCAATCAGCCAATCAGCATTGACCTGTTATTACATCATCACACGGCTCACTAACCAGGATACAAGCTAACAATGCTAATATTCACAGAGATGACTATGCTAACTGTGCTAACTGTGCTGACGTCAGACTTCCTTCCTGTCGCTCAGAGAAACAACAGAAGGGGCGGGGCTTAATCAGGATATAGTGAGGTCACGCCCCACTGTGTGGCGGCGGGGCTTAGATATTTCCATGCCCATATTTGAAGATGGATGATGGGTCGAAGCGTTTGACTGGACAGATGATGATGACTGATGATGTCACTGATGACGGGACAGAGGTCTGACATTACATCAACAGAAACAAAAGATCTGATTGGACAGAAATGAAGACAGCCAATTACAAATGTGTCTGAATGAAGCAGAGCCCCACTAGCCAATCAGGACACAGCATTTCCTGAGAAGCTGAATGAAGTGAAGCATTCAGAGCTGTGGCCAATCATAAAGCAGTACTGCTACAGTACTGCTACAGTACTGCTACAGTACTGCTACAGTACTGCTACAGTACACAGCAGTAACGGCCTCTACCTGTATGTGGACTACCATTGGCTTTGGGGGACGCTGTGATGGCCGGAGAGCCAATCAGAGGTGACGTGGTCCTTGAAGCTGAGGACCAATCAAAAACCCTGTTACCAACCAGAACAAGACAGAACTGACCAATCACAGAGCGGGACTCCTGAACCGGAACTCTCCTCCTGCTACTGCTAAGGTTAGTAGTAAACTATAACCGCACCTACTGAGACCAGAACCAGTACCGACCTATCACCTACATATAACCCACTCTAACCCGCAACACCAACTGCTAGGCATAGTCTTACTGATGCACCATCATGACTACTGGGACCAGATCTATCACAGCCACTGGGCCCGTAAACAGCACCAAGTACGAGTACGTCATGAAGAGTACCTCCATCCAGGCTGCGGCTCAGCATGTTCCTCTTGCTGACACATCGTGGGAAATGTGGTGCAGGCCTGGAGATCTGAGCGCTGGCTCTGCGACTCTGAATTTGTGTCCGACCGCTGTAACGAAACTTAGAACCCAGAGACAAGACCTTCTTAGGGTTTCTTCTGGAGACATGAGCCTGAGAGACATACAGGGAAGAGAGACAGGCAGGGTCACATCATATCATGTTGCCATGTCATACATCAGGTTGTGACATTGAACACATCACAGACAGACTAACCTGAAGAAGGAGTGATGTTCCACACAGACTTTCCAAAGTCTTTTAGCTGCTCTGTGGTTCAACAGCTTGAAGCCAATCGTCGACTCAAACTGGTCAAACTGGAGACAGACAAACCGATTATGTTCAGAGGAACAAGACACAAGTAACACTATCTGTGGTTACTTCACATCCACCAGTCAGACCAGACCAGGAATCAGGGTCAGGTCTGAACTCTTCTTCTTCTCTTCTTCTCTGGCGTGGAGCTGTGTGTGTCTCACCTCTCCGGGTCGGATCTTGATGTAGAAGTTGTTTCTTTTGTATGAGATCTTCAGGATCTTCGGCCATGAGAATCTGTTGATCCTCAGTCTGTCTCTGTAGACCAGCAGACCGCTACTGCACACGCCCAGCATGATGGCCACGCCCTCCGAGTCCTGCACACACACACACACACACACACACACACACACACACACACACACACACACACACACACACACACACACACACACACACACACACACACACACACACACCATGGCTTCGTGAATGACTCAAATGGAAGAACATTTAGTGCGATCTAAAATGATGTTGGGGTTCGGGGGTGTTTGCTTGACCCATCCAACCACCTCCACCTCTTTGTACGATGTCACCTGTAAGATCATCCAGGACTGATGCTGAGGAACCTCTGTTTGTTTGTTGAACTCACAACCTGACAATCTACCAGCAGGCGAGTCCAATCATTTCTAACAACCTCCAAACAATTCAGAACATTTCCAGTGCACCTCTCGACACGCAGTACTAATGCAGTGTTAATGTTAGCACTGTGAAGTAGCACAACAAGTGTTAGCTTCAGTTAGACGAGAGAAGATTATATCGTGTTTGGAGTGAGACCAGGGGAGGACTGGGTCTCTGCACCGGGGATCTCTATGATGTTTGATGAGCAAAATAAATCATGAATGAATAAAAGAAAGGCTGAATGATGACATCAAGATGTTTGTATGAACACTCACACAGTCAAACACACTGAAACACACCTGCAGGCAAACAGTCTTACCTCGGACTTAGCTGAGGGCAAGCAATCAAAGCGGCTTCCTACCATCTACTCCATTCAGACAGACAGGCAGACAGGCAGACAGACAGACAGACAGACAGACAGACAGACAGACAGGTAGACAGACAGAGAGACAAAAAAAGAACAGAACAGCTGGTCTAAGTGTGAAAACTGACCATGCCATTCAAACACAACAATATTAACATTACAGTTACATAGATATATCCTTAACTATATAATCTGTAACGTTATAACTGTCTGACTGTAACTAACACAGACAGACAAAACAACAACAACAACAAAAGAACAGAACAGCTGGTCCAAGTGTGAAAACTGACCACGCCACTCAAACACAACAGTCGGGGACAGTCCGCTTGGTAAGAAATCAACCAGCTCTACTGCGATTGTCTTCAGCTGTATGGTCGTCATGGACGAAATGACCACGTCTTGATTGGAGATCATGCATCAGGGTCTGGAGCTCTGGTATATTGTGCAGACCCTTGTGGTCTGGATTCTGATGAAGATACGTACATGGTGAGTCCAGGTGTTGTAGACTGACAGCTTGCATGATGATGTTCAGCACCAGCTTTTCCAGGTCGTTCATTTCAGTGTAACCTGACAGTACTGACTACATTTGGAGGGCTGGGATGTGTTTGGCAGCAGGATGATGGATGTCTGTAAGATTCACAGACAGGACAGAGCTCCATGGTACACTTTGTCTTTGACGGGTTTGTAGATTTGAGGGAAGTCCAGTCTGTCTTTCTGTAAACAGGGGTTGATGTCTCCGGGGTTTGGAGTTGTGGTGCCGATACAGAACTTGGAACCTGGACTCTTAGGTCCAAGTTTTAAACAATGATAAGTGATCAGGACTCTGTGGATCCAGTCAGAGCTGCTGCTGATCCAGATTGGACTGACATTGAGGTTTCACTCTGTGTGCAATCATTGACTCAGTCTCTCAGTAACAAACACACAGATGATTGATCGTGGACAGGAAGTGGGTCATGTATTATTGATCAGACAATTGGAGATCACTGATGTGTCCTCATTTAACATTAGAGGAGCACTGTGAGGAATCTCACTCTGTGAAATGATGTGAAAACACAATGTAACTGAAAATAACAAAGAAACGGATCAATCCAAAACAAAACATTGACTGAATCTCAGTGAATCTTCAGCCAATCAGAAGAAAGCTCTGTAACAAGGGACCAGGCTGAGAACCAATCATGTGTGTCGGTGATGTTCAGGCCTGCAGACAGCAGAGCGTCAAACACAGACAGACTCTGTGGTGGACATCACTTATTTAAGGTGGACTGAAGACACTGAGGACAGCTTATTTAAGGTGGACTGAAGACACTGAGGACAACATCAACACACTGAGGACAGCTTATTTAAGGTGGACTGAAGACACTGAGGACAACATCAGCACACTGAGGACAGCTTATTTAAGGTGGACTGAAGACACCGAAGGACAACATCAGCACACTGAGGACAGCTTATTTAAGGTGGACTGAAGACACCGAAGGACAACAACAACACACTGAGGACAGCTTATTTAAGGTGGACTGAAGACACTGGGGACAACATCAACACACTGAGGACAGCTTATTTAAGGTGGACTGAAGACACTGAGGACAACATCAACACACTGAGGACAGCTTATTTAAGGTGGACTGAAGACACTGAGGACAACATCAACACACTGAGGACAGCTTATTTAAGGTGGACTGAAGACACTGGGGACAACATCAACACACTGAGGACAGCTTATTTAAGGTGGACTGAAGACACTGAGGACAACATCAACACACTGAGGACAGCTTATTTAAGGTGGACTGAAGACACTGAGGACAACATCAGCACACTGAGGACAGCTTATTTAAGGTGGACTGAAGACACTGAGGACAACATCAGCACACTGAGGACAGCTTATTTAAGGTGGACTGAAGAAACTGAGGACAACATCAACACACTGAGGACAGCTTATTTAAGGTGGACTGAAGACACTGAAGAACAACATCAACACACTTCATCTGACTGCACTGAGGACAGCTTATTTAAGGTGGACTGAAGACACCGAAGGACAACAACAACACACTGAGGACAGCTTATTTAAGGTGGACTGAAGACACTGGGGACAACATCAACACACTGAGGACAGCTTATTTAAGGTGGACTGAAGACACTGAGGACAACATCAACACACTGAGGACAGCTTATTTAAGGTGGACTGAAGACACTGGGGACAACATCAACACACTGAGGACAGCTTATTTAAGGTGGACTGAAGACACTGAGGACAACATCAACACACTGAGGACAGCTTATTTAAGGTGGACTGAAGACACTGAGGACAACATCAGCACACTGAGGACAGCTTATTTAAGGTGGACTGAAGACACTGAGGACAACATCAGCACACTGAGGACAGCTTATTTAAGGTGGACTGAAGAAACTGAGGACAACATCAACACACTGAGGACAGCTTATTTAAGGTGGACTGAAGACACTGAGGACAACATCAACACACTTCATCTGACTGCACTGAGGACAGCTCAGACTCCACCGCCTTCTGTGGGCCAGAACTCATTTAGGATGAAATGAGCTCATTACAAAAGACAGCATCCATGATGGTATGAGGGGGTTGGAGCACATGACATGATGGGTAACCTGACCATGGCATGAAAACATGTGAAGACTCCATTAATGCTGAACAATATAAACAGGTTTTGGTTGGACATCATGATCTGGTCCACGTATGACCAGAACCCCAGAGAACATGCTGCTGTTCTACCAGAACCCCAGAGAACATGCTGCTGTTCTACCAGAGCCACAGAGAACATGCTGCTGTTCTACCAGAGCCACAGAGAACATGCTGCTGTTCTACCAGAGCCACAGAGAACATGCTGCTGTTCTACCAGAGCCACAGAGAACATGCTGCTGTTCTACCAGAACCACAGAGAACATGCTGCTGTTCTACCAGAGCCACAGAGAACATGCTGCTGTTCTACCAGAGCCACAGAGAACATGCTGCTGTTCTACCAGAGCCACAGAGAACATGCTGCTGTTCTACCAGAGCCACAGAGAACATGCTGCTGTTCTACCAGAACCCCAGAGAACATGCTGCTGTTCTACCAGAGCCACAGAGAACATGCTGCTGTTCTACCAGAGCCACAGAGAACATGCTGCTGTTCTACCAGAGCCACAGAGAACATGCTGCTGTTCTACCAGAGCCACAGAGAACATGCTGCTGTTCTACCAGAGCCACAGAGAACATCTTTGAATTCTCTTGTGTTCTGTTACCTTTGCGTGATGAAGATCAACTCCGTACATTGAAAGTTTCTTTACATTTTCCAGGAAGTGTATCTCTGCTTCAGCCGGTGTCATTCCTCTAAAACAGACACGTTTGTTAGTCAAACATCTAAACACCATGACTCTGCATCCTGGATGTTCTTGTTTAGGGTTCTGAACCTGTATGTTCTGTGCAGCTCCATGATCTTCTCCTCCATTTCTTTTGTTTGATTTGGGGCAAAACTGAGTTGACTGACATCATCTGAACCACACTCATCTGATGTGAACAGAGAGAAAGACAGATAGTCAGACAGACGGGTCACATGAAACAGACAGACAGGAAAGTGAACAGGGTTTGGTCGGGTACAGCAGGGTCCAGTACCAGGGTCGTAGTCTCCAAGCTCTGATTGGACGGTGTAGGAGCCGAGTACAGTGTGAGTTGCAAACGAACATGGGAGGCGACCAGAAACTATATCCTGTCTGAGCTGGAGACACAGGAAGTACCTGCAGGCAGACAGGAATCAGACTCACCTTTGTCAGGTACAAACAGGTGGATATATGACTTCACTTGACTTACCTGGTGATGTCCTCGGAGAGCTGGGCAGGGTCAGGAGGGTAAAACTTGACATTAAAAAAGAAATTCCAGGGAACACCTGACCGACACAGATGAGGGAGTCATTTAACACAGGAAGTTAACCAACTGCCAGCCAATCAGGAGCAAACATAGATGAAGGGGGCGGGGCCACTGACCTCTAACCTGCTTCTTCATCTCCTTTGACGGGTCCAACCAGTTCTACAGGACAAGAAGGACAGACAGGTCAGCAGACAGACATGCAGGTCAACAGACAGACAGACAGACAGACAGACAGACAGACAGACAGACAGACAGACAGGTACCTTGTTGTTGTCTGCATCTCTAAAGGACAGCGCGAAGTAGTCTTTTTCCAGCAGGTTGACGTGTTCACAAACCTTTTCGAACAGCTGAACACCACGAGCTCGTTTCTATACAACAGATAGAGACAGGACTGAACACATAGTCAGCATCAACACCATCATGAAGATCCTGGTCCAGTCTCTGTCCTGGTTCAACTGTGAGTCTCACCTGTCTGACCTGTCTAACCTCTACCTATCTGACCTCCACCTGTCTAAGCTGGTTTAAGTCTTTTTTCTTAGATCGATCTCAGTTTGTTCACGTCAATGATGAATCCTCCATGCAGACCAAAGTTTGTCATGGAGTCCCACAAGGTTCTGTACTAGGACCACTTCTATTTAGTTTATATGCTTCCTTTAGGGAACATTATTAGGAATCACTCTATCAATTTCATTGTTATGCTGACGACACCCAATTATATTTATCAATCAAGCCTGATAGACCAATCAGTTAACTAAACTCCAAGCATGCCTTAAGGATATAAAAAATTGGATGACCGACAATTTTCTGATGTTAAATTCAGACAAACTGAAGTTCTTGTAATTGGACCCAAACCCTCAGAAACTCTCTTTCTAGAGTCTTAGTTACTTTAGACGGGATCACCCTGGCCTCCAGCTCCACTGTAAAGAATCTTGGAGTTGTTTTTGATCAGGATTTGTCCTTTAACGTCACATAAACAAATTTCGAGGACTGCATTCTTCCACTTACGTAACATCGCTAAAATCAGACGCATCGTGTCTCAAGCGATGCAGAAAAACTAGTCCACGCATTTGTTACTTCAAGGCTGGACTATTGTAACTCTTTGTTATCAGGCTGCTCCAATAAGTCTCTGAGGACTTTGCAGTTAATTCAGATGCTGCTGCACGTGTTCTGACAGGAACCAAGATCAGAGATCACATCTCTCCCATTCTGGCTTCCTTGCATTGGCTCCCTGTTAAATCTAGAATAGAATTTAAATTCTCCTCCTTACTTACAAAGCTCTTCATGGTCAGACACCATCATATCTAAAAGAGCTCATAGTACCTTACTACCCCTCTAGAACACTGCGCTCTCAGGACGCTGGGTTCCTTGTGGTTCCTTGTGGTTCTTTGTGGTTCCTTGTGGTTCCTATAGTCTCCAAAAGTAGATTGGCAGCCAGAGCTTTCAGCTCTCAGGCTCCTCTTCTGTGGAACAAACTACCAATCTGGGTTCAGGAGTCAGACACGGTCAAACCTTTAAGAGTAGACTGAAGACTTTCCTCTGTGATAGAGCTTATAGTTAGTGCTGAGCTTATAGTTAGTGCTGAGCTTATAGTTAGTGCTGAGCTTATAGTTAGTGCTGAGTTTATAGTTAGTGCTGAGCTTATAGTCAGTGCTGAGTTTATAGTCAGTGCTGAGCTTATAGTCAGTGCTGAGCTTATAGTTAGTGCTGAGCTTATAGTTAGTGCTGAGCTTATAGTTAGTGCTGAGCTTATAGTCAGTGCTGAGCTTATAGTCAGTGCTGAGTTTATAGTCAGTGCTGAGCTTATAGTCAGTGCTGAGCTTATAGTTAGTGCTGAGTTTATAGTCAGTGCTGAGCTTATAGTCAGTGCTGAGCTTATAGTCAGTGCTGAGCTTATAGTTAGTGCTGAGCTTATAGTCGGTGCTGAGCTTATAGTCAGTGCTGAGCTTATAGTTAGTGCTGAGCTTATAGTCGGTGCTGAGCTTATAGTCGGTGCTGAGCTTATAGTCGGTGCTGAGCTTATAGTCAGTGCTGAGCTTATAGTCAGTGCTGAGCTTATAGTTAGTGCTGAGTTTATAGTCAGTGCTGAGTTTATAGTCAGTGCTGAGCTTATAGTCAGTGCTGAGTTTATAGTCAGTGCTGAGCTTATAGTTAGTGCTGAGCTTATAGTTAGTGCTGAGCTTATAGTTAGTGCTGAGTTTAGTCAGCTGAGCTTATAGTCAGTGCTGAGCTTATAGTCAGTGCTGAGCTTATAGTTAGTGCTGAGCTTATAGTCGTGCTGAGCTTATAGTCAGTGCTGAGCTTATAGTTAGTGCTGAGCTTATAGTCGGTGCTGAGCTTATAGTCGGTGCTGAGCTTATAGTCGGTGCTGAGCTTATAGTCAGTGCTGAGCTTATAGTCAGTGCTGAGCTTATAGTTAGTGCTGAGTTTATAGTCAGTGCTGAGTTTATAGTCAGTGCTGAGCTTATAGTCAGTGCTGAGTTTATAGTCAGTGCTGAGCTTATAGTTAGTGCTGAGCTTATAGTCGGCTGAGCTTATAGTCGTGCTGAGCTTATAGTCGTGCTGAGCTTATAGTCAGTGCTGAGCTTATAGTCAGTGCTGAGCTTATAGTTAGTGCTGAGTTATAGTCAGTGCTGAGTTTATAGTCAGTGCTGAGCTTATAGTCAGTGCTGAGTTTATAGTCAGTGCTGAGCTTATAGTCAGTGCTGAGCTTATAGTCAGTGCTGAGTTTATAGTTAGTGCTGAGCTTATAGTTAGTGCTGAGCTTATAGTCAGTGCTGAGTTTATAGTTAGTGCTGAGCTTATAGTTAGTGCTGAGCTTATAGTTAGTGCTGAGCTTATAGTTAGTGCTGAGCTTATAGTCAGTGCTGAGCTTATAGTCAGTGCTGAGCTTATAGTCAGTGCTGAGTTTATAGTTAGTGCTGGCTCAGGTCATCCTGAGTGACGCTGCCATAGGATCAGACTGCAGGGGGACTGTCTCTCTCTCTGTCACTAACTAAATTTCTTCCTGGAGTTTCTGTCTCTGTCGTTCAGCAGGTTCTCGTGGATCGTGGCTGCTGCTGTGATCCTGCATGACGTCCACTACACATATTACTACTGTCATTATTACTACTGTCATTATTGCTGCTGTCATTATTACTGCTGTCATTATTACTACTGTCATTATTACTACTGTCATTATTACTGCTGTCATTATTACTGCTGTCATTATTGCTGCCATATCTCCATCACAGTTTATAGTTAGTTGATGATTTGCTGCTGCTGAGCATCTGTGTCTGTCTATCTGCCCCTCTCTCTTTCTCTAAAGAGTACTGTCTAGACCTGCTCTGCATGAAAAGTGTCATGATAACTTTTGATATGATATGGCGCTATAGAAATAAAATTGAATTGAATTGACCTGTCTCACCTCCACAGTGCAGGTGAACAGGGATCCATCCAGCAGGGTGACTTTGGTCTGCATGGTCCTAAAGCTCAGCGGGTTCCTAGCAGGCGAGCGAGCAATCCAGCTGCTTGATGACAGGTGACTGGCAGAGTCCTCAGCCAATGAGCTTTGGGCTTGGCTCTGGGACAGTGCACCCTGTCCTCCCTGAGGATGCAGGAAGTGATGTCACATTCCTGAGTAACAGTCTGTTTGTTTACCTCTTTGTGGTTTTTACCTGTTTAGGTGTGGAGTGGTTGGTAGCTTCAGGGAAAGACTCCGCCTCTTTGGGCTGGGCCTCCTGTGGCTCACCTGGCTCTGTAGTCATGGTGATTCACCTGAGAGACAGTAATGACACGGTTATCAAACAGATGTGATGTCAGAACTGGAGAGGCAGTCAATTGGTTTCTGACCTGGGAGGGCACACAGAGCTGGAAGCTGATTGGCCAACAGGGAAAGGATGCATTCACATGTCGTCAGAAAACAGGAAACTCGTCATTTCAGATACACAACCCAAAACACAAGATCCAAAGTACACAACTCGAAGTACACGATCCAAAGTACAAGACAATAAGTACACAACCGTATAGCACGACCAGAAGTACACCCCCAACAGTACACCACCCAAAGTAGGCGACCCGAAGCACACGACCAGAGGTACTCAACCAGAAGTACACGACCAGAGGTACTCAACCCGAAGCACACGACCAGAGGTACTCAACCAGAAGTACTCAACCAGAAGTACACGACCAGAAGTACACGACCAGAGGTACTCAACCAGAAGTACACGACCAGAGGTACTCAACCCGAAGCACACGACCAGAGGTACTCAACCAGAAGTACTCAACCAGAAGTACTCAACCAGAAGTACACGACCAGAAGTACACGACCAGAGGTACACGACCAGAGGTACTCAACCAGAAGTACTCAACCTGGACTGAACTCTGAGCTGTTTTGTGACACTTCCTGCATTGCAACCACAACCCTGGCAGGCCTTCTTCCCAATCCTGAAGAGTTCAGTACAATAGGAATCGCTTTGAGTTTATTTTCTGGACCGATAGAGTCAAACAAGAATTTCAATATGGGATCTGATGCTCGTTCTGCAATAAACTCTTCTCTAGACCATTATGGCAACCTGATCTTGTTCCTCAGATTCCTGTAAGGGTGAAGCTACCTCCAATGTTAATGGACCATCCTTCCAAATCCAGAAAATTATTTATGCCCCGCACTGGCAACCTTTCCAAATACCAGATCAGAGGATAGATGAAAACGATGTGTGGGAACCAACAGAGGAACCAACCACGCACCAATTACAGAGAAAGGCAAAGTGCTTTCCACAAATAAACTCTCCATCCAAAGACACAAAACCCAACTACTCAGACAAGTTGCTGCCACATGCAATGCACTCGCAGCATAAACGTTATCAGTCCTTTAAATCTGTAATGAATGGACATAATATGAGTGACATCACCCAGGTGAGGCTGAAGACATGCAGCACTGGCTGCAGCCATGCTGGAACTTCTGCTCACCCTCAGTACAGTTGTCATGAACGGGGAAATTAGCTACACAGACCAAAACTGTTTTTTGTACCAGGCTGTAAACATGTTTATTTCTGCTGTGAAACATGGGGACTTATGGAGACTGACTCACTGCTGGAGCCAGCCTCAGGTGGACGTCAGAGGAACTGCAGTTTTTAGCACCACATAGGCTTCATTTCCCAGCTGGGGAGTTGCAGTTGGTCACAACTGATTGCACATATAAATCATATGATAACATATAAAATATATAAATGTAAGAAACATTAGAAAAACATAAACATTGATTATAAATATAATAAATAAACATTTACACACAGAGATGATGCAGGAGGTTTTCATGCAGCGGGAAACACCCCGCTGCACACACACACCACACACACACACACACACACACACCACACACACACACACACACACACACACAAAGACACACACACACACACACAGAGCTGCAGTGTGATGAAGCAGAATGATGCTCTCTGTCTCTCTCTCTCTGTCTCTATAATAATCGGATCATCTCTTCTATCAATAACCTTCTCATGTCCTCGTCGATCAGCAGCTCGTCTTCACCTGTTTTCGTGTCCTCGTGTCTACCTGTCCTCCTGTCCTGTCCTCGTGCAGGACGCTCGCCCTCTTCCTCCAGGTAACGGCCGGACGGTTTTTTTTATTACGTCATCGCTCTCTACGACAGAGCGCACGCACGACGGCGACGGCACAGCTGTGACGCCATGACGCACGATGTTCGTATTAAACCAGAGCCCCCCCCCCCCCCCCCTTGTGTGTGTGTGTGTGTGTGTGTGTGTGTGTGTGTGTGTGTGTGTGTGTGTTTGTGTGTGTTACTCACCAGTAAGTTGGAAACATCACCGTCATCAATTGAGACAGAAAAAGGAGAAGTTAATGGGAGGATTACAAATACCACACACACACACACACCACACACCACCACACACACACACACACACACACACACACACACACGTTCGTTAGGTACACCTGTTACCTGTACAGTGTGATCTGTGAGAAAGTCAGTTTATGATGGATGTTGGCTCACACTGTACAGGTGTACCTAACGAAGTGGCCACTTGGTGTACACAGTATATACAGTATATACTGTGTATATACAGTATATACTGTATATACACAGTACACAGTATATACTGTATATACTGTGTATATACTGTATATACAGTACAGTATGTGTAGTATATATAATACATTATGTACACAGATATACTGTATATACTGTGTACATAATGTATTATATATACTACACATACTGTACTGTATATACTGTATATACACAGTATATACAGTATATACTGTGTATATACTGTATATACTGTGTACATAATGTATTATATATACTACACATACTGTACTGTATATACTGTATATACACAGTATATACAGTATATACTGTGTATATACTGTATATTCTATACACATAATGTATATACTGTATGGATATACAGTATATACATTATGTACACAGTATATATATTTGTGCGGTATATACAACAGTATATAGAGTATATACACAGTATCAGTCCGGTCTGAATCAGAAAGATTTGGACTCATCAGTCTAAAGTCCAGTTATCCTCTGGTCTGATGTCCTCTGGTCTGATGTCCTCTGGTCTGATGTCCTCTGGTCTGTTGTCCTCTGGTCTGTTGTCCTCTGGTCTAATGTCCTCTGGTCTGATGTCCTCTGGTCTGTTGTCCTCTGGTCTGATGTCCTCTGGTCTGATGTCCTCTGGTCTGATGTCCTCTGGTCTAATGTCCTCTGGTCTGATGTCCTCTGGTCTGATGTCCTCTGGTCTGATGTCCTCTGGTCTGATGTCCTCTGGTCTGATGTCCATTCATGTGTTTGTTGGTCTCCATCAGTCAGTCAGACCATGAAGGTGAGTCACACAGTCTGAACACTTCATCGTGTTCTGTGATGGACCTCTCTGCTGCAGAGCTAACTCTGGCTGTTTGATGAAGAAATGTTCTGGACTGACTGACCTTCATGTCTTAAAGTACTGATGGACTGTCGTTTGTCTTCTTTCTGTGATAATATGGATTTCTACAGTACATGAATATTTACTGTCTGCCATCATGACCTCACACAGTCACATTATTTCACAGTTTGATGTTTTCAGTTTCTACAACAAACAAATCCTAAAAAGAATAAATAATAATAAATATTATACGCATGTGTAAATATATGAAGAACAAATGAGACAGATTCAGCACACCATGATGAGGGTGATGACGATAAAGATGGCACAGATCAGATGGCATCACTAAAACACAGCGAGCTAATGACATGATACAGAAGTGATTTACCTGTTCAGGTGTTTAGGTGAAGATGATGAATGTTAAAGTCCTTTAAATGTGTGTGTGTGTGTGTGTGTGTGTGTGTGTGTTGTCCGGTCTGTTGTTCAGACAGATTAGTGATTTTAACTCTGACACATCAGGCCACGCCCAAACAGATTACCCCCCCCTCGCCCCCTCAGTACAGCTGTCAATCACATGGTGGGGTTGGGTTTACAGATGTGCAGTCACCCATTCATGATGACCTCCCTGCAAAGGATTATGGGATTTGAGTGTAGAAACATGAACACTGATGATGAGCAGAGTGAAGCAGTGTTTGTCTGGCGTGATGCTCCCTCCATTTAGTCGCGGTCTCCATTTGTGGAGCTGATCTATGATTGGCTGATATGTGATTGTCTTTGACCATAACCAGGTTGAAGAGTAGTGAGTAAGTTTGGTTGGTCTGTGCAGTCAGAATAGCACGATTAATACAGTGTTAAATATTATAGCCACATCTTAATTCAGACCTGTTGGCGCAACATTCAAACCAGAGCATGAATGCAAAGAGCAGAATGCGACAGGCTCTGCGTTAGCTCTGAGAATAAAAAGGTTGGATCCTGTTTCTCTTTGAACTAGCAGCCTTAGTTGACCATTTTGCTCTTGAAGGGCGAGGGCAGCGGTGGAATATGTCTGTGTCTATATATCTCCATCATTTTATACTGCTGTGTCCGTTCTCTGTTCATCATCACTGTGTGGTTTGAATCAGCCACCAAACAGACAGAACAGACTGCAGAGAAGATCCTCAGTGTCAGCCGGCCCTCCATCCATGACTTATGCCAGAGTCAGGACACATCTCTGCAGATTCCTGTTTTCTCCTCTGGGAGGCGCTGCAGATTACTGAATGCCAAAACAGACTTAGGCCATCGCTCTATTCAGCAGCTAAACCAGACACACAGTGTCAGGTACAATTCCTGTGTAGAACCTGTGTGTTAGAAATTATTATCTGCACTGTTGACATTTGTTCTTTCATTATGTGTATGTTCAGTATCTTTACACACATACAATCTATTCACGCCTCTCACACTGTATATACTGTAATCATCTATATACACAACACAACCTGCTGCATGAATCATATTTAACTGTCTACAAATGTTACTATTGTTTGAGATTCTGTGGAATAAAAGCAGAAACAAGCTGGGCTCTCTTTCTTTAATGCAGATACATCTGTTCATGTCAGTCTTTGCTCATTCTCTCTCTCTCCTTGTGTCCATCTGCTTGCCTGTGCTGAGCAGCTCTGACCTCTCTCAGTTCATCTCCATCGTTCATGAAGCTCCTTCTCCTCCTGTTTTTGTCTCCTCCAGCTCATCCCTCCTTTCCTTCTCCTCAAGCTGCTGCTGGAATGATGACTAATCTGAGAGCTTGTAGTAATATGAGTCCTCTTGATGGGAGAACTACGTGAGCCATGGGATCATGTATGTGTCTTCAGCATATGAATCCCATAGTAGTCAGGAGGCTGCCCCTGGGTCCTGGCTGATGATAACTGGCTGTGTGAGGGGTTCAGCTAACGCTTCAGAGATACTGATGGCCCTGGGTTGATCCTCTGTGAGAGGTCGACAACGATGGTTCAGGTGAAAGGCCAGGTTCAGTGCTGTGGACTCATCCATGTTGAGCTGCTTCAGTCTGTTCCACCTTGGGATCCATCCATATACTCAGCAGAAGGAGCCTGACCTTCATCAACAGGATGAATGGCATCAGTCACTCAGTCAGCCAGGTTAGGTCGCTGTCTCTGGCTCCAAGGACCATTTGTTGTGGATACAAAGATTCAATATGTTTGAATGTTTGTTATGAGTTTTCTTGTTGATGATCGCTGTGGTTTCTGTTATAGAGACTGGAACATCAAACTGGATCAGAGGAACCGCCATAACCTGGTTTAAGTCTTTTTTCTTAGATCGATCTCAGTTTGTTCACGTCAGTGATGAATCCTCCATGCAGACCAAAGTTTGTCATGGAGTCCCACAAGGTTCTGTACTAGGACCACTTCTATTTAGTTTATAATAATAATAATAATAATAATAATAATAATAATAATAATAATAATAATAATAATACGTTTAATTTATAAAGCACTTTACATTTGAATGAAATCTCAAAGTGCTACAATACACACACAAAGTATATGCACACAAGCAACAGAAACAAATAAATCACAGCAAGAGAAATCATGTTAAATACGATGTGGAAAAAAGGAAAGTTTCAATAGTCTGTGGTGATCTGAGATGATCAGGGAGCGAGGTCCAGGGCGGGTGCAGCGGCACAGAGGCTCTGCCGCCCATGGTGCTGAGCTCGGTCCTCGGGCAGAAGAGTTTGTTAAAGTTTTTGGAGCGGAGGGATGGTGTGGGGGTTTGAGGGATGAGCAGGTCTTTGAGGTAGGTGGGAGCGTTGCCATAGATGCACTGATGGGTGAGAAGAGAGATTTTGTACTTGATTCTAGTGGAGATTGGAAGCCAGTGCAGTGAATGAAGGATGGGGGTGATGTGTTCTGATTTTCGGACTCGCATCAGGATCCTAGCAGCGCTGTTCTGGACTAGTTGTAACTGCTGAAGGTGTTTACTGTGAGTTTATATCCGCTTCTCTAGGGAGTCATCCTCAGTTAACTAAACTCCAAGCATGCCTTAAGGATATAAACAGTTGGATGACCGACAATGTTCTGATGTTAAATTCAGACAAACTGAAGTTCTTGTAATTGGACCCAAACTCCTCAGAAACTCTCTTTCTAGAGTCTTAGTTACTTTAGACGGGATCACCCTGGCCTCCAGCTCCACTGTAAAGAATCTTGGAGTTGTTTTTGATCAGGATTTGTCCTTTAACGTCACATGAAACAAATTTCGAGGACTGCATTCTTCCACTTACGTAACATCGCTAAAATCAGAGACGCATCGTGTCTCAGGCGGATGCAGAAAAACTAGTCCACGCATTTGTTTACTTCAAGGCTGGACTATTGTAACTCTTTGTTATCAGGCTGCTCCAATAAGTCTCTGAGGACTTTGCAGTTAATTCAGATGCTGCTGCACGTGTTCTGACAGGAACCAAGATCAGAGATCACATCTCTCCCATTCTGGCTTCCTTGCATTGGCTCCCTGTTAAATCTAGAATAGATTTATTTAATTCTCCTCCTTACTTACAAAGCTCTTCATGGTCAGACACCATCATATCTAAAAGAGCTCATAGTACCTTACTACCCCTCTAGAACACTGCGCTCTCAGGACGCTGGGTTCCTTGTGGTTCCTTGTGGTTCCTATAGTCTCCAAAAGTAGATCAGTAAGTCGAATGTTCGTTCTGTACACTGGCTCAAATCTGACCTGTGACCATCCCCCTCTACACACACACACACACACACACAACACACACACACACACACACACACACACACACACACACACACACACACATACACACACACAAATACAAATACAAATACTTCATATCAATTTAATAGTTAGAATTAATTTGACAGATGACGGTGATGATGAAGATGAATTAGATTTTTTCTGTATGGGTTTGATTGGTGTTCGCAGCAGCCCTCTGATTGGCCGAGGCAGCTGGCATTCAGCGGGTGGGCGGGACCTGTGAGCTCCGGTAGGTCTGAGTGTTTTTCAGACAGAAGAGGACGAAGAAGAAAGAAAGAAAGAAAGAAAGAAAGAAAGAAAGAAAGAAAGAAAGAAAGAAAAAGAAAGAAAAAGAAAGAAAGAAAAAAAAGAAAAAGAAAGAAAGAAAGAAAGAAAGAAAGAAAGAAAGAAAGAAAGAAAGAAAGAAAGAAAAGTTTATTCTGTCCTGCTGAAAAAGAGACCAACGAAGAAGAAAAAACAAACTTTGGCTCCAGCGCGAGTTTGTTTATTTCTCTGTGTAGACAGTCAGACAGTCATCAGACAGGCAGACAGACAGACAGACAGTCAGACAGGCAGACAGACAGACAGACAGACAGACTCTCAGCTTCTGTCTGTCTGTCACAGAGGACGCAGGATGGCACCGGGCTGTGTCACCGCCCTCAGCCGGACCTCCTCCGGCGGGCACACAGAGCTCTGACAGCCCGCTGCTGGATCTGTGTCAGTGAACCCGGACTGAAACAGTGGATCCAGACCGAAGTGGACTGAAGTGGACTGAAGTGGACCGAGGTGGACTAGCTGGGTCCAAGATGTCCTCAGAGATGGCTGTAGGTGTGGTCTTCAGGGTTCTGCTGCCTCTCAGTTTGACTGCAGGTAAGACCAGTTGTTTCTGGAGGAAGAACTTGAAGTACTGAGAGTACTCTGAACACTCAAAGTACTCTGTCAAAAGTACTAATACACTGTAAAATACTGAGTATGTACTGTACTAAAAGTAAAAGTATGATATTAAACAGCGTATCATTAGACACTGATTATGAATGAATGATTTATTGTTTTAATAATTGATCATTAATTAAACAATGATCAATAACTGATCGGTTTATTTTATCTATGATGAAGACCCGTGACAAGAGCAGCAGCCAATCAGAGAGCACATATTACATCACATCACATCACATCACATCACATCACATTACATCATATTACATCACATTACATTACATTACATTACATTACATTACATCACATTACATTACATTACATTACATTACATCACATTACATTACATCACATCACATCACATCACATCACATCACATCACATCATATTACATCACATTACATTACATTACATTACATTACATTACATTACATCACATTACATTACATTACATTACATTACATTACATCACATTACATTACATTACATTACATCACATACTCACATCACTTACATCACATCACATCACATCACATCACATCACATCACATCACATCATATTACATCACATTACATTACATTACATTACATTACATTACATTACATCACATTACATTACATTACATTACATTACATCACATTACATTACATTACATTACATTACATCACATTACATTACATTACATTACATCACATTACATCACATCACATTACATTACATTACATTACATCACATTTAGCAGAGGCTTTCATCCACAGCGACTTACAGAGGAGGACATAAGCTGACACAGAGTAGTTGTTAGTTTGTTAGTTTTGTTAGTTTGTTAGTTTTAGGCAGGGAAGCATTCTGGACAGAGAAAGGTTTCTACAAGTTGTTTAAAGGTAGAAAGGGATGTTGCTGTTCTTGCAGACGTTGGTCGGTCATTCCACCATTTGAGAAGAGTTTAGAGTGACCTCGCTTTGTGAGAGGCGAGGGTACAACTAGACGGTTTGTATGAGCGGAGCGTATCGCCCTGGTCGGGACGTGAGCCTTTAGTAAGACGATGTATAATGAAACATATGTAACCACTCAGATGTTTGTTCATCATAGACTAACGTCTGTGACCTCCTGCTTATCCACACGGACCTGTGATCAGGTGACCCACTCTGACCTGTGATCAGGTGACCCACTCTGACCTGTGATCAGGTGACCCACTCTGACCTGTGATCAGGTGACCCACTGTGACCTGTGATCAGGTGACCCACTCTGACCTGTGATCAGGTGACCCACTGTGACCTGTGATCAGGTGACCCACTCTGACCTGTGATCAGGTGACCCACTCTGACCTGTGATCAGGTGACCCACTGTGACCTGTGATCAGGTGACCCACTCTGACCTGTGATCAGGTGACCCACTCTGACCTGTGATCAGGTGATCCACTCTGACCTGTGATCAGGTGACCCACTGTGACCTGTGATCAGGTGACCCACTCTGACCTGTGATCAGGTGACCCACTGTGACCTGTGATCAGGTGACCCACTCTGACCTGTGATCAGGTGACCCACTCTGACCTGTGATCAGGTGACCCACTCTGACCTGAGATCAGGTGACCCACTCTGACCTGTGATCAGGTGACCCACTCTGACCTGTGATCAGGTGACCCACTCTGACCTGTGATCAGGTGACCCACTCTGACCTGTGATCAGGTGACCCACACTGACCTGTGATCAGGTGACCCACTCTGACCTGTGATCAGGTGACCCACTCTGACCTGTGATCAGGTGATCCACTCTGACCTGTGATCAGGTGACCCACACTGACCTGTGATCAGGTGACCCACTCTGACCTGTGATCAGGTGATCCACTCTGACCTGTGATCAGGTGACCCACTCTGACCTGTGATCAGGTGACCCACTCTGACCTGTGACCAGGTGACCCACTCTGACCTGTGATCAGGTGACCCACTCTGACCTGTGATCAGGTGACCCACTCTGACCTGTGATCAGGTGAACGGTGTCTCTGTCATTCGTACGTCTGTTCTCACACTGTGTAACTTTGGGCTCCGGGTCGGGAGAAGTACGTAACGCTTTACGGGGGAATGCTGACAGGCAGTGGAGCCAGTGTCATGCCAGAACTGGATTTGGCTGAGGGTAATGAAACCGGGCTCAGCATCCTCTATGGACATAATGGCAGAGGAGAAAAGCGAAGAGGAAGTGTGGGATACTAAAACATATTGATCCAGGACCAAATGAATACAGGACCAGTATTGCCGATACAGCAGCTCATCTATTTTCATGTAGGGAAGAGCAATGCGTCATAACTGATGAAGTGAATGCATCAATATGCAAATATAGGAATACTAATCTTCCTTTGACAAGTTGTTACAATCAGCCATATTCACATTTCAGGTTTCAATCTTCATACAGAAATATATATTTTCATTTCTAATAAAATAATTCATTTCGATTTATTCCAACTGGCTGAATATCTTACAGTCCATATTTAATCAGTCTGCTAAAATTACAGCTGATGACTGAACTGACTGAAATAACTAAACTAATGCTGGAAATTTAAATCTTTAATCTTTAAATCTTTAAAAACTTTAAATCAGGTACCTGGACATAATTGACCAAGATGAAAGGTCTCTGCCAGTGACGCCTGTCTTGGCGCCGGGAGTCTGGTTCTGGTTTGGGGAGGATGGGAAGTGATCATGCAAGTTGTGGTAGTTTAAACTGAACGTACATAAGACAACAAGTATTAATATCGGTACGAATGTTGGTATCATTACTATCAATATTTTAGATCAAATTGCCCACCACTACAATAGAAGGCTGACACACAGGCGCTGAGCTGGGCATGACTAGTAAGTTATATTAGCTGGCTGCTAAGTGTTGCTCACTTTGGGAGCCAGCCTCAAGTGGACGTTTAAGGAACTGCAGTATTCTATTCTTTAGTTCTTAAGCTTGTTGCTGGTTAGCTATGTTGGCATTTCTCATTCAACACCATGGGCTCCATTAGCAGCTAACGAGTTGCTAAAGTGCCCTTGAGCAAAGTGCTAGTTTTCCAAAACCTTCCATGATCAGTCTCAAGCCTTGAATTGAGTTTTTAGGTGGAATCTCCCTTTAAGATCGCTTCACATTCCAGAGAGAGGGGGAGGCGTCTGTGTTGACACACCGCTAACCACACACACACACACACACACACACGCACACACACACACACACACACACACACACACACACACACACACACACACACAACCAGATGTTACCTGAGAAAGTGGAGGGGGAGGGGAGGTTAAACAGGGGGGCACTCTTCCTGTCTGCACAGCCCCACACACACACACACACACACACACACACACACAGCTGTAAACAGTTTGTGTGTGTGTGTGTGTGTGTGTGTGTGTGTGTGTGTGTGTGTGTGTTTATGAATCTTCTGTCGGAGACTGAAATACATTTCAAACTCTGTCAACACTCTGTACAGGCTACAAACATATCAACAAGACACGGACATAAAAAGAACTTCTAACATGTTAACAACATGTGTACTGATCCATGTACTAAGTCATGTACTGATCCATGTACTGATCCATGTACTGATCCATGTACTGATCCATGTACTGATCCATGTACTGATCCATGTACTGACCCATGTACTGACCCATGTACTGATCCATGTACTGATCCATGTACTGAGTCATGTACTGATCCATGTACTGATCCATGTACTGAGTCATGTACTGATCCATGTTCTGATCCATGTACTGATCCATGTACTGACCCATGTACTGATCCATGAACTGATCCATGTACTGATCCATGTACTGATCCATGTACTGACCCATGTACTGACCCATGTACTGATCCATGTTCTGATCCATGTACTGATCCATGTACTGATCCATGTACTGATCCATGTACTGACCCATGTACTGATCCATGTACTGATCCATGTTCTGATCCATGTACTGATCCATGTACTGATCCATGTACT
Source organism: Collichthys lucidus (assembly GCA_004119915.2). Classification (NCBI taxonomy): domain Eukaryota; kingdom Metazoa; phylum Chordata; class Actinopteri; family Sciaenidae; genus Collichthys; species Collichthys lucidus. Next base: position 241,085 of record CM014096.1, on the reverse strand, counting down.
GATCCATGAACTGATCCATGAACTGATCCATGTACTGATCCATGTACTGACCCATGTACTGATCCATGTACTGATCCATGTACTGACCCATGTACTGATCCATGTACTGACCCATGTACTGATCCATGTACTGATCTATGTACTGATCCATGTTCTGACCCATGTACTGATCCATGTACTGATCCATGTACTGATCCATGTATTGACCCATGTACTGATCCATGTTCTGATCCATGTACTGATCCATGTACTGATCCATGTACTGATCCATGTTCTGATCCATGTTCTGATCCATGTACTGATCCATGTACTGATCCATGTTCTGATCCATGTACTGATCCATGTACTAAGTCATGTACTGATCCATGTACTAAGTCATGTACTGATCCATGTACTAAGTCATGTACTGATCCATGTATTGACCCATGTACTGATCCATGTTCTGATCCATGTACTGATCCATGTACTGATCCATGTACTGACCCATGTACTGATCCATGTACTGATCCATGTACTAAGTCATGTACTGATCCATGTACTAAGTCATGTACTGATCCATGTACTGATCCATGTACTGATCCATGTACTAAGTCATGTACTGATCCATGTACTGATCCATGTACTGATCCATGTTCTGACCCATGTACTGATCCATGTACTGATCCATGTACTGATCCATGTACTGACCCATGTACTGATCCATGTTCTGATCCATGTACTGATCCATGTACTGATCCATGTACTGATCCATGTATTGACCCATGTACTGATCCATGTTCTGATCCATGTACTGATCCATGTACTGATCCATGTACTGACCCATGTACTGATCCATGTACTGATCCATGTACTGATCCATGTACTGACCCATGAACTGACCCATGTACTGATCCATGTACTGATCCATGTACTGACCCATGTACTGATCCATGTACTGATCCATGTACTGACCCATGTACTGACCCATGTACTGACCCATGTACTGATCCATGTACTGATCTATGTACTGATCCATGTACTGACCCATGTACTGATCCATGTACTGACCCATGTACTGATCCATGTACTGATCCATGTGCTGATCCATGTACTGATCCATGTACTGACCCATGTACTGATCCATGTACTGATCCATGTACTGACCCATGTACTGATCCATGTACTGATCCATGTACTGATCCATGTTCTGATCCATGTACTGATCCATGTACTGATCCATGTACTGATCCATGTACTGACCATGTACTGATCCATGTACTGATCCATGTACTGACCCATGTACTGATCCATGTACTGACCCATGTACTGATCCATGTACTGATCCATGTACTGACCCATGTACTGATCCATGTACTGATCCATGTACTGACCCATGTACTGATCCATGTTCTGATCCATGTACTGATCCATGTACTGATCCATGTACTGATCCATGTACTGACCCATGTACTGATCCATGAACTGATCCATGTACTGATCCATGTACTGATCCATGTACTGACCCATGTACTGATCCATGTACTGACCCATGTACTGATCCATGTACTGATCCATGTACTGACCCATGTACTGATCCATGTACTGACCCATGTACTGATCCATGTACTGACCCATGTACTGATCCATGTACTGATCTATGTACTGATCCATGTTCTGATCCATGTACTGACCCATGTACTGATCCATGTACTGACCCATGTACTGATCCATGTACTGATCCATGTACTGAGTCATGTACTGATCTATGTACTGATCCATGTTCTGACCCATGTACTGACCCATGTACTGATCCATGTACTGACCCATGTACTGATCCATGTACTGATCCATGTACTGATCCATGTACTGATCTATGTACTGATCCATGTACTGATCCATGTACTGACCCATGTACTGATCCATGTACTGATCCATGTACTGATCTATGTACTGATCCATGTACTGAGTCATGTACTGATCCATGTACTGACCCATGTACTGATCCATGTACTGACCCATGTACTGATCCATGTACTGATCCATGTACTGAGTCATGTACTGATCCATGTACTGAGTCATGTACTGATCCATGTACTGATCCATGTACTGACCCATGTACTGATCCATGTACTGAGTCATGTACTGATCCATGTACTGAGTCATGTACTGATCCATGTTCTGACCCATGTACTGACCCATGTACTGATCCATGTACTGATCTATGTACTGATCCATGTACTGACCCATGTACTGATCCATGTACTGATCCATGTACTGATCCATGTACTGATCTATGTACTGATCCATGTACTGATCCATGTACTGATCCATGTACTGATCCATGTACTGAGTCATGTACTGATCCATGTACTGAGTCATGTACTGATCCATGTACTGATCCATGTACTGACCCATGTACTGATCCATGTACTGAGTCATGTACTGATCTATGTACTGATCCATGTACTGATCCATGTACTGATCCATGTACTAAGTCATGTACTGACCCATGTACTGATCCATGTACTGACCCATGTACTGATCTATGTACTGACCCATGTACTGATCCATGTACTGATCCATGTACTGATCCATGTACTGATCCATGTACTGACCCATGTACTGATCCATGTACTGATCCATGTACTGATCCATGTACTGATCCATGTACTTATCCATGTACTGACCCATGTACTGATCCATGTACTGATCCATGTACTGATCCATGTACTGACCCATGTACTGATCCATGTAGTGATCCATGTACTGATCCATGTTCTGACCCATGTACTGATCTATGTACTGATCCATGTACTGATCCATGTACTGATCCATGTACTGACCCATGTACTGATCCATGTACTGATCCATGTACTGAGTCATGTACTGATCCATGTACTGATCCATGTACTGACCCATGTACTGATCCATGTACTGATCTATGTACTGATCCATGTACTGATCTATGTACTGATCCATGTACTGATCCATGTACTGATCCATGTACTGACCCATGTACTGATCCATGTACTGATCCATGTTCTGACCCATGTACTGATCCATGTACTGATCCATGTACTGATCCATGTACTGATCCATGTATTGACCCATGTACTGATCCATGTACTGATCCATGTACTGATCCATGTACTGATCCATGTTCTGATCCATGTACTGATCCATGTACTGATCCATGTACTGATCCATGTTCTGATCCATGTACTGATCCATGTACTAAGTCATGTACTGATCCATGTACTGATCCATGTACTGATCCATGTACTAAGTCATGTACTGATCCATGTACTGATCCATGTACTGATCCATGTACTAAGTCATGTACTGATCCATGTTCTGATCCATGTACTAAGTCATGTACTGATCCATGTACTGATCCATGTTCTGATCCATGTACTGATCCATGTACTAAGTCATGTACTGATCCATGTACTGATCCATGTACTAAGTCATGTACTGATCCATGTTCTGATCCATGTTTTAATCCATGTTCTGATCCATGTACTGATCCATGTTCTGATCCATGTACTGATCCATGTACTGATCCATGTTCTGATCCATGTACTGATCCATGTACTAAGTCATGTACTGATCCATGTACTGATCCATGTACTGATCCATGTACTAAGTCATGTACTGATCCATGTACTGATCCATGTACTGAGTCATGTACTGATCCATGTTCTGATCCATGTACTGATCCATGTACTGAGTCATGTACTGATCCATGTACTGATCCATGTACTGATCCATGTACTGATCCATGTACTGAGTCATGTACTGATCCATGTACTGATCCATGTACTGATCCATGTACTGATCCATGTACTAAGTCATGTACTGATCCATGTACTGATCCATGTACTGATCCATGTACTAAGTCATGTACTGATCCATGTACTGATCCATGTACTGATCCATGTACTAAGTCATGTACTGATCCATGTACTGATCCATGTACTGATCCATGTACTAAGTCATGTACTGATCCATGTACTGAGTCATGTACTGATCCATGTACTGATCCATGTACTGATCCATGTACTGATCCATGTACTGATCCATGTACTAAGTCATGTACTGATCCATGTACTGATCCATGTACTGATCCATGTACTAAGTCATGTACTGATCCATGTACTGATCCATGTTCTGATCCATGTACTGATCCATGTTCTGATCCATGTACTGATCCATGTACTGATCCATGTTCTGATCCATGTACTGAGTCATGTACTGAGTCATGTACTGATCCATGTACTGATCCATGTACTGATCCATGTACTGATCCATGTTCTGATCCATGTACTGATCCATGTTCTGATCCATGTACTGATCCACGTACTGATCCATGTACTGATCCATGTACTGAGTCATGTACTGAGTCATGTACTGATCCATGTACTGATCCATGTACTGATCCATGTACTAAGTCATGTACTGATCCATGTACTGATCCATGTACTAAGTCATGTACTGATCCATGTACTGATCCATGTACTAAGTCATGTACTGATCCATGTACTGATCCATGTACTGATCCATGTTCTGATCCATGTACTGATCCATGTTC